>OX596210.1:600000-1066604 GCA_951394215.1 Glyphodes perspectalis | reverse complement strand
AGACTACACAGTAGAGGTTTGCAATCCAGCGGCACGGAACCGGCACATTTAAAATTGCAATCGCTACCACAACAGCCAGCCAGTGGATATACAAAGGTGGGTTACCTTGAGGTGCGCCACGTGGTACTCGACGAGCACCTTGGCGTTGGCGATGTTCTCGCGCGTGCCCACGAACACGAAGGGCACCATGCCCTCCTCGCGCGGCGCGGACGGCTGCGGCTCGTTGTCCCCCTCCACCTTCACCTGCCCGAACCACAGCCATCTGTTATTGTTAAACGAAGTGCTCCACCGCGGGCAGGGGCGGGGACCCGACGGCAGGTAAGCTGCCGACCGGCCCCGACACACCCCTAATTACACTTATATTATACACACTAATACTATTATCCCATGCTGGTCTGGGAATTTAAAAATAATGTTTCAACTGTATTCCTTGCCTAGCATGTCGTGAAGGGCGATGTGATTGTGAAGGCGGCGAACTAGCCACTTGTCACTATTTTTAGACAATTTTCCATCTAACCCAGCCCAGTTTTAATTTTGGCTGAATGCGGTTAAATGGACCTTTTGCTGCCCCTTTGACTCTGCCTACCCCTTCGGGATTACGGGCGTATTGTTATGTATATATGACAAAAAAATATATTTTCTTATTAGAAGAACTACATTATCCATGAGTAACATAGGCCAAAAGAATACTAAATAAATGTCACTCGAAAAAATAGGGCTAAAAAAATATCTACCGGGACGGCTTCGCACCGGTAGAAGACATCATTTTTTTATCGCACGAGAGAGCCGCTACTCGAATTATATAAATGTATGCACAAAACACAATGATATTTGTATTGGATATATAGCGATCAGCAAATATATATATGTACATACAGCTTCTTAAGATATAGAAGAATATATCAACAAGTTAATAATTTACTAGCAATCAAAGCACAATATCGCCATTTCAAAGTTTGCAAATCATTGTCGTAATGTCCAAACACTGAACATTTACACTTTAAAATGAAATCAAATGTTCATATTTAATTTTAAATACAAGTTAAACAAGGAATAGTTGTTAGCTATGAATTACACAAAAATACTTAATTTACCTACTCGTAAAATTTCCGAGCTCTACTAGAAAGAATGCATATACAATGAAAGAAATCTCTAATGAGTTTTTATATTTGGACATTCAATAAGATTCTGAAGAATTAAAAAATATCAAGACCATGGTTGCCGGGACTTTTAATACACATACTACTTTAAAGCCAAGAAAAAAAATTAAATTAATCATAATCTAACAAGAAAATACCTAACCAACACAAAACTGTATTTTCCTAAGTCGCCATTTTATTTCATCGGCCTTGTCGAACTTTCGATTAGCGTGAAGCGTTCAAGCGAGAACCACGCATACAATTCGCATTCATCTTGACTGCTATTCAGGAAACACTATTCATTATTACCGTTATTAACACGCTTCAAAGTGTTTACACTGGACATTTTAACATGAACAGTATCATCATTTTCGAATCAGACGCTAATGAAAAAGTAATCTAACAAAACGCCACAAATAGCGCATTCTATAAATAAAAGTTTCGTTATCAGCGGTTTGTTTGTATGTATCAATCAATTACCGCTCGAACTGGGCTATTTCAACAAGTCAAGCTAGTAACAAGGTTTATAATGTTACTATTTTAAAGTAAAAAGTATTTTTTTTTAATTTGAAATAAAGTATCTAATAGCTAGTTAGTTTATCTAATAGCAGACTTGAAATTCATGGAGTCTCAGAGATTTAATACTATAGGTTTGATATATGAGGCAATAATAAATCTATAGAGTTGAGAGAGACTAATGTATAGAATCGGCTGTCGATTATATTATTTGACCAAGATCTTAAAATGGAGGGGGGGTTGGGGGGGGTTGGGGGGGGGGGCTAAGATTTGTATACATGAAAGCCAGAGGAGTCTGAATAGCGATGACGTTAGCAAAGAAACATGAATAAGTTTTGCAGACTTTATATCAATTATATATTTTTTATATTAATTATATAAGACTATATAATTTACGTAAGCATGAAGGAACAAAAACCATTGCTTTGATATTTACAGAATACACAGCTCTCTAGACGAAGCGTCTCGATGGTTTAAATAAATCAGTGTTCTTGGACTCTTCCTATTCTTTCTAGTAGTGCAGGCTTGCTAAGTATGTATATTAATAAAGAAACAACCCTATTGACTTTAAACCATTTCATTTAGCAATAAAAAAGAGCCCTATAGGTTACACCATGTAGAAATGAGCCTACCGTCGGGTGATACTGCAATACCGCTTAACTAACACTTGATCATAAAGTCTAATTTGACTTAAATCACTGAAAATTAGGCCTAATTATGCTAATGAAATGGAAGTGTTAGTTACGCGGTATAGGGATGATGACTGCATTAAAAAACTATAATTCTATTTAGTCCATCAGTTAGATTATACAAAAATATTAGACACATATTTTTCGCCTCATCAAAATAACATAAAATCACAAAAATAAAGAGCATCAAAGTTTTGGAGTGGGGTCTTGCGACGTAACTATTTCGTAAAAATTTTACAAATGTGTGACGTCAAGCGCAATTTAAATGCATTGTATTTATTGCAATTTTAATGTATTGTTTGACAAATAAATAAAAAAATACGTGTTTAGTATTTTTTTATAATATAACTGACCTAAACAGATTTTTTTTGTCATCTTGCCTATTGCAGTATTACCCACGATATGTCTTAGAACCCTACTATATTAATTCTCAATAAAAAGCGCCGCCCCCCCCCCCCCCCAGGGGGTGGGTGGGGGGCGGCTGGTCGGCGGCTCGCAACTCACCCTGACGACGCCGCTCTTGTCGACGATCTCCTGTATGACCTTCCCGTTCTTGCCGATGACCTTGCCGACCAGCGCGCGCGGCACCGTGATGGACTCCTCCGCGTACTCCAGCAGCGACCGCGCCTGCCGCACCGCCTCTACCGACTGCAACATACCACATTGTTATCATGCTTATCCTTACTAACGCCTCCACTGACCTACAATGCACCCAACGAGAATACATTAATATCATCCTTATTCTTGCTAATACTTTTAATTCAAAAGTTTAATTTGTATGTATGATGAATTTTGGCATAGAAATAGATGTCTGACAGAAGAATCTGTCCTCAGAACATAAAGTGGCAACAGCTATTATCAAATAAATAGGAAAGAAAACGCACTGAACTCTTGTACAAAAGGGGTCGTAGCTCAAAAAGACAATCACTTCTAGATTCTTCAAATCTATGTACCTACGGATTTATACTACTTGCTCAATGGTGAAATTAAACATTGTAATGAAATCATTACGTGCAAAATAACTAAGCCTAGCTAAATAGTGAATCGCCCTCCAAATATGAAAGCGGACTAGTCGTGTGGAAAGCTCAATACTACCCAAGTCGGCAAGTCTCTATGCCGCCGGCCCTGAAGCTTCCGTTACTGTTAGCACTCGGCTGCCCGCCAGTGAGTCGGCTGCCGGGCAACGGGACACCAAGTGGTACTGTGCAATTGGTGCCCCGGTTATGTGCTGATACATATACTCATCTTCCTACCGTTATGTCCCGTGCTTAGACGGGGTCCGCTTAGACCATGATCCAGGATTTAGCGAGTCACAAATGGTAACCCTAAAATAGGGGAACCAGACAATTTTTGGATCATGATTACTAATCTAAAGTTGTTTGAATTTGCAGGTTTCATCACGATGTTTCTCACCGTCAAGCTAGTGGTATGAATACGTACATAGATTTGAAAAATCCAGAGGTACGTGCCCGGGTTTGAACCGGCACTCCTCGGTTAAGAGGCGCGTGTCCTTACCATTGAGCTACCACCGCCAAAAAAACAGTTTGCTAACATTCATCACTTATTTTGTTAAATAAAATTATAATATAGACATTCTCATCTAGGTGATTTTAACTTTAACGATCTATTAATTTTATCTAATTATTATAGAACAAATTAAATATCTGTACACAAGATTAATGGCTGATCCTTCAAGTTTCTTTTTTTTTATTTCTCTTCCGTACCAGTCTTCTCTCGACTTTAAGTAGACAGCTGGGTTACCAGTGATCCTTCAATGTTTAGATAAAATATAAACTTACCAGTTCAATATGGTACGATAGACTAATTTGAACTGAAAGACGTTCTACAATGTATGGGTCAGTTATTTTTCATGTAATAATAGCAGAATCAATGGTCATGTGTGTCGCCCCACCTCCCCGCAGATCTTGAAGGTGCAGGAGACCTCCTCCAGCTCGATGTTGGTGACGCCGGGCACCTTGCGCGCCTGCTGGATGTTGGCGCCGTGCGTGCCGATGGCGAGCCCCATGAGGTCCTCGCGCACCGAGAACTCGTCCGTGTACCTATTTATTTCGGCTATGTATCAATTACTTCACACGTAAGGCTTTAATTATGTATGTATTATATTTTTAATTTAGTAATTATACATATTTATTTATTTGAAACATGGTTCAAAGTTAAATATGATTCTTACAACTTTGTTAATACTGTTGTTGAAAAGAGTAACTACCGAGTTTCTTGCCAGATTCTTCTCGATAGATGCAACATTCCGAACCAGTGGTAGAATCATATCTCTTCAACTGATTTTGACGATTTCCGAATATTAACACCCAGACACAGAACAAACACAAGTAAGTATTCATCACACGAATGTTTGTCCTGAGTGGGAATCGAACAAACACAAGTATTCATTATACGTATATTTGTCCTGGGTGAGGATCGAACCCACAACTCTTGGCGCTTGGGGCAGGGTCACTACCGAATACGCCATCGAGCTTGTCAAGGGATTGGGTTTGGATTGTTGTTTATGCTACGAGAATGCCATTTCTTAATTTTATTTATGGCCAAAAGTAGTTACAGTTTCATATTAGCGTATTAAAATTGATACATTTTCACCCAATCTTCATTAGTCAGTCAGTTCTTAAGTCCGCTCGGAACTAAACTCAAGAGGGTGATTCCATACTTTTGCCCGCGAGTGTAGATAGATAAAAGTACTCATAATACATTAGAAAAATATACGACGTAGAGCGAGGACACTTAAATAAACAATGATGCAATAAAACGCAATCTAAAACAAATAACTGCACGACACCGCATAGGTAGGTGCCTATAAGTATCGTAACTTGTGCATGTGCTTACAATTTTATTGATACAACAAGTGCATGCATTACTATCGATCGTATGCGTAAAAACTTTCATTATGATTAGAAATAATTTACTTAAAATTCAGAGTACGCGGGAAAGGTAAACATATAGGAATGTAAAATTAAGCAAGTTGATCCAGTGTTAATAGGATCTGACGCTCATATTGTTTTTTACTAGAAGCGCCCCGCGGTTTCACCCGCGTAGTTCCTGTTCCCGTAGGAATACGGGGATTAAATATAGCCTATGTTACTCACTGATAAAGTAGCTTTCCATTGGTGAAAGAATTTTTCAAATCGGTCCAGTAGTTTCGGTGCCTATTCAATACAAACAAATCTTTCCTCTTTATAATATTGGTATAGATGACAAAATATCTTGAAACTTACCCTCCTTGATTGTGAATTTTAGTTGATTCCAATTGTCTTGCTGCCTCTTCAGTCTTTTTTAGCAATAACAGCTTTTGGGCTAAATTCCTGTAAAATAATAAAATCTAATTAAATAAATAAATTGTATTCTTTGTTGCTAATCCTAAGGGGTGTAGTAAGACTCGTCTCGATGACAGCGTTAAAGCGTCTATTAATGTTAATGCTGTCCTTGGATCTTGGAATAGAGAAGGCGCTAAGCAATCTGAGATCGTTACGAAAATATATTTGTCATAATACAACCATCCTTCAACTACTTCACTTGAACAACCATACTAAGTGTCCCAGTTGGACGTAAAGCATTTTAACCGATGCTACTGTTGGCCGCAAGCACGTTTCGAAGCATACAGAGTTCTATAGTTCGACGAAGTAACTTAAGTTACTGTTTGCTGAAATTACGTCTCACATTGGTCTGGGACTTAAAAATAATGTACGAATTGTGTTTCTTGTCTAGCATGTCGTAAAAGGCGACTAGTGAGTGGTATATCGGGTTTTGGGCGTTTGATTGTGCAAGCAATGGGCTGGCAACCATTCACTATCACATTCACTTTTTCATAATTTTCCATTAACCCGGCCCAGTTTTATTTTTGGCTGAATGTGGTTAAGGTGCTAGCTGCCCCGTTGACTCTGCCTACCCTATTGGGCAATGATGTGTGCGGACGCGATGATGTGTAACTTACATTGTTATGTATGTAAGTTACACATCATCGCGTCCGCACGACGGATTAGGATATGGATTCTTCGGGGATTATGGGCGTGAAACATCACGCCCATAATCCCCGAAGGGGTAGGCAGAGTCAAAGAGGCAGCTTCAACCACATTCAGCCAAAAATAAAGCCGGGCTGGGTTAGATGGAAAATTGTGAAAAAGCAGTGACAAGCGGCTAACCTGTCGCCTACACAATCACACACCCAAAACCTGATTTACCATTAGTCGCCTTTTACGACATGCTAGGCAAGAACCACAGTTGGCAAATTCTTTTTAAGTCCCAGACCAACAAGGGACAGTGGGCTGGGTTGGATGAAAAGCTAAGCAAAGATATGTAACTTGTTGATTGTAACGATAAGCGGGCTCACCTAAAATGCATCTCCTGCAGCATCTCGGCGCGCTTGTGCGAGGTCTCGCAGCGCGAGATGACGGCGAGCACGCCGCGCTCGGCCACGTACCACACGAGCGCGGCGCCGATCGCCTTCTGGAACTCCTTGTGGGCGTTCTCCACCTTCGCGCTGCACAACATACATGCACGGTTAGACTTACATCAGCAAACATAACAGCAGTTGGGTCTACGGGTTTAAAAAAAGAAAAAAATATAAATAAATTAAAAAAAAAGGTTCGGCACGACGGTGGTAGGGGTCTAAATGTGTGCAGAAAATCAGCTCCGTGGTACGGTTAGCGCCACCGCGACATATGCTGAGACCTTTAAGGTACAATATAGTTTTTACTCTTTTATGTTACAATGTTATGTATTATGCATTTAAGTACCTAATAAAAAAAAATCCTTTCTTTCTTTCAAAAAGACAAAACTAGAAGTAGGCGCTAGGTATGGCCGTGACCTGTTTTACACATTATACAGACAATACTACTTTTTCACAATTTTCCATCTAACCCATCCAATAAATTTTTGGCTGAATCTGGTTAAAGGGGCTCGCTGTCTCTTTGACTCTGCCTACCCCTTTGGGGATTACGGACTTGATATGTGTGTAAAAATAAATTTAACTTTCTACAAAAATTTGATTATATGGCTTTTGAACATCAGTATACAAATTACGTCTTTCATGTTAGAAAGTGTAGTGTTATAAGAAACCTTGAGAGTAAGTATTAATAGTAAGATTGCAGATACCGCTGTTTGTTTGTAAAATATGAATTATATTCATATGAACTAAGCCCAGTCTGTCAGCATCGACGAATTATTGATCGTACAAACGTCAAAACATTATAAATCCGAGGTCATAATATAAATTCTAAACTATCTAAAGCGTAGGCGACTGTGCGTTAGCAAACATTTATTGCATACGACAAAAATAAATCATCTAAACTAGAAATAACTAGTCGTGTCACGAAATCCCATAACATGAAGGCATATTACGTCTTCTTTTTCAGTAATTGCCATCATACATTTAGGTATTTATGAAATGTAATTTTTTATACATAGGATTAAACTTGTTAGATATTGCGATCACTCAGAATATTTCGACGATCATCATAGATATTGAGATATCAAAACTTGAGATAAAAATCTAGATAAACGAAAATTGTTTCATCTAGCTATCAGTTGGAGAGGTCGTTTCACAATGAAGGTGTTAATTCTGGCGTTTTTTGTGGCTCTGGCGAGTGCTAAGGGTTACCATAGAGCTATAGGGATACCGGCAGCGGAACGCATAAGACAAGCAGAGAAAACGCGAGGTTTAAACGCCCGAATAGTAAATGGGAATTACGCCCAATTGGGCTTGCATCCGTACTACGGCGGTCTAATAATAAGGCTGGATATTAATCTGATATCAGTATGCGGCTCAACTTTAATATCGAACACCAAGTTGGTGACTGCCGCACACTGCTGGAACGACAGTGAAGAGCAACCGATAGAAATGCAAGTAGTTCTGGGGTCAACGACCCTTTTCAGCGGCGGGATGAGAATCACCACCAATGAAGTCGCAGTTCACGAAGCATTCGACATTAACAGCATCAGAAACGACATAGCGATCATAACAGTGCCGGCTGTCACATTTGACGGTAACATAAGTCCTATTAAATTGCCCAAAAACTTGAGAGATAAATTCGTGGGTGTTTCAGCACATGTGGTTGGTTTTGGAATGACCAACGACACAGCAGCTGTAGTAGTGAGTCAGCGATTGAGCTATGCGGAAGTGACAGTGTTATCTGACCAGCATTGCTTGATGTATGGCTCGATATTCACAACATCTATGGTATGTGCTGAGGGCAAGTTCAGTAGTCCCTGTATGGGCGACTCAGGAGGACCGCTTTTGTATAAAGACGGGTCGGAAGATATATTAATTGGTGTCGTATCGTACGGTTCTGACGTTGGTTGTGGAGTAGGACACCCATCTGTGTATACCAGAATTACGTCTTATGTCGTTTGGATACAAAGTAATATATAAAAATATATTTTATGTATAATGCTTATAGAAGCCTTAATTAAAATAAAGTTATAATCAAAATGCCTTAATTATTTCATTGAAGTGCAAATTAGTATTAAGTGTAAACAAATACATAAAAATGATTTACAAATCTACAGTCACATTTAGTAAAACCTTGTTATTTTGTAAATTGTAACATTTATTATAGGAAGACTATAAAGTTCCTAACTCCCAGTTATACATACACATGTATTGCTGCCTCTATTATCTGAACACTCAATTGATCAAGTTATTCATAAAGATGGTGTCAAATATTGTCTTAACAAAATTTTTTAACATCTTGTTTACCACCAACACTAGCATAACCAGATAATACAAAATATTTCACAAAAATTCAGTCATATTTAAATTCCTAAGTCAAAGTCACTCTGTTTATGCTGTGCTGTGACTGTGGCATTAAGTCTATTTGATTCATGCCCTAGTATTAATAGGTCACAGTTCAATGCCATAAACAATCAAATTGTACAAGAACTTCACACTTGTCTGCTATACATTTTTTCGCAACTTTTGTGTGAAATATGATTTTTAACACATTAGGATGTCCCTAAAACCAAACAACTGATTGTGTCATAATATAAAATCATAGTACCAAAAAATAAACAATAAACAATTGTTGTGAAAAAAGTTTTATGTAAAAATAAAAAATAAATTATTTAAATTTTTCAAGAAAAATATGATTTTAAACCAATAATGCATAACAATTTGGAACCCCAAGATTAACTTTGTATAACACGCTTCAGAAAATGGTTGGCATCTAATAATTACATTTTTATTTATAAACAATGAATTTGAAGAGACATAATAAGTAAAACTTAGCACATAAGTCATTTTATTAAAGATATGTTTTATTCCATTATGAAATCAATCAACTCCCATTTTAAGACCAAATCAATTATAATATAATTGCCAACTTAATTTGGTCTTATTTCAAGGATTGTCATTGTTTTCATTTTAGCAAATGTTCATCTTGGAATAAATTGCATATGATGTCATCATCCCTATTATTACAAACATACCAAATACAAAGTACAAATAAAATACAGTCAATACCGTCTATGACAACATCATTTATAACTATAAAATTTTGAGGTCCAGTCTATAAAGATATTGATTATAGCAACTATCATTTATAACAACCATAACGAATCAGTCCCGTCAATGTCTTTATAAACGGTTTTGTTTATACACAAAAAAATGTAAGATCTCAACAAAAAAGTAAACTAACTAACTAACTAACTAAACTTCACGCCACTTCGGTTCTCTCTGCCTACCCCGCTAGGGAAGTGGCATGAAAAAAGTAAACAATCCCTATATACTTACTAGTCCTTGAGATCGTCAGGTACGGAAATTTCGAACTTGTGGAAGGTGCTCTTGTCAATAGGGGTTTTGGGGGTCTTCACCCGGAGACGGTCCTTTGGCACAATCTCTGTGTAGCAGTTGTCCCATTCTAAATACTCTATCACAAGGAATTCTCCCCGCATCATCTGAAATTCATTAAATTGCATTTATTGTTAATATTATGATAACTTGGTGAAGCAATGACAGGTTTTGTGATGTCCCTTAAAACTGTTCACATTAAAGATTGCATTTGTATTGGAAATGTTAATTAAATTATTCATTTATGTAAATATTAGTATTATTAGATGGCGAGCTAATTTCATCAGAATGTTAAATATATCTAAACATAGAAAAGCCTAAACAAGTTAGACTAATTACTTGTTGTGAAAAGCACACATTTAACCTGAATGTGCTTTATTAGAAAAAACATAAAATAGCCTTGTTACAACTGTATACATCTAAATAAATGGGCAGGAAGTCAGTAACTTATTTCCCACTGATCTTCAGTATCCATTAGCACAGATACTTGTTACCAAAATTAACAAATTTATGGAAAATTATTCAGGGTTTAAATATTGTACTAAATATTATATGATACCTACTCAAAACCTTCAATAGCAAGTGTTTAAATTCAAGCATTTTATATAATTAACCAAATATTTACAAAATTCACCAGCAGGTTGTAAAAAAAATAACTAAACAATAACAATGCCATTATATGCTTTTAGATATTTCAATGTTTTTCAATTTGATAGACCTACATGCAATCTACATTTTACATCTTTTTTGGAATAGCAATTAACCTCAAAATTAAAAGATAGTCAAATATGATAAACTCCTTAGAATTGCCACTTACTTATTTATATAAGTAATCAAACAAATTAAGATTCTAAGGTCCAGTCAATAAATTGCCAGGAACATTAAAGTCCCTCTTATGGACCCTACTTCAAGAGCAACAATGCATTAAAATATTGGAAAAAAAACATTAATCAAGTTTCTTTGTTGTAAAAGAGTTCAATGACCTACACAAATAATAACAAAACATAACACAGGTAGGTATAATCTGTCCAAATAACATGACACTGATTATTATGTGTTTTTATTAGGATAATAATAACAAAATATAATGTAAATGTTCTCTCAATGCAATTCACAATCTGAAGGCCACCAGTCCCTTTCAATGATGCTTAGTCTGAAGCATCCTTTTAACAGCTTTATGCTAAGTAGCACCTGGTAGACATGTTGAAGAGGGTACAGAATCCTGTTTCATCTATCCAGGCATAGGGTTACAACAATGAGGATAGTAACAAGCCTCTTAACAATCATAAGAAGAGGGTAGTACAATTAATACCAGCATTAAGGGCGATATTTCCATATTATGGAAATATGAAATTAACTTTTGTCCAAAATTTTTGAACATTGTTGGATCAATATAACTATGTATATGTAATTCAATACCTTGATATTTGCCGTCCACCACCCACATGCTTCCTTCTCATTTGACCTCGCGAAAACCTCAACCTCTTGGTTATCCACGAACTCTGTGTGTTTGCCGGTGTCTTTGGGTGGTAAGAACACTTGCGAAAACGGAAATTTTGACTCCGGCTGCCAGCTAAAATGCAATAAAATTATGTAAATAAAAATAGGCACCATGGCTACCCATCCACTTCAAATATCACAAATGGCAAATATTTTCAACTCACTCATTTTCAAAGGCTACGAGAACCTCGTTGTCGAGCACGTCGGTGACAATGGCCTAAAAATAAAGGAAATTTCTGAACATTATGATGATCCAATAACTTGGTAATGCGCTAGAAATAAATAAGTAAACTAGGTCAGATACGTGAAAATGGACACATAAAATATGCGGTGTGCGGCGACCCAAATTTTATTCCGCAATCATTGCTAAAATTAAGAAAAGCAGCAAATTTACAACACATGGAAAAATCACGCCCTGTCAGACGGACATGGCGTCCATTCCAGCCGCGATGATCTTCCCGGAAAAATATTTTTGTAAGTAAAACATCTAACATGGAACAGACGACTGATAACAGTCCAAGATGTAAACCACAAACCAAAGTAACATCTGATAAGCGTAATTATAGTGTACTTCACGTTTTACAAACCTTATAATAAGCACCATTTTCACCGTACACCTCGACCGACAAATCCTCCATTTTGGTTTGAAAGCGTATTTGGCGTTTTCGGAGCGAGAACGAACTCTCGTATAAAATCAACTAGCCAATCACTTGCAAGTTTTTAAGCATAGACAAAATGTTTTATTTTAGTAGGACTAGATAGCAAATTGAATCATCGTTTTGAATTCAGAATTGAGGTAATTCCCAGGATATCGTGCAAGGTAATAATTTGCAAAACTTGTTATTTTCAACTTAAGAAAATTAAATTCAATCCAAAATGTTATAAAATAACACAGGGAGAGAGAAATCAAAAGTTAATATGTGAAAACAAGAATGCATTCGGTAGCAATTTGTAGCTAATTGAGAATTATAATATTTCTCTAAACATTGGATTGGTCTTAGATTCTCTCGAAGTTATTACGTTACTTAGTATTTTCTTACGGGTAGTTGTCCAAGGCTAGATAAAAGACCAAACATTTTACAGTACTGATATAATCTGCTTTTGTCTGCCTGATAGACAGTGACAGCTGCTGACAGCTGATAATTTTATTCCTCGTCTGTGACGTTAGCCATCGTAAAAACTACAAAGCTTCTAAAACTACTTTTTGCCACCTAAACAAATTTTTCGAGCCTTAAATACATAAAAAGGTGACTTGAAAAAACTAGATAACAAATTTTATTATAGTCTGCTATACATTTTGAAAAAGTTTAGAGCAGTGGAAACTGATTAAAGTTAACAATTTAAACTTGAAGGAAATATCCTGATATACTTAAGTCTTATTATTTACAGAAGATGAACGGAGAAAAGTCAGTAATTCTAGTGACCGGCGGTTCAGGTTTGGTGGGACAAGCCATTAAAACTGTTGTAGAAGAAGAGAAAGCTCAAAACGAGTCAAATTCCGCGAACGAATCTTGGGTGTTTTGTGGATCAAAAGATGGCGATCTCAGGTATGTAATAGCACCTGATGAACCGGCTTCAATGGATTTAATTCATAACAAGATTGTATCTTTTTCGTAGAATGGTTTCTTGTGTCATTTCATTGTTTTAGTCATGATATAGGCCATAGTAGAAAGGTATAAACATGTGCCTGCTACCTGGCTTAGTCATGCAGGCAGTGGTTTCTGATGTATTTCTAAAATCCCCTTATGACTGTTTTCATGGTGACTGTTTACATTTAAAAGTACGAGTGCAATTCAACACACAGAGAGAGGTCAGGCACAGAACCAACGGCTAAAGTGCTTTCCGAGGCATGGTCATCGACTGGGGGTGATTAAACCGCTATGTTCCTAACTCTAAACTGTTTGAAATACCCAACCACAATTTTTTTTCCCATTCCGGGATTTGAACCTATGACTCCTGGGTTAAAATTCCTCAGGCAGCGCCACTAGACCAATGAGGCAGTCAAATATTTATTATAGTCGGAGGTTTTAAGCTATCCAGTTTTAATTATCCTTGTTTTTAATATTAAGCAAGCTTAACTTTTTGTATTGACTGTTTTCCATAATTCCAGAGACAAACAGCAAACAGATGCTTTGTTCGAAAAATATAAACCCACGCATGTAATCCACTTGGCCGCTATGGTGGGGGGTCTGTTTCATAACATGGCCCATAATCTGGACTTTTTTGTAAGTTTCTTTTATCTCAGACAGGTGCTTTTTTATGGCAGATCATTTGTTATGGGATAATAATTGTTGGAAAATACCAAAATTTAAAAAAACAGGCTAGTCCAATAATCTTTCTGGTCTTTAAAATATTTTTTTACCATTTCAGAGGGAGAACATGGCCATCAATGACAATGTGTTAAGTGCCAGCTACAAGTATGGAGTCAAAAAAGTTGTTTCTTGCTTGTCAACATGTATCTTTCCTGACAAGACTACTTATCCAATTGATGAGACTATGGTTGGTTTGTATGCATTTTTATTAAATTAATTACTAGTAGCTAATTAAAGTAAATTGCTGGAACATGTCTGCTATTACTTAAACAATATATGTAACAAGATTAGTACACATTGTTACGTTCATTATTATAGCAAAAAAAAAATTATGGGTGAGAGGTTCCCGCTCCCCCGCCAGCCCGGTAGGTAGTAAAGGCCGCCTTCGGACAACTACCAACGTCCTCTTAAAAAAAAAAGCAAAAAAGTTTAATTACATTGATTGGTGATCGTAAAAATTGTGACTTACATCAATATTTATTTTGAATGGAAATATGGTCATGCTTCGACAGTAAGAAGAAAAAGATTGTTTATCAAGAGAGATGTGTAGTGCAATTTTTGTGGTTTAGGAAGTTATTTTAACCAAAAAAAGAGTTTATTGTAAACTAAGCTATTTTTATCACTCCGCTGAAAAAGACATAAATTTGTTATATAATTATTTCGTCATCCTCTTGCCCTTCTCCCAGTTCATCTGGGATTGGCGCAGCATGTCTTCCTTTTCCATATGTCTCGGTCAGCCGTCATCAAGCTATCCACTCCCATTTCACTCATATCATAATTATTTATGAATTTCATATTGTTAGGTGCACAATGGACCTCCACATTCATCAAACTATGGATATAGTTATGCCAAGAGAATGATAGATATCTTAAATAGGTAAGTGTTTAATTTTGTTTATAAATATTATACATACATACATACATAACATCACACCCATAATCCCCGAACGGGTAGGCAGAGTCAAAGGAGCAGCAGGCCCTTTTAACCACATTCAGCCAAAAACTAAACTGAGCTGGACTGGGTTAGATGGAAAATTGAGAAAAAGTAGTGACAAGCGGCTAGCTTGTCGCCTACACAATCACATACCCAAAACCCGATATACCATTAGTCGCCTTTTACGACATGCTAGGCAAGAAACACAGTTAGCACATTTTTTTTTAGTCCCCGACCAACATGGGACATTATCTTCTGGAAATCATGATATAGAATAATAATAATAAATAAATATCTGACTACAACACATACATTGATCTGACTCCGAGATAAGTAGCTTAAGCACTTGTGTTACGAATATCAGAATCAACAGTGGTATTACAAATATATACTTAAATATTATCTATATATTATACACAGTCACACAGTAAACAATAGACACATCACAAACACAAGTATTCAAATAAATAAATAAAATGACACAAATATTTGTCCTGGGTGGGGATCGAACCCACAACTCTTGTCGCACGAGGCAGGGTCACTACCGAATGTGCCATCAATTGGCACCAGTCCACCAATTCATCAGTCAGAATTCATTTTTATTTCATACTAGCTGCCCCGTCGCACTTCGTAACGCCCCGTTCTCGGATTTTCTTTTATTATTTTTCTTGCAATGTTTCCATACTTTCTTACCGTACAAACCTTCCCTGAATAATGAATATCTGAAAGATTACAAAATATTTTAAAATCAAAATTAGCCAAATCGGTCCAACCGCTCTTCAGGTTTCGCGAGACTAATGAAAAGCAATTCATTTTTATATATAAAGAAGATTTTGCTGTCTTCCATAATTTCAAACAGACAGCTCCCAAAAAGCGGGCTGATGTCATGATTGAAAAATATAAACTCACACATGTTACATGAATTAAAGTACCTACCTAGTCAGGGCCGGATTTAAATTTGTACCGCCCTGGGGCACTGAAGAAAATGCCGCCCTATGACTTAAATTTTATTTTAATAGTTTTGATATCTTATTTCTTAAAAATTAGAATAACTAATTAATTGCAGGAAATTTATTATGTAATATATTAATCATCTTTTATTATTTCAAACCTTTATGGAAATAAATTAATTAAGCTATTTGAATAGTTTTCACTTAAATT
This sequence comes from Glyphodes perspectalis, assembly GCA_951394215.1. Classification (NCBI taxonomy): domain Eukaryota; kingdom Metazoa; phylum Arthropoda; class Insecta; order Lepidoptera; family Crambidae; genus Glyphodes; species Glyphodes perspectalis. The sequence continues at coordinate 1,050,540 of OX596210.1, read as the reverse complement.
TCCTATATTACAGTAAACAAAATTTTAATTTAATACATAATGCATAAATTATATTCCTTGAAAGATAAAATGTTTATTTTAAATAATTAGTTAACTATATATTGTACAGAAACTTTTATCTCAGTTTCCAAATGTTGCCGCGGCCACTAGCCCCCACTGCCCCTAGTGTGAATCCACCATGTACCTAGTGCTAGCACCAGCAAACACTTATAACAAACTTTTTGTATATTCCCATTTAGCACAATGATTGCCGGTTGGCATAGTTTTGAGAAATAATACATTATCTTAAATTGTTCTATTTTTGACTGACCCTCTGTACTGTACCTCCTGTGATACAGGGAATACGCCTGTTTAAAACCAGATGATACGACATGTATAGTTATAAATGTTGTCTTTATTCATATAATATCCTTTTCCTCATAAGCAGTGTTGATAACCGTAGTTAATGGTATTTGTGGTGCAGATAGTGAAACATACAATGGTAAACATTATGGACCATCTCTGATAAAATGCTACAATGTTAATGTCTCGTTTGTAGTTTATTGTTATTTGTATAAAGTTTGACAACAAGTAAATTCTACAGCAGACCTTGATAAATATCTAGCGTAAGTCTTGGAAATGTATGTGAGTATAATAGTACAAAAATGTTCAGTAAGTAATATGTAATTGAAGTACAGTAGGTACAAATACGAAGCAGTTTACTTTTGCTCTAAAAATATATCAATGTCATCATCCATCTTTTCCCTTCGGCGCTAGTTCTTGGTTGACTACATATCTACACCAGTTCGTTCTGTCCCGGATGACGTAACAGTGCGTAAAGAAAGTAAATAATTTTCCTTAATTGATTTCAAGTGTTATGTTATTATAGCTGTGCCCGCGGTTTCACCCGCGTTTATGGATAATGTTATATTAGCCTATAGCCTATAGCATGCCTCGATAAATGGGCTATCTAACACTGAAATCATTTTTCAAATCGGATCAGTAGTTCCTGATATTAGCGCGTTCAAGCAAGCAAACAAACAAACTCTTCAGCTTTATAATATAAGTATAGATAATAAATACATACATACATACATAACATCACGCCCATAATCCCCGAAGGGGTAGGCAGAGTCAAAGAGGCAGCATGCCCCTTGAACCACATTCAGCCAAAAATAAAGCCGGGCTAGGTAAGATGGAAAATTGTGAAAAAGCAGTGACAAGCGGCTAACCTGTCGCCTACACAATCACACACCCACGCCTTTTACGACAAGAACCACAGTTGGCATATTCTTTTTAAGTCCCAGACCAACATGTGACAGTGGGCTGGGTTGGATGGAAAGATAATAAATAAATAAATAAATAGTAAACCATTAATTTTCATAATACAATTTATTCTTATTTAAAGCGGAGTCTGCACTTAGCATAATAGCTTGTATCGCAGAGTCCAGACAATATAAATAACATTGGCGACTATCTACGATCCACTTGGTCACTGGTTTGAGACCTGAACTTGCCTTTGGATCTTAACTCCCGGCTGTCCCCAGAGGCTACCACGAGCAGCACGGGTGCCAGTTCACGTCGGTGGTGCCGTGCAACGTGTTCGGCCCGCACGACAACTTCCGCCTCGCGTCCAGCCACGTCATCCCCGCGCTGATACGACGGCTGGACGACGCTATGGCCAATGGTGAGTCGATGCTGTTGAAGCTAGCTTCATCCAGAATAATAATTAATATCTAGAGGACGGGCTTCATGTGAATGAAATGTATGAACATAAAGCTTTCGACTGAATTTACCATGTTTTGCGCGACAGTTTTACAAGGGCGGATTTAAGAGGGGCCACGGGGCACGTAATCCTACTAATATTATGAATGCGAAAGTTTGTACGTATGGATGGATGTTTGTTACTCTTTCACACAAATACTATTGAATGGATTTTAATGAAACTTTAGAATAATATAGCTCATACACCCGAATAACATACCTATAGACTATGTTTCATCGATTTACCACGAGAGCGAAGCCGCGGGCAGAAGCTAGTTTACTATACGTCTAAAAAAGTAGTTAAGACTTCGTAATACAAGTTCAAACTGAACACTAATGTTTTTTTTCTCGATCACAGATTGGTTTTTGCCGCAGTTATAATCCTTAAGCTAGCAGGAATAAGGTATACGTTTACTGGCACTAACTAACTAAACTTCACGCCACTTCCCTAGCGGGGTAGGCAGAGAGAACCGAACGCCATACTGGCACTATTGACTAGCAATTCTGCTTTACCACGCAAAATTTATTGGCTTCATTGACTGCCGCGCCCCCTAGGCATTTCCACTTAATGTGTTCTGTGATTTCAAAGGTACAGAGGTCCTTAGGCCTCATTTACATCCACTGAGCTATCACTGCATTTCTAATTTAAATTTCAGGTGATCCCACATTTACGGTGATGGGCAGCGGGAAACCACTGCGTCAGTTCATCTATTCCCTGGACCTGGCTAAGTTGTTCCTGTGGGTTCTAAGGAGTTATGACAGCGTCGAGCCCATCATATTATCAGGTACATTTGTGACAACTGAAGATTAATGTTTGATGACCTTAGTTACCGGTTTATATAATTTCCTGCTTTCAAAAATTTACCAGTTTCCATACAAACCTGATGGTATAACATGTTGAGTAATGGGATCGACTTGAGTAGTCAGATCCAACTTATAATAAACATGTCTTCACAAACTCACTTTCGGTTTTTAATATGAGCTATAATGATCTACTTATATGTTAATATGTGAAGCAAAAACTTTGTACCCCTTATTATGAGAATTACGCGGACGGAGGAGTATGAGATTTTGGCAGAGTTAAAGTTTATATGGAGAAGGAGTGCAGAAAGCTAATATTTCAATAAATCCCTACTAATATTATAAACGCGAAAGTTTGTATGGATTGATGTTTGTTACTCTTTCACGCAAAAACCTGAATGGATTTTAATGAAGCTTTACAATAAAGTATAGCTTATACACCCAAATAACATATAGGCTATGATTTATCGATGTACCACGCAAGCATAGCTGCGGGCAGAAGCTAGTAATGAATGTATAAGCAATACTTTAAATAAATAAATAAAACACTAACTAATAATGGTCAAATTTCGACCAGTAAGCAATCACTAGTTTATTTTATACGGGTTATTCAGATGGACGATCCCTGCAGTAACTGAGTAGGTACATACTAATGGCAAGAGAAAAAAGTGTTTGACGCAATTTTTACATAGGTTTCCTCAAGGAATTTTTCAGAGGGTGTACAACGTCCGATTGACGTGTTACAACCGCCAATTGCAAAGCCTACTGTACCCGCTTAAAACCAGGCCTGCTTACGCGCAAGTTTCTTTGCCACCTTCAAAAAATATCTCTTCTTCCAGTGGACGAAGAAGACGAAGTCACAATCAGCGCGGTAGCCGAGGCCATCAAGAAGGCTCACGGGTACACGGGCGAGATCGTGTACGACACCACCAAGGCCGACGGGCAGTACAAGAAGACTGCCTCCAACAAGAAGCTGAGGGGTCTACACCCGGAGTTTAAGTTCACTCCATTTGAGACTGCTGTAAGGGATACGGTGGAGTGGTTCAAGAGGAACAGGGAGCTGGCTAGGACGTGAGCAGGAGTGATTGTTATTGTTCACGGACTAGTAAAAAAGGAAGGACTCCACGCTGTCATATTATAGCGTGAACTATTAGGCATGTGTGAGTGAGATACTGATGGATACCGCATATCTGTCATTTGGAGCACTTATTATGTCAATGTGTGATGTAAGTTGTATGTTAAGTTGGAGCACCTGAGGAGCTTCAACGTCTTGTTTGTGGCGCGGAGTCCTTCTTTTTCTACTAGTCCGTGTAATTGTTATATTAAAGATATTTATTTATGGACCAAGTTTGACTTGTTTGATTTCGGTAGATTAGTATACTTCTTTATAATGGCGGACGTAGTAGTAGGTATCCTGTAACATCATCCAGTCTATAGGAGGCAAAAAGAGTATCCGAATGTCAGGTGGTGAGTTTGTAGATACTGTATGTACTATAATAAAAAATATGTGGATTTTTGTACTTTGATTAATTTAGACAAAGCGTTCCATTTGTTTCGAATCAGGTGGAATAGGACATTAAAAATAGGATATGAAGGAACGGTATGAGTTAGTAAAACTATGCATAATAAAATTTATAATAATATAATCAGACTATATCACATACATTGATCTGACTCCGAGGTAAGTAACTTAAGCACTTGTGTTACGGATATCAGAATCAACGGTGGTATTAGAAATATATACCTACTTAAATATTGGATATTAACACCCAGACACAGAGCAAACACAGTATTCATCATACAAATGTTTTTGTCCTGGGTGGGGATCGAACCCACAATTGGCGCACGGGGCAGTGTCACTACCAAATGCGCCATCGGGCCAGTCTGTAGTGTAATTATGTTCAAATTACACTAGTCAACAGTTTTTTTGCACAGAATCAACTCATTGCCTTTTTGATAAAACAATAACAGCTGATTTAGATTCCGTCATCCAAATTTGATCATCAGGTCACATTTTTGAGATATTAGAGAACAAAGTTACTTAAATTGGCTTTAAGGTCTGACTTCAGTATTAATAAATCCATTTATTAATACAACATTTTTCATATCTTTTGTCTTTTGTGTAAAGAAATAATCCCAAATTGTTGATTAACAGTGTAAATTATATTGCTATACTAATGTATCGCAAAATGCGAATACGCATTAGAATGGTATTAAGAATTCGTCCATATAAAATGCGCAGCTTCGAATGTACGCAAAAAATATGGTAAAGCTTAGCTAGACTTAACTTTGCATCGAATCATAGTAGAAGCTTAATTCGAAGTACATTGAAATTTTTAGCATTCTGACTATCAATCGCATGTATTATGTTTACATTTTATTAATCTTTATGCTGTTAAATAATACAACAAAAATCGTTTCAATGGCAGATATTTGAATGTTTCTAGGCAAATGACAAAAAAATGTGACGTGATGGAAAAATGTTTATAATATAATTGTATTATGCTGGTACTGATAATTAGAAAAAAGTATTAAATTGTTATGTGGCAAAAAAAGAGTGTAATTTTGTTGACTAGTGTTATTTTCAGACATCAAATGAAACATAGTTACGTTCATAGTCGATGTTTAATAAACAATAGTAAGTAATCCTTATATATAAACCAACAAAGCATAACAAACAGTATTAATAGTTAACTGGTGATTTTGGCAGAGCTCGGTAAACATTGCTTACCAATATAAATAAATATTAGCTGGATTCTGCTAGTAACGCGAATAGAAAATGCTAAGGGCCTCGTGTTTCAAGAATTTTTTAACAAGTATATGACAGGTATATACGCTACAGAGTGGTAACATGGGCAATAAAATTCGAAACACATCAGTGATTTGTCACTGAAAAAACAACGGATAACCCAATCAAAGCCAAGCATAGAAAGTGCGCAGACGAGGGAAATTGCGCCTGCGTGATTTTTTTCCTTTAAAAAAAATAAATATCTTACAAATGTGTCAAAACGCAAATCGGTCGACGGAATTGAACTATTATTACTAGCGTATGGAACCGACGCAGCGAACAAGTTTTTTGCGCCGTGCGTTGTTGCCGATCGGCAACAACTCGTTTAGTCACTCGCCTACGTTCACGCGTAAGCGCCATGAAATTCACGGCGTTTACGACGTTTTGGTCGCGAGAAAAATGTACTCTATGAGCGATCTAGCGCTGCGTGTTTTAATAGCTTAATTAGACGACAATTGTTAGTTTTAGCGCTGCAAATGCTGAAACACGCTCAGTCCATGCTTCGTGATAATATTTTTGTTTGACATAGCTTCTCTATACGTAGTAATAATAGCTCAATGGTCGACGGTCGAAAGTCATGTAGGTACATATAACGTATGAAGCAAACAAATATCGCACATCGCATGTGTTGAAGTCTCGGCAACCTGATTTTCCCACATCAGGGAACTTTTATTCACGTATTTTATTTACTTCGTCTGCGTACTTCCGAAACAATAGTTTATCAACCAGCATCTTGCTATGATCCCATTAAATCTAGTGAGTCATTCAACAATAAAAAACATCGTTCAAATAACAATGGCGTCGCTGAGCCAGACGTTGACAATATCAGACATAGATAGCATCCACATTTTGAAAAATTTATCAACCTACTCATGCGTAAGTAACTAAACTTAACAATAACACTGTTGATCTTGTGGCGAGGCCCGAAGCGTGACGTCTGGTCACCTAGCGCCGCCACTGCTCGTGTCGTGATGGTGTTCAGATGGCCAGTCCCTGGTCATCGAAGGTGATGAAGATCTTCTCGATAGCGGTGATGTACGCTGCTGTCCGCACGTCCAGGCCCAGGTTGTGGTGCTTGGCGGCGCGCATTACGTTCTGTAATGAGCATAGGTCTTAGGTACTTTAGCTTAGTCGATTGTAAGTAGCTATTAATAAATAATAATAAATAAATTCTTCAGACTGACACACCAATTCCCTAGTTCCAAACTAAGCTTATGCTTGTGCTAGGTGAACGGATAGACATACTTAAATACGTTTATAAACATCCATGACTCGAGTACAAATGTCCACGTTCATCACACGAAACATTTGCCCCTAGCGGGATTCGAACGCGAGACCCTTGGTTTCGTGGCCAGGGTTTTTGACTAGTCGACCAAAGGGCCAGTCATATTATGTCATAGTTACGCGTCGCGACACATGAGCAGGTCGTTGGTGGAGGCAGCCGAGCGCGGCGCAGCGCAGGCGCATGCGCGTAGGCGGCGGGCGGCGGGCGGCGGGCGCACCTCGCAGGCGTTGGTCATGGAGTACTCGAGGCCGGAGTTGACGATGTGCTTCTCGCTGGCGCCCGACATCATCGTCTGGAACAGCGGCGACGGCTTGATCTTCGCGTCTACGTTCGCCTCCTTCAGCGACTTCTCCACGGAATCTGGACATACATACATACAAAGGTAAATACATACATAAAATCACGCCCAAAATCCCCGAAGGAGGCTGGACATCATGTTGATAAAATATAAGATTACCCTATTTCTGATGGATTTCGTAATATTTTCTCACATACACAGGCTACAGAAAACAGACTATTGAGTCTGTTTTTGCATTCGTCCGCAACTTTGCTTGTGTTTCCGATAAGATTTAGGTATATGAACTCTTCTGGAATAAAAACTATGGCCCTTGTAGAATTCAAACTTTTGGCATGCATACTTTTATCACAACTGGTAACATGTTTTAAGTGTGATGACGTAGGAAATGGTTACTTTTATATTTTTAATATTAGCAGGGATGTAGAATGAGTTTATTTTCATTTAGCCCAGTTATCAACTAACCCAGGAGCGCGGTATTGGAGTCCCTCCAAAACTTGATGCTGAGCTTGCCGAAGCTGACGTGGTTGATGTTCTTGAGGAACTCGAAGTAGGAGACGGTGACGCCGCCCGCGTTGGCCAGCAGGTCCGGCAGAACGAGAATCTTGTTCTCGCGTAAGATCTTGTCGGCGGCGGGCGTTGTCGGGCCGTTCGCGCCTTCGCCTATTATCTGTGAAGTTCGAGGCGGCATTTCGGAAAGTTGGATAGCAACAAACATGGAACATAAGATTTGGCAAGTACTTAATTTAGTTGCTTGATATATAGTATGAGTTTACTAGCACGCTTAAAATGACCAGATTAAATTACGTAGAAGCTGTTTTTATGTGCTCATAAAGTAAATAAATTCTTCAGACTGACTCCAAGCGTGCTTGCTTGGATTACCTCTACTTGTGACTGATCAGCAATTTAGCAAAATCTTGCCTGCTTACTAACAATAGTTAAATATTTATGAAACTTTGTAATCGGTACTATGAACCTATCAATGATATTGTATTGGCTCTCTATGGACCAAAAGCTGCGTACGCCCATGGTAATCCATATAATGACAGAACAATTGGAAGCGGATCCAATTCTCTACTTTGCCGCCTCCCAAAATATCATACTGACGGCGAAACACTGCCACTATTGGTTGAAGTAAGTGTAGATTATTAAGTACCTATCGAGTTCCTTGCCGGTTTTTCCTTGATAGAGTCTACCTACCTTCTGAACCGGTGGTAATACTTTCTTTTTCTGTTTAAATTTATTATTTATAAGTGCTTTTTTGAAGCCTATATAAATAAAGAGAATTTTAATTTAAATTTGATTTGCTAACTAGAAAACTAACTAACTAATTAAATGTGGCGACCGCGCCACTAGATAGTCAATATTATAGCTCCAATAATATGTAAACAGATGACGTCGATCGAACATAGAGAAACGCCATACAATCCTGCATCGCGCTGACGAAGTTATTCTCGCCACTAAGTATACTTATATACAATACACCGCGACGGTTAGTTGGGCCTAGGTCTCCGAACAAGCAACACCTAGCTCGGCGGAAGTACTTCCACTTTTAGTGCGAGCGCGGAGATCGCACATAACTAAAACTTCTCGCTACTGGTTAATTTATGCTTAAATTTTGTAAACATCTTTATTTTATATTTTGGTGTCTAACAAGCCGACTTCATGACATGGTTCAGATGCAAATATGATCTATACACCCTTGTAAAATATGTTGTTGAAAAGAGTAACTACCGAGTTTCTTGCCGGTTTCTTCTCGGTGGAAGCAACATTCCGAACCGGTGGTAGATTCATATTATTTAGTAGTTGATTTTCCTGTTGAATTAACGATTTATAAGTGTTTGTTTCAAACCTATATTTTGACTTTGACTTTGACTTCCCTAGGGAGAGAGAACGATGTACGTATACGTATACATGTGTGCGCCGGCGGCGGCGGCCGACCTTGCACTGCAGCTGCGCGGCGTTGGCGTGCGTGAGCGCCTTCTCCATGGCGGCCACCACGAGGATGTCGCACTTCTCGAACAGCAGCTCGGGGCCCACCTCCTTGCCGTTGCCGTAGCCCTTGATGCTGCCCCGGTTCTTCGCCTTGTACGTCTGCAGGTCCTGAAACAGTTTGATGCGAACATAACATAACATCACGGCCATAATCCCCGACAGGGTAGGCAGAGTCAAAGGTGCAACTGGCCCCTTTAACCACATTTAGCCAAAAATAAAACCGGGCTGGGTTAGATAAAAAAATTTGAAAAAGTAGTGGCAAGTGGCTAGCTTGTCGCCTACACAATCACATACCTACCCAAAAACCCGATATACCTATGTGAGGTGATTTTGACTGTTTACGTTTTAAAAAATTAAGGCATCGACCATTAAGCATTCAATGGCATGAATAACATCATCAAGTTCGGAGCGTGCTCAATTGTTCATATCAGTAGATGTCCGGCAAACTTCGTATGTACTATTCCGTTCTCTAGATAAAAACCGAGCAGGTTGGTATGCCCTACCAAATACACAAAAAAAAACATTACAAGGACTCGGGAAATTAACTTTATGATCGACTAGCTGTGCCAGCGGTGTCACCCGCGTTTATGGTTAATATTATAAAGACTATTTCCGTCATACACGATTTCTATGTAACTTTAACCATTAAGGCTGCACACGCGACGGAAGCTTAAAAAATGGAGTAACTTCTCCCGTTTTTCCAACATTTCCCTTCTCTACTCTGCTCCTATTGATTGAAGCGTGATGAAAAGTATACTATAACCTGCCCAGGAGTATGAAGAATTATTGCACCAAGTTTCGTTGAAATCCGTCAAGTAGTTTTTGTTTCTATAAGGAACATACAGACAGACAGACAGACAAAAATTTTACTGATTGCATTTTTGCATCAGTATCGATCACTAATCACCCCCTGATCGTTATTTTGAAAATATATTTCATGTACAGAATTGACCTCTACAGATTTATTATAAGTATAGATAGATGAAATTTGAGTAAGTATGCTGACGCCCTTATGCTGCAAAATATGGAATGGGAGAGAGAGACAGAAAGTGAAAGAGAGCAGTGACCTTGGGGTCGATGCCGTCAGGATTGATGATGTTGACGTCGAACTCGAGCACGCCGATGATCTTGACGCCCTCGCGGTGCAAGTAGATGGCCGCGTAGCTGCCCACGTTACCGAACCCTTGGATGATAGCTGTTTTACCCTGGAAAAGAGATAATAATCGATTGCTTTGCAGTACTTGATACATGAAGGGGCCAAGTGGCGTAATGGAACAAATTCTTGCAACCCTACCAACTTTACCTATCTGCAGAGGTCACGTCAAGTCCTCGTGTTAGGGCCAAAAATGACACGCCTGCATGATACGCCCTATGAGCCAAATAAAAAGCACACCTTAGTACACACAATTTCCGGAAGCCGGCAGAAGGTTTAAACGGCGTTGAGTGGGAGGGAGAACCTTGGTAGAAAAGTCGATTAAATAGGTACAATATGGGTTTCGAAAAAAAAGGCCACAAGGAACCCATAACTAAGAAGCGATGTCTTGTCATTATTAGATTCAGACGGTCTATTATTTGAAGACTGCCTACCATTTTTTTTTCTCCCGCGGGAAATCCTCATGGATACACACCTCGCCGGCGAGTGAGGTGTTATGCCAGACTCTTACCAGCTAAAACCCCCGGGTCTTCCATCTATGCCATTGAATGTATGAAGGACGACAGAGGTACGCTTGCGCAGTCTTCTCTATCAAGACTACCAAGCCCAGCTGTCGTCAACCCACCTCGTATCCAACGCTGACGTCGATGAGGTCCATCCACTCCTTGTTGTGCACGAAGTGGTGTATGGTCATGTAGACGCCGCGGCCGGTCGCCTCCACGCGGCCGTGGATGCCGCCCCCGTTGATCGGCTTGCCGGTCACGCACGCGGACGCGTTGAGGTCGTGGAAACCTGGGTTGTAACGTCCACAATGTTCATAAATTTCATGCTTTTTGTAGGGACCTACACCTCGCATAGATGCCGCCAGCTTTTTGGAGCCTTTTTTGACAGGGGGAAATCCGGAGGATGTCTGTCCACCTTTGGAGGAGCGGGATATGCCCGATTAACCTGAAATAATCCCGTGTGGCAATGAGTCAATTTATCGAGTCGCGTACTCGCTCAATAAGTGCTCGATAGTATCGAAATCGTTGCTCAAGGATCGCCGTAGCATTTACCCTACGCTACTAACACATGGTAGCCAAGACAGCGTTATGCTGAGGAATCTGGGATCTACACCATTCGGAACTCGACTAGAGAAGACACTCCGAGCCTGGGCTATAACTTCTACACCAAGCAGTCCGTCTTAAGTCATCGGATATTACCTACGGTCTTAATGTATGTATCCACGATCCAGGACATCTCCCGTCCGGAGGTGTTCACGTCCGGCGCTGGCACGTCTATTCCAGCACCTGCCATGGAATAAACATTAGGTACCTTATTATGAATTAAAATTAAAAAGTTGATACGTAAGTAGTTACTTAATTTTTTGTAAGAGTTTATTTTAATAAAGCCGTAAATCAAAGGCCGACTGAATCTTGGGTTGTCTGGTAAAAATAACTTACCAATTCAGATACTTGAATATTTGAATTTGAATACCAATTCAAATTCAAATATTCAAGCGCGATGGGGTCTACCTAGCATGTGTTGTGGGCATGGATGTACGCAAGGGATGGCAGCAGCTGCTCTCTCCTGGAACTCGTGTGCCAAGGTCTATTTATTTACTATAAGAACCTATCAATAATATTATATTGCACCCCATGGACCAAACAATATTGTATAGCCCCCCAACCGGACCTAAAGCTGCGTACGCGCATGGTTGTGGGTGTCATTTTATTACTGGTGTACTAGAAAAGGCTAGTGAGTGTAAGATGACAATAGCAATTACCAATGTAATTCTTCTTGGCCAACTCCAAAGTGTAACGCCTCGTTATTCTCTGCAACTCCGCGGCTGTATACTTCTTAGGGTTTATTGCAACACCTGCATAAAAACAAACGTTTATTCTCCACGTTCGTACCTATCTAGTGACATAAAAGCAGATAGGTAGATACCGTGAAAATGTTAAGAGAACTCAAGTTATTGTATCTAAGTATAAAAATACCTTTATATTTGACATAAATTCAGAATGTATTCCACCAAATAAAATACTTAGTATCTACTATCTACTATCCTCCTATGAAAAGTATGAGGCATGTTCTAAATCTATGGTTGAAGATAGGTAAGACTATCAAACCTCCTTTGGCGCCCCCGAAAGGTATGCTGGAACAGGCACACTTGTATGTCATGAGTGCCGCCAACGCTTTTACTTCTTCAAGGTTAACTTCGTCTGAAAACCTTATTCCTGCAAAATTAACATGTGGTAAAAAAAAAGCACACGCAATCTTTTAAGGCGGATGACTTTAGCGAGAGTTTTTAAAGACCATCCAGTGGTGACATTACAAAGTTCGAAACTAAGTCTTTTTGAAGGCAATATAATGCGTGCATTGTATGTGGGTATGGTGAATTAAATCATTGTCCTCAGCAGTGGCGGACTAACTGGGGGGCCGAAGGGGCGGTGCGCCCCAGGCCTCTGGTCCTGGGGGGCCTCATATTATCTCCAACTTCTCATCATCCTAAATCAAACGTCATCATTTCCCCCCAATTTCGGGCAAGCAACACTGCTCGTATCCCTAGGGCCTGTGACGAGAGAACGGTGGCCACTGCTTTATGACATATACGATTGAAGGTTCAGATTGGCGATAAATCAGCAGGCAACTTACGTAAGCAGAGATCCTCTCTTACCTCACCCTACTTACTTAGTTTACTTTTAATTTTGCTATCACGGGTGGATCAAGCGTCAAAAATAACGCCTACATCTTCTTACGAAATGCCTAAATGTTCCTTTTCAATACAATGTTCACTTTTGGTCTCCATGCGGTAAATACCATCAAGTGTCGAATAGGAATAGGTTGACGCACCTCCTTTGCAAGGCAGCCGGTGCACGCTATGCTGCGAGCGGTACCCGTGCACGATCTCGTACTCGCCGTTCTTGCGCTGCAGCGGGAACTCGAACTGCAACGAGCTGTTGCACGAGCCCATCACCTGCACCCCACCACGATGCAACATTTAATACATGAAGTACACTTACACGTCATGATTCAACATTTAATAGACCAAGTACCTACAGATAGCGCGCGAGTTGAATGCAGAGCTCAGGTATGTCTCGTCTTAGGCCCCGACTGCATTTAACTCGCGCGCTATCTGTACTTACACTCGCACATAGATCGGGTGGTAGAAGCGGCTTACCTATACTGATTGACCAAGTACAGTCACCTTAAGAGAATGGGCGAAGATCGAGGAGTAAAAAAGCGCACTTGGGATGATCTAGCGGTCGGTGACCGGTTGGCCGTCCCAGATAACGCTGGGGGGATTAGGTCGCAAAGGATCTGCGCCCTCTATGCGGATAATTGGCAGGCGGTAGCGTAGGACAGACTAAGATGAAGGTTTTTATTATCGGAGGCCAAGACTTAATACGGGTCGCTGCGCTAATTTAGTTAGTATAAATACAGTCAGGCATAGAGCGGTGGTCGCAGTGGGGTAACTATAAACGTGCCCCTTAATTTCATCGGTTGGTTCCTCGCTCAATTGTCATTGAGCGAGGAACCAACCATATGCGCTAGCATTGATACTGTCAGTATCAATGCTAGCGCATATGGAGGTCCTAGCGTATGGATGGCGGTCGAAGCTGAATGGTAAAACGCGCGCCTCACGTGTGAGGATTTTCAAATCTAACTAACTAAAATGGCGCGGCGACCCTAATATTCAAATCTAAATACGTATTTATACCAAAGCGTAAGGTCAGAAGAAACATAGAGAGATAACGTGGTAGTAAGGCCAAGAAAGTTTTAATCACCTATTTCCAATCACATCACTCGGTCTCTAAATACATAAGTACGGTAGGTAGGTTCGTAAATAGGTAGTTACTAGTGTAGATACGCCCTAACACCAATCTCATTCTGTCATTTACAATTTAATTATGTCAACTAAAATCAAGGACAGACAATTATCAGAATACAATGCGACATGCTACAATGACCTTTTAATGATTTGTATCGAAGTCATCAAAAGGTCAGAAAGTAGTCAAGAAATGAATCAAGTCCATACCTTCAAAATCCCAGCGACTCTATTCAGCCTTTTTCTCTCGGACATATGCGAATACTTCTTCAGGTATTCTATAAGCGAAGGCTCGACAATCTTCACAGCGTTGTGGTAGTAATACTCCACCATGCGGTAAAAGCTTGGATTAAGGTCCGAAGCCACAGGCTGAAGATGTTCCGGAATCTCATACCGTCTCACACTCGCCCGCATGGGGCCACTAGTCACCAGAATCTTCCTCAATGCCCTTTGTACCGGCAGAGCCATGACAATAAATATTAGCCAATTTACAAAAAAATAAATATATAATAGCAAGCCGGTCTGTGCAGCAACAAAAGTACAAATTGATGTTTGTTGGAATGTCAGTTATAGTTTTTAAAATTTGCTACGATGCGTCTCTATGAAACGTAAAAGGCGGTATTTCTTGCTACTTTGTTTATGGTCTAATATGGGCGTGTTCGTATGATACAAAAAAAAGTTTAAATACTTACAACCTTAATTTATTTAGGTACATATAAATATTTTATATCACATTTACGTACCCAAATATGAAGCATTCGAGAGTTTCCTGTGTCTTCCTGTGTACTCGAGTCTACCAAACTATCCATTGTTGTTAGGTAGGTAGGTAATCATCACTACATAATATAAACGAAAAAAGTCTCGCCCCGCCTGTCTGAGCCCGATAAACAAAACCACGGATGTATTATAAAATTTTAGACAATGGACGAAATTATTCATAAAAATAATTATACGTTAGATATGCCACTTGTGCGAAACCAGGTAAGTACGATATTTTCAAATTATACACCAAAATAAAAACAAATCAACGTTGTAACGCTTTATTGTTCTTAATGTACATAATAAATAAATAACTCATTTGTCCAGCCTACAGATAGGGTTAGACTGCACCATCTGCAGATCTACCTTGGGGCCGACCAGGTCCCTGATGTTGTTCAGCCCGTACTTGATCATGGTAGGCCGTTCCAGAGAGAGGCCCCAAGCGATCACATTCACGTCTTCAGGCAACCCCATGGGCAGCAGCATCTCGGGCCGGAAGACGCCTGAGTTGCCGATCTCGATCCATTTACCGAGACCTGGAATGATTGGTGTCTGTTATAAAAAAACTTGGTCACGCATGCGCAAAGGCTAACCTACAGTGGCGTGCGTAATAGCCATGCGCCATTACGCCCAATTATTGAGCACGAAATAGACAGCTTCAGTGATTTAAAGACCACGCAACAGTACGTTATCGCTATTTCCGCATTAGTTCTTTATACAACTTACTTTACATGTAACTTATCCGGCTCGAAGGACCATGAACAGAGCGATAGCACTCTTTAGTACATTAAAATAAACATAAGAGTAACATTCTTTTTTATATAACCTCATGTGCTCATAACAAAGTCATATTATTTTTCAAAACATAACAAATATTATTTTACTAAAGACTTTATTTTCGATATTTCATACAAGCTTTGAACCACGTCCAGCAGAAAAAATAAAACTAGAGATACAATTATGTGGCCAATAATGCTTTTTAGGTTCACACAATTTCCTCATTAGGTCAGATGCTTCTTTAAACTACTGATATCAGTTTTCAAAATTCTGCACCAATAGTTACCCTACAAAGGGCTGATTTATCATTCGACAGATAAAAGATAACAATCAAATAAATCACAATGCGGATGATTGTAAAACTGTCATTGCCTGTTCCCTAAGTAAAATACTGTCTAACATTCGCAAATTGGAGACTGTATACTTTATCAGTCAGTTAATTCTTATCTGATCAATAAAAAATTGGCTCTAAGAAATAATGCTGTTGAGGTCAATTTGGTCTGGGTCCTTACAAGCAAAAAAGGTCACTGACCCGTATGATGCGCGAAGATCTCCATACTGGGCTCGGTGTACGGATTGTAAGCAGGCTTGAATTGCAGGCGGTCGAAGCCTAGCCGTTTGAAGAAGGCGTCCAGTACTCCGATGAGGTCCGCCAGCCCTAGCCCGCGGTCCGCGATCACGCCCTCCACCTGGTGGAACTCCGCCAAGTGGGTGGCGTCGAGCGTCTCGTTGCGGAACACCTGGAAGGCGAGATGGTTGAAGATGTGGAAACAGTTGAAGGAGCCTAAATAGTGAGGTGACAGAGCCCAAATCGTCTAGGTCGGAGCTAAACATAAATTAAAAAATTAAAAAGTTAAATTGTTTCAAAGAGCTAAATTATTGCCGCCAATCACTACTAGCATCATCATCATCTTCCTAGCGTTATGTCCCGTGTTTAGACGGGGTCCGCTTAGACCATGATCCAGGATTTAGCGAGTCTGGTAATTACATTGAAGCGACTGCCGATCTGACCTTCGTAACCCTAAGATAGGGGAACCAGACAATTTTTGGATCATGGTTACAAATCCAAAGTTGTTTGAATTTGCAGGTTTCATCACGATGTTTTCCCTCACCGTCGAGCTAGTGGTATAAATACGTACATAGATTTAAAAAATCCAGAGGTACATGCCCGGGTTTGAACCCGCACTTCTCGGTTAAGAGGCGCGTGTCCTTACCATTGAGCTACCACCACTACTAGCATAGTAATTAATTAAAAACTTCATTTTCATGACTGACAGTCCAAGTCTGTTATTATTGATATAAAAATTTTGAAGAATCATCCTCTATCATTTGTATGAAGCAGAGAGAGGAGCTCATAAATGTGGGAAAGAGCGGAAATGCGCAAAGGAAATAATCAAGTTGATATCTGTAGAGTAGAAAAAAAAAGAAAAATAGGAGAGACCCTTAAGTTTAAAGTCGCACCTATCCTCGGTAGCGCGTGTGCGAATCCTATAAAACACCAACAAAATATGTATATCAATAGTTAGTGATATAACGTTATCCAGCGTTCCTCTTGTCTTGGCACATCTAGGCGCATTACTTTTAGCACAAAGGGGAGGTGCGGCTCCGTTTAAGTTGGTACTTGTACCAGTGGCGTAGCGTGAGTTCCCCCCCAGTCAGGGGCAGTCGCCCCCCTTGCCCCCACTAGGCTCCGCCACTGACTTGGACATGACATGTTACCTTATCAATCATGATCTTCCTAGCGTTATGTCCCGTGCTTAGACGGGGTCCGCTTAGACCATGATCTAGGATTTAGCGAGTCTGGTAATAACATTGAAGCGACTGCCAACCTTACCTTCGTAACCCTAAGATAGGGGAACCAGAAAATTTTTGGGTACATGTTACCTTATCAATACTGAAGTAATAAGAAGTTTGAGATTACCTTATCGATACTGAAGTACTTCTGCGGTGTGAACTCCTCCTGCTGCGCGAGGTGATACAGCATGCGCGCGCTCACCGCCGTCGTGTGCGTGCGCAGCAGGTTCTTCTGCGCCTCCTCGATTTTCCACTCATATCGGTAGCCCTGGGGTTAAGGTATTGTAGTTGGTGGGGGCTTATCAGTGGCATAACTACACCGTTTGGAGCTCATGGGAACTTCATCAGGTGGGGTCCTCGCTTAGTTACAGTGTGCGATTTCAATGTCAAAGTCAAAATATTCTTTATTTATATAGATTTCAAGGAAACACTTATAAATGCTTGAGTATAGGGGAGTCTTACATGCCCGTGGACCTCTGGGGGTGCCTCCGAGTGGAAGCCTGGGGCATTTTGCCAACATTCTTTACATATAATAGAAACAAACCGAATTCTTGATAGGCGCCGCAGGCACAAACTGCACACAAAATATGGTTTGAACCATTTGAATCAACGGTTAAAATTGGTGTGTCAGTCTAGAGGATTTATTTATTTTAACCATTTCTATATTTTTTTAGTTTAAAGGAAGAAAACAAAACTTAAAGACGCCCTTTAACACGCCCTACGTCTGAAATGGAAATGGGCTGAACACATTTCCAGATATTGTAAGAAGAGATGGGCGTCGGAAGCAACAAGGTGGTTGGGACTGATTGGAAAAAGGAAAATGTCATTAAGGCAGTCAGAACTGAATGAATGACGCTGGCCCAGGATAGAGCAGAATGGCTCAGGATGGAAGAGGCTTTTACCCAGAATGGGATTCATACAGATCCACAATTAGATAAGCATGCATTTGAGTTTTAACTTATTTCTATGGATAAATAAAGTTTTAATATTATTATTAAAGGATAGGAAGCTTAGAGGATTCCACCAAACTGCAAAAACAAGATTATAAACAAAACTAACCTGTGACCCATAACCTCCTTTACTGTGAACCTCTTTCACCCTCTCCAGGTATTCATTTGGGAATTCTGTGGTTGTAGAAGGGTCTGACACAAAGAATGTGTCATGGGCGTCCCGAGCTGGGTGCTGCTGCGGCTGGAACAGCGCATCGAAGTTCCAGAATGAGCTCTCAACATACATATTAGTTGACATCTCTGTAAAGCCCATTTCGAGGAAGATCTCCCGGAACTCTGAGCGGACTTTGAGGAGGGGGTGGAGGTGACCGCACTCTGGAGGTTGTCCTGAAATATTAAGATGATTTTGCATGAACATAATGAATTTGGCATTTAGGCTATTTATTAATAAATAGTTTTCTATGTGAGATAGCTCTATTAGTCAAAGTCTAATTGCACCCAAACAAGGTATAAGATTAGATGATAAGAATGTAATACACATTCTGTCTAGAGTAGCTACATATTAATTGTACAAAATAGTTATTATTACTGTTATTCAAAACTTAATTTTCTGTATCTCCTGTTCAAGATTGATTGCAAATCATCTAAAAATGTCTGAAATGTTTATTTTTTTAAACTGGGTTAAAGGTTAACATGATAAGTACATAAAATCGTATTTATCTTTGTACTTCTGACTTATGTTTACATAGGTAATTGCATGTGCATCAAATATTTTTGATTCAATGACTATTTTACCGACAGTTTATTGACAAAGTTGTGGTTAAAAATGTATTTGTCAGATAAACTGAAAACTGCAGCTTTCATGCCACAGGCCTTTAAAAGAAATATCAGACTAGATGTCTGTACTAATATTATAAAGAGTTACACAAAATAGCTAAAACGAAAAGACATACTCAAGTTGCACATTTCATCTAGCTGACTTGCACAATTAAATGAGTAGTTGTCTCCACTTGGAGATGCACTCAGTATAAAGTAACTAGCTATCAACAGATCTGTTTATAGTCAAAAGACTGATTGCAGATAAACAAATATAAAAAAATAATAATTAGAGTTTGTTTGTTTGATTGAATGCGCTTATCTCAGGACTGGCCCGTTGGTTGAGTGGTCAGAGACCCTGGCCACGAAACCAAGGGTCGCAGGTTCGAATCCTGCTAGGGGCAAATGTTTCGTGTGATGAACATGGCCATTTGTACTCGAGTCATGGATGTTTATAAACATATTTAAGTATGTCTATCCATTCGCCTAGTATCCATAGTACAAGCATAAGCTTAGTTTGGAACTAGGGAATTGGTGTGTCAGTCTGAAGATTTTATTATTATTATATTATTATTAACTTCTGGTCTGATTTGAAAAATTCTATCAGTGTTAGATAGCCCATTTATAGCCTATAGCCTTGGCTATATAACATTAACCATAAATGCAGATGAAACCGCAGGCACAGCTAGTATTTAATAATAAAAAAGTTTGATATTATAACTTTATTTTACTATATTTATACTTAATTTAATAGCACAAGATATGACTTACCTAGTGCATCAAAGTTATATGGCTTGAACTGCAAAGTCTTCCACGAACCCGTTAATAACATATCACTGGTTAAATCTGTTTCTAATTTCTTTATTGTTGTGGCGAATAGTGGCCCTTTTGTGAGGAGGAAACTCTTTACAGTTACTTCTTGCAGGAGTTTCCGTTTCTTATAATCATTCCTAATATTATCTGGAAGGTTGTCTATGCCCTTTTTGATTTCATTCAACTGTTCTTGGACAATATCTGTAATTTCATTAACTTTTTTTTTAACTAAAGGTGGACCCCCAGACTTATCGATTAAGATCCAACCTGAGGACATGGCTTTGCTGAACCCAACTTTAGCATTTGGAACCGTCTGTAAAAAAAATACAAAATTAAAAATTCTATATTGGTAAACACAACAGTATTTAACAACAGTATGTCAAATTTAAATACAAATAATACTATAAACATAGGCTGAACAATAAAACTAGGAGCGGTGGTAGCTCAAAGATAAGGACACGCGCCTCTTAACCGAGGAGTGCGGGTTCAAACCCGGGCACGTACCTCTGGATTTTTCAAGTCTATGTACATATTTATACCACTAGCTCGACGGTGAAGGAAAAACATTGTGATCAAACCTGCAAATTCAAACAACTTTGGATTTGTAACCGTGATCCAAAAATTGTCTGGTTCCCCTATCTTAGGGTTACGAAGGTCAGATCGGCAGTTGCTTCAATGTAATTACCAGACTTGCTAAATCCTAGATCATGGTCTAAGCTGACCCCGTCTAAGCACGGGACATAACGATAGGAAGATGATGATAGGATGAACACTGATAGAATACATTGAGCTACCAAATAACAATGTATTTATGGCAGAATCCGGTCAGAGGGAATCCAAGGGGAAATTTAAACTAGGTCTTATTAATCAGTGCCTAAAATGTAGGTGGTTATGTGTATATTATATTTTAGATAACTATTTAGGTTGGCTATACAGAGCACGGGACACAATGATATAAAATGAGAAGAACTAGGTCGAACCTTCATCAGTTCTGCCTGTGGTATACCGGCGTCGGGCACGGACCGGTACAACACCGCCTCGTGGCTGCCCTTCTCCGCCACCGACAGGCCCTCCTCTGTCAGCTCCCAGCGCGTACTCTTCACGGCTTCTGAAGCTACCATCTCCAGAGCCTCGAGACTCTTCACGGCACCCACTATCTTTTGGTGATCCTCATTGAACTCATTGGCCAATTTCAGAGTGTCCACTTTGTCACATTTGTCCAAGTGGTGTAAAATCCTCTCGTTTAATTCCATTTTATAGAAAAATTATTATAATATTTTTGAACAAGTTTTAGGTTATAAAAGAGAGCATAGACTTTTTGACACGACCGCTGGCAGCTGATAATGACATTTGACAATTTTACTTTTAATTCGGGTAGGTAGCTATTATTGGCAAAGCCCTTATCTAACTAATGTTCTTAAATAAACAACGATACCATTATTTAGTATTCTCCATATGAAATCATAATGACATCTTATATTCATATTACGATTTGCGTTGTAGATTGTCGAATTCTTTATTTTTTAAGAATAAAATATCAAGAAATCAATAGGTACACATAGAAAGTGACAAGAAAGGTGAAGATGCGTTCTACATTATGTTCGGAGTACTCAACCTTCATTCAAAACCTTTTGATCATAAACGGTGGAAACTAAGTATACCTACATGTTTAATATTTATAAATATTGATATCATCCTATATTCCTTCCTTCTCTTGCCCTCAAATCTATTAAAGAGCCAGTTGTGCATTGAAGTGTCAAATTATACAAATTATTTTCGGTTCTCTATGCCTACCCCACTAAAGAAATAGCATGAAGCTATTTTATAGTAAAACTTAAAAATATATCTTACTATATATATAAAGCTAAATTACCACTCACTCACTCACTGATCGGGGGTGTTTTTGGGGGGGAAGGAGGGGGCTTAGCACTTTTTGATGTAAGGGGGGTGGGTTTAGATTTTTAATCAACGCAGCTTTTTTTTTTTTTTTTTTTGGGAAATTTTTTTGGGAAATTCAAGATGGCCGCCGAGTATGGCCGCGCGGGGGGAAAAAAATGTAGGGGATGGGGGGGGCGGTCTCGACTGTCTAAGATGGATGTTTGCGAGTTAAAAATGGAAAAAAAATAAAATGTCAAAAAAACAAGATGGCGGCGGTGCCATGGCGGATCGAAAAAAAAATTTAGAGCCATTTTTGCGCAGTCGTACCAAAGAGACGCGCATAGACAGTGGAAAAAATTCTTTTGGCATTTGTTGTGGGTATAGTCGACTCGACGACCCCGTCCATAAATTCTAGAAATTCAAGATGGCGGCGGCGCTGGTGGCCATTTTGTCCCGAGAAAAAAATTGGCAGTTTTTGAAGGCGTTTTTCGGGTGGATGGCAACACTTAAGAGAATCGTTTGTAACAAGGCTATGGTGGGGAATTTATTCAAGTGTTACCATGTGTGGAAATTTCTACCAAATTCATGGTAGTTTTTGGGCCATGGTAGAAAATAGTAGGAAAAAAAAATTTTTGATTTTCGAAAAATCGAGTATGCAGTTTTGTGGCAACCCCGACCCGCTTGAGCTTTTTGGTAGTTTTTTTGGAAAATTCTGGCAACACTGGGAATTATCGGTAAAAAACGTTTTTTCGACATTGTCGTCTTCTAGGAGCCCTGTGGGTCAAAGGAAGCATCGGAGGAAAAAACGAAAAATGAGGGTTGATGGGTTATACGATCCAAAATATGGGAAAAATATGGGCATTGCAAAATTCAAGATGGCGGACGCGCTGGCGGTAATTTAGTAAAACTGAAAATTTTTGAAAAATTTGTTTTTGATTTTTCGCATGGACGGCAACATTTTAGAGAATTTTGTTGTATGTGGCAGGGGTAGAAAATTCATTTAAGTGTTGCCATGCGTTTGAATTTCTACCAAATTCATGGTAGTTTTCGAGCCATGGTAGAAAATGGTAGGGAAGAAATTTTGACGTTTTGCGAAAAATCGAGTATGCAGATTTATGGCAATCCCGACCCACAATGGCCTCATGGTAGTTTTGTTGAAAAATTCTGGCAACACTGGCGACAGCGGACCAAAACATTTTTTCGACATGGCCATTTTCCAAACTCTCTGTGGGTCTGAGGACGCACGGGAGGAAAAAACGAAAAATGTGGGTTGGTGGGGTATACGACCTAGAATATGGGAAAAATATGGGCATTCAGAAATTCAAGATGGCGGACGCGCTAAAAGCCATTTTGTGAAATTTTTACTTTTTAAAAATTTTGTTTTTAATTTTTCGGGCAGATGGCAACACTTTAGCATTTTCAAATGTACTAGGCAGATGTGTGTCTGGTCGAGGCGTGTTGCCAGGTGAAAAAAAAATTTGGGAGTTTTTGGTAGTTTTCGAGATATGGCCCAAAAAGGTCAAAAGTAGAAATAACGAATTTTTGGTAAATTCATTGCCAGGTTCCTAGAGGGCGGGTCCATTAAAATTACATTTGACTATTTTAATCTGATTCGCATGGCAACACTCGGAGCGGCGGGGAGGTGAATTCCGAAGGCATGGTCTACTTCCAGAGGCTCTGGAGGACTCGTTATATGTCGGAGGGAAAAAGTAAAAATGCAGTTCGATGTGGTATATAACGTAGAATGCCTAAAAAATACTGGCTTCAAAAAAATCAAAATGGCGGACCAAGTGGCGGCCATTTTGTAAAAATGAGAATTTTTCAGAATTTTCAAAGTGGTTTTTGGGGCAGTTGCAGTTAGCAAAGCTAAATTTTGATAATGACCTTTGTTGTAGAACTCTATAAGACCTATAGACTGGTTAAATTTTTTTCCCAAATTTCGGGGTAGTTTTCGAGATTTATCCCGAAATGTAAAAACTTGAAATAACAACTTTTGGCAAAAAATAAGTATGAGGATCTGTCAAAAGTGGTCATTTTTTTTCATTTTAATCCAATTTTGGAAAATAAATCAACAGTCAAAAGAAAAAAATGAAAAACTCCATATCATGTTGGTACTCGATTTTCCCATACATTTTGTACTGGAGCCGACCGCAAAAATAAGTTTGTACGAATTTGTATAGGGAAATGGTTGCATAGTATTGCGGTACTGTCTTTATCATACAAAATGACTATGTAGCTTTGCGTGAGCATAGGCGGAGCACATTTATTATGCCTTAATTTTCGCAAAGTCCTAGGCGGAGCGCCGCGTAGGGCGCAGCCCGGAGCGGCCAATCAAGTGATGTAATTTTGCTAATGTATAGGCGGAGCGCCGCGTAGGGCGAAGCCCGGAGCGGCCAAAGAGTTAATGTATTTTTGCGAAGCCACAGGCGGAGCGCCGTGTAGGGCGAAGCCCCGAGCGGCCAAACAAGTAATGTTATATTGCGAATGCGTAGGCGGAGCGCCGCGTAGGGCGCAGCCCAGAGCGGCCAAACAAGTGATGTTATATTACGAATGTAAAGGCGGTGCGCCGCGTAGGGCGAAGCCCGGAGCGGCCAAACAGTCACAGGGGGAGCGCCGCGAAGGGCGAAGCCCGGAGCGGCCGAACAAGTAATGTTATATTGCGAATTCGTAAGCGGAGCGCCGCGTAGGGCGTAGCCCGGAACGGCCAATCAAGTGATGTAATTTTGCGAATGTAAAGGCGGAGCGCCGCGTAGGGCGAAGCCCGGAGCGGCCAATTAAGTTATGTTATTATGCAAATCCTTAGGCGGAGCGCCGCGTAGGGCGAAGCCCGGAGCGGCCAATTAAGTTATGCCATTATGCAAATCCTTAGGCGGAGCGCCGCGTAGGGCGTAGCCCGGAGCGGCCAAATAAGTAATATTATATTGCTAAGCCATAAGCGGAGCGCCGCGTAGGGCGCAGCCCGGAGCGGCCAAATAAATTATGTAATTTTGCAAGACCGCAATTCAAACCACGTATGCGAGGCCGGAGGCCTGGTTCTTTAGGACCCATTTGATGGAACATAGGGCATCAAAAAAAGAATAAGAACGCCATTGCGAACGGTCCAACCCAGCCAAGTAATCTAAGCGAGGCCGCAGGCCGAGCTGCGTATCGCGAGGCCGAAGGCCGAGCTCCGCGTAGGGCGAAGCCCGGAGCGTCCCCCTCCGCCTCGCAGAGCTGGGTTTTGGCAAGCACACGCGCAGCGTGTGCGCCAAAAGCTAGTATAATTGTATAAACTCGCAGCGCCCCACAAAGAATTATTTAAATCGGTCCAGTAGTTTCAGAGCCTATTCTATGCAAAAACATAAACAATCAAATCCTTCCTCTTTATAATATTAGTATAGATATGTTAGCTAATAGTTAAACTGAATAAACTTCACGCCACTTCCCTAGCGGAGTAGGCAGAGAGAACCGAAGTGGCGTGAAGTTTAGTTAGTTTAAATAGTAGCTAACATATCTATACTAATATTATAAAGAGGAAGGATTTGATTGTTTATGTTTTTGCATAGAATAATATTAACAGTTTTTTTTCTACTTTTTAAAGTGTATATTATTTCAAATCAAAACGTTAATTGCCTGTATTACGCACATTTAACATACTTTTACATTTTATCATACATAGTACAAATAACACACATCATTATAATTTTTTGTGTACAATTTTACAATTCTTAGTTTTGTCATATACTTACGTAACATTAAACTACGGGGATTTTACTAGTCCGTGCATTAAACGTTCTGTATTTTTTTACTTACACAATAATTCTGCTCAGTATTTTTACATTTTTCGAAGCATATTACTACAAAGTGAGAAAACTGACATCAAGGACATAGAATAATATGTGCCCTAAGTTGGGTTTGGAATGTAGGTATATTACTAATATCGGTATACATTTAAGGAACAAAAATGTGTAATATTTTTTTTGTTTATTATACCTACCTACAAATGTATGAAAAAATACGCTTTGACAAAACTACAAAAAAAAAAAAAATTCGGCTTTTACATTGAAAATTTACCTTTTTTATGAGGCTATGACCGAAAATTTCTAGGTCGTATTAACCATTTTTTTGCGAATTTCTGCATTTCGCTATGAGACACGGCTTAGGTACGATGACAGCGAGCAATGACAAGCAAGCAGATTAAATTACGGTGAACAGGTGGATCGCATTCAGTTCACTAAAAAACCCGAGTCGCACGTCCGGTGCGCGAATCACGAATTACTCACGAATTTTGTGGCTTTTTAATATCACTAAGTTAAATAATCAGCAGTTGTCGTAAAATTCCAAGTAGTGCTGCAAGGTTTGTAAAAAGATTAAACAATATTGTTTCCTAATAAGTGCCATAGATGTGCAATGCCAAGCCAATGTTTACTCTAATAATATTAAAATTCCGCTGCAACTTGATCGTATAAATTATCACTGATTCATTAAGTTTTTGCCGCTTCATAGCCCACCTGCAAATTAGCGTTTTTTTCTATTCCGACTGCAATAGAGGTCTAGTAACATCCATTTGAGCGGTTTTATTGTTACAGCAAAAGTAATTGTAGTTTTATCACCGTTCTTTATCGGAAAGGTAAAGAGTAATTTCTACTCTGACCGAATCTTGGATTTATCAACTGTTGGCTTTTACGAAACTTGAATTGACTTGAACTAAATTTATCCCCTAGATATTATATTTTTATAATATATACTTGATATTCATAGATGTCGAAGCTAGATCTGGTCGTGTTCGGTGCTACCGGGTTTACCGGTAAGCGGGCGGTAGAGGAGCTGGCCCGGGGCGGCAAGGCCTACGCCGGGGTCACGTGGGCCGTCGCTGGCCGCTCACAGAAGAAGCTTGAGGACTTGTTAGCTGAAACTGGGAAGAAGACTGGTAAGTGGTTTATATATATTTGTATTATGTATAAAGGTAAAAATTGATTGGCTACCTGGTTATAGGTTGAACTTAACAGATAGGACAATGTTTGTCCTGTGTTTGTATTTCTGATAAAATTCTTTTTTTATTTTATTCTGCGGACTATGTGGGTGAAGCTGCTGATATATCTAAGGTTTTATAGAATAAATATTAACAGGCCCGTTAGTCGAGTGGTCAGAGACCCTGGCCACGAAACCGAGGATTGCGGGTTCAAATCTAGGGGCAAATGATTGGTGTGATGAATATGTACATTTGTACTTGAGTCATGGATGTTTATAAACGTATTTAAGTATGTCTATCTGTTCACCTAGTATCCATAGGACAACTTATAGCTTAGTTTGTAACTAGGGAATTGGTGAGGAAGTCAGGAGAATTTAATTTATTTATATCATATGCCACTAATGTTAAGCAGATACAAGAAGTGGCCTCCAAAAACCTTTGTACTGTACTTTTATTCTGGTATATAGTATGAACATACATCAAACTTATTTGTTCTTGGATATCTAAAAGACACATAAATGGTTATTGTACACCTAAATATATCCTTAAGTTTCAGCCCAAACAGCTGTGGAAACAAATATTCAGCATAATATTTGCCATTTATTTCAAAAACAACAGCTACCACATGTTCTAGGTAGCGCTATGATTCAAAATAAATTTAATTTGTACATGTTGTTTATGCATTCACAACTAGATAAGCATGCATTTGAGTTGTAACTTATTTATACGGAATAATAAAGCTTTATTATTATTATTACATGGTTATAGCAATGGGAACCTATA
Organism: Glyphodes perspectalis; assembly: GCA_951394215.1. Lineage (NCBI taxonomy): Eukaryota > Metazoa > Arthropoda > Insecta > Lepidoptera > Crambidae > Glyphodes > Glyphodes perspectalis. The sequence continues at coordinate 1,023,148 of OX596210.1, read as the reverse complement.
GGTATTTTGTTAAGTAAGTTGATATTGATTGTTTCAATAAATGGGAGTAATTGTGAGAGAGTATTAAGTACTTCATTCATACCCCTGTTTTAACGGTAAATGTAAGGTCCATAAATATTAAATAAAAAAATTATATAAAGTGACTGGCTTTGTTGGCTTCTGATATTTAACTGTCTTGATGGGGCATTCAGTAGTGATCCTGCCCCATGCGCCAAGAGTTGGTTCAATCCGCACCAAGGACAAAACATTTGTATGATGAATACTTGTCTTTGTTCTGTGTCTGGGTGTTAATATTGAATATTTAAGTATACATTTGCAATACCATTTTGATTCTGATATCTGTAACACAAGTGCTGAAGCTACTTAGTTCGGAGTCAGATCAAAGGATCAGTTTAAGATGTAGTCTGATATTTATTTATATTATGAAATTCATGGTCCTAACTACACTTGAATATGTGTCGAGTGATTTGTAAAACATACCTACACTATCTGTTTCTATAACATAAACATAACATCATGCCTATTATCCCCGAAGGGGTAGGCAGAGTCAAAGGGGCAGCAGGCCCCATTAACCTCATTCAGCCATGAGCCATTAAGTAGATGGAAATTGTTAAAAAGTAGTGACAAGTGGTTAGCTCGTCGCCTACACAATCACATACCCAAAACCCCATAAGTACCATTATGCGCCTTTTACAATATGTTAGGCCAGAAACACTTTATTTTTAAGTTCCAGACCAACATCGTACAACATTTCTATAACATTTTCAAAATAATAAATTCTCATTATCATAAATCGTTACAATATCGAGAGAGAATGAACTACTCTTTTGGGAATCGCTGATTCCATTTAATTTAGTAGATGTTTTCTGAATTCGTATGTTTGTCACAACAGCAACAATTACTTGTTACTTGGCTAAAATCGTTTAGAGGCTACTAGGATATGTGAGTATAATTACATATTTTAGTTCTACTCCCTAAATAGCTTTAGAATTTACGATGCTTGACATATTGACTTGTAAATTGTATAGGTACAATATTATGTACAATGTTATTGAGAAAACAATAATAAGTAGGTGTAGTACTTGTAATCTTGCTAATCTAAAAATATAATGAGTTGTCGTAATTTTTATTTTCAGATCAAAGTCGACTTACTATAGGTATATTTTAGGAAAAATATTGTAGTTATCAATGTTGTCATACTATGTATTTCACCAATGGAAAGCTACTTTATCAGCGAATAACATAGGCTATATTTTATCCTCGTATTCCTACGGGAACGGAAGCGGGTGAAACCGCGTGGCGCTGCTAGTATTGTATATTGAGAGATATTTAGGATTCAAAACAGAAGTAATTTATATAATCACATTATGTTATTGGATGAATGTAATACATAAATGTTTACTTTGGTAAATACATACTCTTAAGTAGTTGGATATTTGGTACTTGCAAGTTTGATAAATAAGGTAATATACAGATCATTATAAAAATCAATACGTATATAATATAATTTTTGTCAATCGCTTCAATATAATTACCAGACCGCTAAATTCTAGATCATGGTCTAATCGGACCCCATCAAAGCGGGACATAACGCTAGGAAGATGATGATGATATAATTTTGTGATGTAAATTTTACACAATATGCTGCAATATGTCATCAAAATAAAATATTCGTTAAGGAACTATCCAAGCAAACATAACTACATCTAACATCTACTACATGATGAAAAACTACTGACGCATAACTCAAACACGTTATTATCTAAGTACAACGCTTTTGTTTCGTCGTTGTAACAAAATTCAAAGATGCTGAACTCAAAGGTTAATCATAGGTGTTTTTTATAAAATAACTAGCTGACCCGGCGCACTTCGTAACGCCCCGTTCTCGGATTTTCAATACCCATTTTTTTTATTTACCGCGCAACTTTTTTATTCTTTTCTTTCATAAGAACCTTCACTTGATAATAACAACTAAAAAAGAATTAGCGAAGTCGGTATAGCCGTTCTCAAGTTATAGCTTTGGGGTGGACCACCCTTATCACTTAGGGGTATGAAAAATAGATAACAACCTATTCTCAGACCTACCAAGTGTTCATATAAAATTTCATCACAATCGGTTAAGCCGTTTCGGAGGAGTATGGCAACTAACACTGTGACGCGAAATTTATATAATATAAAGATTACATAGGTATATATAATGTTTATAAAAACAACTACATACGTAAGTAATCTTCCGAATTGTTCAATAATGATTATTAAATTTAGTGTAGGAAATCCACATTCCTTTTCACGTTTAAAATGCTTTTGAATAAGCTGCTAAAAGAAATTTACGCTATTTAAAAATATAACAAATAGTATTAATTAGTATCAGGTAATGCAACGCAAAAGTTTTTAAAATCTTATATTGTCAACATTTATTGAATCATAATAGTAAGGTATAAGTTCTTATCTAACTTAGGGCTTATCGAGCCTATTTTACCTTAGAGCGGTTAATGAGTTTTCTGCTACATTTTCTCTTCTCCTGCTTAGGTATTTACATGATAGTTTGTGTGTATCTAGGTTATATGCAACTTTAGGGGCTAAGTGATTGCTATAAACAAGTCAAAGTCAAAGTCAAAATACTCTTTATTTATATAGGTTTAAAACAAAAACTTATAAATCGTCAATTCAACAGGAAAATCAACTAATAATATGAATCTACCACTAGTTGTATTTGTCAAGCTCGATAGCTCATTCGGCAGTGACCCTGCCCCATGCGCCAAGAGTTGTGGGTTCGATTCCCACCCAGGACAAACATTCGTATGATGAATACTCGTGTTTGTTCTGTGTCTGGGTGTAAATATCCAATATTTAAGTATATATTTGTAATACCACTGTTGATTCTGATATCCGTAACACAAGTGCTTAAGCTACTTACCTCGGAGTCAGATCAATGTATGTGATGTAGTCGGATATTTATTTATTTATATAAAAAAAGGTTATAATATATTGTCTAAGTTTGTATAGATAATGGTACCTACGGAACCCTTCATGGCCGGTTTTAGTTATCTACTATTTCACCAGTTTGCTTAAGAACCCTAATAAGAATGTGCAATGGCATTGAAGTCTTGTCGCTACTTGCAGTCGCAAGCCAAAGTTCAAAAATCACACATGATGTCATTTATGTATATTTACATTTATAGTTAGTAATTGTTATATACTTACCGTATTTAATTAACACGTTTTATTACTACGCAGGACCACTTAAATATATTTATCATGTAATTTAATATATTGGAATATAATCTTAACCATACCAAGTGTAATAAAAGTATGAATTAAATATGCGTCCTGCGTTTTAATACTAATAAATAAACTATCTGAATAAGCCATTTCAGAGCTTCATAAAAGAAAGTTTTACTTTCTTTTATGAATTGTTAGTAAAGTTTTACGTTCATATAACATTAATGATAATTACTTGTACATACATACATTACATACATTACATACATACATACATACATACATACATACATACATACATACATACATACATACATACATACATACATACATACATACATACATAACATCTCGGATCGGATTCTTCTCGGTAGATGCAACATTCCGAACCAATGGTAGAATCATATCTCTTTCAACTGTTTTTGACGATTTATAAGTGTTTCTTTGAAACCTATATAAATAAAGAATATTTTGACTTTGACTTTGACTTTGACATCACGCCAATAATCCCCGAAGGGGTAGGCACTGTACTTGCTTGTGATGTCGATTATTGTAATGTTACACCGGCAAAACTAAGTTTAACTCCAAATATAGAACAAAAATATAATATGTTGTTTATTATATATAACCATTTTAACTTAAATTTCTTAGTCTAAAGTAGGTATATCATTTAATATTATAGCGTATTGAATACATATACGTCTGTATATTCGAATGGCAATAATCTTATCTTCACAAAATAACATTTTATCCTACTGGAGCCGTATTTATAACGTTGCCAACAAAATATTCTTAATGTAGTAAGACGTACGTAAATGTTGACTCCGTGACCTTGACCCCTGTGGAGGTACCTGTTATTTGGTGAACCAAATGTTCTTTGTTTTTCTGCCCAATTTGACCCAAGTGTATGTTCGCAATAGATATTTCATTCAATTTCAATAATACCGTAAATAACTACTCGATACTTGGTATAAAAAACAAATATTTATAAGTAAATACTGTGAAGTTCAAAATACATACTTACGTAATAGTAGGTAATCGTTATTCTTAGCATGTTTATAAGATGACGAACGAAGATTGAGACGAACGTTTTTTACTAAGTGTAGGTAGTATAGTTAGTTAGTTAGTTGGGCATGTGTTTTCCGCACTTCGCCTCATAAGTGGGCTATTGTGCGTAAATGGTCACTGTACCACTACAGTGATCATTCAAACCACTTAAGCTCTGTCCAAAAAGTAATTAGATTTTTGGGACGTTTGAGTGCAGCCTCCATCGAAGGAGGGTTGCCTATTGGTAGGGTTGCCATCCGTCCGGGTTTCCCCGGATTTGTCCTAGTTTAGAGGGCATCTGGGGAGCTTCCGGGCGGGGCTTCATTTGTAGTCCGGGTTGAAAAATGTAAAGTCTTGGGCCACCCGGACACAATCACTGTGCCCGCACGCCGCAATCAACCGACTAACTGACCCTAAATTAATCATCATTTTCAACTGTATTTTATTACACTGACTATGTTTAAAAAAATCTGTTGACATGTCCGGGTTCTGGGCTCTAAAATCCGGGGTTTTCACGCGTCTTGTCCTGGTTGCCAAATTTTGGAGATGATTACCTTACCTATTAGCCGTGCCCTTGTGTCACTCATGCTGCTACAGTGTAAATATATAATACTAAGTATATTTCAAGTTTTTTTTACTCGTAGGTGTGGCTGCTTATGTACATATGTAGGTATATGTAAAAAGATAACGATAATGATAAATAGTAGATAATTAAATACTTAACTAATTTCGATGATAAAGGTTATATGAAGGTCGAAGATGATCTGGAAACGGTGTTGCAATCGACTTATGTTTACCGATATAAGTAACGTTAAAATTATGATGAAATGCACGTGGTATATCAAGTAATTATCATTATTTTTCATATATATTTTAGGTATTATGTTGTTGTCGCGACCAATTAGTTGAATCATACATTCTATTTATAGGCTAGCCGGCCTCCGAAAGGCCGTTCAATCAGCCTTCTAGTAGCTAGTGAATGACTCGGTTGAACATTTAACGACTTGCATGGCCGATTGAATAGGAAATATGCATGTCTTTTTATGTGTCTGATATAGTCTTCAATAAACACAGAAAACAATCCGGCACAGTACTAGCATATATATGACAACTCGACCAACGGGTCACCGTTGGTGGAGTGGTCAGAGACCCTGGCCACGAAACCAAAGGTCGCGGGTTCGAATCCCGCTGGGAATAAAAGTTTCGTGTAGGGAACATGGACATTTGTACTCGGAGTCATGGATGTTTATAAAACGTATTTAAGTATGTCTATCCGTTTATCTAGTATGCATAGCACAAGCATAAACTTAGTTTAGAACTAGAGAATTGGTGTCAGTCTGGATAATTATTTATTATATTTATTTATTTGTTTATTGTCATGAAGATGTTCTTATGAAAGAAAGAAATAAGAAAGTTGCGCAGAAAATTTTAAAGAACTGAGCTGTACGCACTTTGCCAGATCAGCTTGTGCCATAATATATTAGTTTGAAATCTCATAGTTCTCATCAATTCCAGGCTCGGATCTCTCCAGCATCGAGGTGATAATCGCAGAAGTGAGCGACGACGAGTCGCTGAAGCGCATGTGCGCGCGCGCTCGCGTGCTCGTGAACGCGTGCGGCCCGTACCGGCACTACGGGGAGCCCGTCGTGCGCGCAGCTATCGACGCTAAGGCGCACTATGTTGACGTCAGTGGAGAGCCGCAGGTCAGAGACTGACTTTAGTACTAGACAGTGACCATCTAAAAACTACAGATTAAATACCTACCGTCAACTATAAGGCAGAGTCAAAGGGCAGCAAGCCCCCTTAATCACATTCAACCAAAAATAAAACCGAGCTGGGTCAGATGGAAAATTGTGATAAAGTAGTGACAAGTGGCTAGCTCGTCGCCTACACAATCACATACCCAAAACCCGATATACCATCAGTCACCTTTTACGCTTACGACTAATATGTAAAGTTGAAGAGTATGTTTGTTTGTCGCGCTAATGTCAGAAATACTGGTCGGAATTGAAAAATATCTGTGTTGTATTTATAGCTATAGTTTTAATACTAAGTATAAATAAACACAAACTTGCTGTTCCAAACCATAGACTTCAGAAGAGTGGTAATTAATTTATTGGTCTAAGTATTAAAATATTTAATAAACCTACAGAAATTCTACTAGCATTACCTTCACATAAGTTTAAATTGTGCATTAAAGCGTTTTTAATAAGTAACGTCTTATATAATTGAAGACTTCATAAATGACAGTCATATATGTTTAACTTCATAATGAAGTGTTCACCTGCAGTGTTGTTACCTAGTAAGTGTAGATTATTAATTACGAAATTGTAAATTTTGGCGTTTGAATGAGTTACTATCGAGTTTCTTGCCGGTTTCTTCGCGATAGAGTCTACCTTCCGAACCGGTAATACTGTTTTTTTTTCTGTTTAAATTGACTATTTATAAGTGCTTTTTTTTTAAGCCTATTTAATTAAAGAGATTTTGAATTTGAATTTATCGAGCAAGGCTGTATACGCGGGTGAAATCGCGGGCACAGCTGATTAGATAATATGTGGTCTAGTTCATAGAGAGTATGCAGCTGAAGTACGACCAGGCGGCGCGGGAGGCGGGCGTGTACGTGGTGAACGCGTGCGGCTTCGACAGCATCCCCAACGATATGGGCGTCGTGTTCCTGCAGCAACACTTCCCCGGTGAGTACACGTGGTAGGCAACCAACCTTCTCGGTGAAAACCTTTTTGCAATAGAAACTCATTGGTGAAAAAAGGAATACATACATAAGCAACATCACGCCCATAATCCCGGAAGGGATAGGCCGAGTCGGAGGGGCAAGCTTTAACCACATATAGTTGAAAATAAAAGTGGACTGGGTTAGATGGAAAATTGTGAAAAACTAGTGACAAGTGGTAGCTGGTCTTCTATACAATCTAAATGATACACAGTATGGTTGGAAAACAACGGACAGTTTATTAGAAAGTATGATACATTACAGATATCATAGGTGGCGCTAGTGTCTTGACATTTTGTTATTAATTCTAACACAATCACATACCCAAAACCCCATTTACCATTAGTCGCCTTTTACGTCATGCTAGGCAACACAGTTGGCACATTCTTTTTAAGTCCCAGACCAACATGGGACAATTTTTTTCATTTATTGGTCATCAGGAACATATGCTTGCTATTAACAAGTGTGTGTACTTCTTCCAGGCACCCTGAACTCCGTGGAGTCGTACATGAGCTCGTCCATTAACCCTGGTCACGCGTGGGAGGCGTTCTGGAGCGGCTCCATCAACTACGGAACCTGGGAGTCGCTCATCTACAGGTGGGGTCATCAAATTTATAGTGGCACACGGGGTTATTGCAATAAAATCTTGTTGTGATCTTGTTATGAAAGTGATTTCTGTCATCATCCTCCTAGCGTTACGTCCCGTTCTGAGCCGGGGTCAGCTTAGACCACGATACAGGATTTAGCGAGTCTGGTAATTACATTGAAGCGACTGCCGATTTCACCTTCGTTAGGTACTCTAAGATCAAGACAAATCCTTAGTTGTTTGAATGTGCAGGTTTCATCACGATGTTTTCTCTCACCGCTGAGCTAGTGGTTTAATACGTACATAGATTTGAAAAATTCAGAGGTACGTGCCCGGGTTTACACTCGCATTCCTCGGTTAAGAGGCGCGTGTCCTTACCATTGAGCTACCACCGCGTGTAAGTGATTTCTGTGTGATAATTTTATTGTTTTCGGGATAGTAAAGCAGCCCATATTATCATATATCAACTCACGTGCCTAATAGGGATGTTGCCTGGCTAGTCAATTGAGATACTTTTTAAAAGCTGTCAAAACGAAATCACTTCATAGATTTTGTATGGGCTTGTCAACGTGTGACGTCACTAGCTTGTATTGTCAACTGACTTAATATTAAGCAGTTTTTGTAGAATTAAAAATCTTAGACTCAATATGTAGTCGCGTCAATGAAGCATTTTCCTCGAAAGTCCTCAAGAACAGCTCCGATTTTGATGATTTTTTTTTTTTAAATTTGTTTTTTTATATTATTTAAAATCAGAAACCTTTTGGAGCGGGGACGAAATTATTTATATTGTTTAAACAATATCTATGATATTTATATAGGAAAACAATTTTTTTTATACCATATCCATCGCAGACGAGAAAAAAAAAGATATTTATAATATGTTTTTGTATTGCTATTGAAAATAATTATAAACTATATATTAATATACAAACAAATGTTATAAACAATTAAGTATAAGTTATTAATGTGTAACAATGACGTAAAATTAATGTATGGAAAGAAATTGAGAAGTGTTTATTAATTGTAGAAGATTATTTTTTTATTAATTGATATACAAAATAACAAATATTAATTTGCATATATATCTTGCATTTCGAAAATCTCATCCTCGTCAAGTGGTGGGTGGTTATTGCAATCACTTCCACTGCAAACGATGCAGAGAGGCGAGCAATAAAGCCCACTTTTTCTGCAGCCACACGCTGAACCGCATCCTGTCTTGCATGAGCAAAATATAATTTTTAAAATGTTGTCAGGTGCTGCTGGTTGTGTCATTTTTATTGGCTTTAAATAATTGTCTTTTTGCCAACCCCATTTTTCAGGAGATATCGATGAATCATTTTTCCATTGTTGGACTTGTAAATAGACTCGTTTAATATGTTGTTTTGCTGCATCTTCTGTCGGAGGTAAAGAATTTAGTTGTACACTTTTATTGTTTTGAAGCTAATGCTATGAAACGTTTATATCGCAGTTCGTTCAAGTTTTTGGAAGTTTTAGCACCATACATTGTAAGAATACAATTAATACTTCACTAAAAAGCACTTCCTCACATTGCTCTTCAACCAACAATAATAAGGAGTCAAACAGTTAAGAATTGAAATAATTTTTAGCAAAATAATGGAATTTAAGTGATAATATATAATAGGAATTACAGCAAAAAAATTAAAAATATTTTTAAAATACATTATTAATAAATTATATATTTTATATAAATACCTTCTGCATTATGTTGATGTACACTATTTACTTCGATAAAAATTAATATTGTTATAAATAATTTCCACTGGTAATTACACTTTCAATAAAAAAAATAATATGGACAATTTTACGAAACGTGCGTTTATTCCGAACAGCAAATGGATACTGAGTGAAGTAAATGGTAAACATATGAAGGTAACCGAACATCTGCCGTTAGAGCTCGAATTCTTTTGCCAGGTAGGCAGTACCTAAATAACAAAAGGTCCATTTCTATTGTGCGTATAGTACTATTACTAGGAAAACTTTCTAATACAACGTATAGCAGCAACGAATATATGTAACGTTTACACACGACGCATACATATTTTTGTATGATGTAAATTAAAAATTATTATTATAAAAAAAAATTAACAATTATTTTTCATACTAAACTAATACAACTAATTATTTTTTATACTAGAATTAAAATATGAACATTTTTTTTATAAAAACAGAGACGAAACTGAATTTTTTCTATATAAATATCATAGACATTGTTTAAACAATATAAATCGTTCCGTCCCCGCTCCAAATGGTGTCTGATTTTAAATAATATAAAAAAACAAATTTAACAAAAAAAAAAAATCATCAAAATCGGAGCTGTTCTTGAGGACTTTCGAAGATTATCTGTTTTATGTATTCATTGACGCGACTAATGATACAAAATCAATAAGGCTTAACAGCTTTCTACGATACTTTCTTTTTCAGAATTGATATTTCAAGATTAAATATAAATGGTTTCAATATTCCAATTAATTATTATCATCTATTCTTTTGTGCCTTTTATCTGTAATTGGGTAATTTTATTACATATTTTTTATAGGCATGATAGTAAGTACATACGGATATATTGTTTCAGCCTCGCGAACTACCATGAGCTGGCCCCACTCAGGAAGAAGCTGTATCCGGAAAGATTACCCACATTCAAGCCCAAGTTGGAAAATCGGTAAGTTTATGCCATTCTAACTTTATGAGAGCACGTTGGCATTATTTTCAATAATGCTTGGGTTCGTCTGCTTTGACGACACGGAGCTATATACATATAAGTATCATAGGTACTTGTCGTCATTGCTGTAAATCTTCAGAGTTTGGCACTTGCCCAGGGCTCCAAGATTAGGGAACCTTTTAATGTGTCTGCCTGCAATAGATTAGATTAACCACATTCAGCTAAAAATAAAACTGGGCTGGGTTAGATGGAAAATTGTGGAAAAGTAGTGACAAGTGGCTAGTTCGTCGCCTACACAATCACATACCCAAAATCCAATATACCATTAGTCGCCTTTAACGACATGCTAGGCAAGTAACACAGTTGGCACATTCTTTTTAGGTTTCAGACCAACATGAGACATTCCTAGACCAACATGGTCCCATGAAAACATGTAATTTAGAAAAAAATCGATTAAATTTATATTCATAAATAGATGAGAGTATCGAATTATCGATTATCTTCAGCTCCACCTCTAGTAGTTAGTTTACATATTGAAGGTTCTTCCGAAAGACTTGAAACTTTTAAGACATGCTAGGCAAGAAACAACATCACGCCCGTAATATCCGTATGGGTAGGCAGATTCAGGTCCCCCCCTCCCCCCTAAACTCGTGACGTAAGTAACGTATTGCCGCACGTTGTCGCTGGCAGGCCGCTGGCGCACCGGCGGCTGGGCGGGTGGTGCGTGCCGTTCCTGGGCGCGGACAACTCCATCGTGTACCGGTCGCAGCGGCGCGCGCACGCCGCCGCCGCGACGCGCCCCGTGCACTTCCGCGCCTACCTCAAGCTGGCCGGCCTGGTGCACGTCTTGGCGCTCGCCTTCTTCGGTTCTATACTGATGCTGTTCTCCAAGTTCGCGTTTACTAGGCAGTTGCTCCTAGACTACCCGAGGTAATGTTGGTTGTAAGACAAAGATAGCTAGTAGATAATATCAAATAGTGATTTAATTTTAATAAAATTTACTAAAATTGGGACCTGAGATCCGGGACTCGACTCGGCGCTCGGGACTCGGGGACTCGGCGCTCGGGACTCGGGGACTCGGGACTCTGGGACTCGGGACTAGGGACTCGGGACTAGATACTCGGGACTCGGGACTCGGGACTAGGGACACGGGACTCGGGACTCGGGACTTTGGGACTCGGGGACTCGGGACTCGGGACTCGGGACTCGGGACTCGGGACTCGGGACTCGGGACTTGGGACTTGGGACTCGGGACACGGGACTCGGGACTCGGGACTCGGGACTCGGGACTCGGGACTCGGGACTCGGGACTCGGTATTCGGGACTCGGGACTCGGGACTCGGTACTCGGGACTCGGGACTCGGGACTTGGGACCCGGGACTCGGGACTCGGGAACTAGGGACTCGGGACTAGGGACTCGGGAACTAGGGACTTGGGACTCGGTATTCGAGACTCGATACTCGCGACTAGGGGCTCGGCACCAGACCATTTCCCTCATATTGACTTTGCGTACCCCATAATAATTTTAGCTCCAACGAGATGTCGCTGGATCCAACACAGCTTAAATAGTAATTGTTCCAGCTGGATCTAGGATTGCAATTCCTAATCCCGTTCCTCCCTCAGGCTGTTCTCGTGCGGGCTGATCGCGCGCGGGCCCAAGCAGTCGGTGAACGAGAACACCAGCTTCACAGTGGAGCTGCTGGGCCGCGGCTGGGACGCCGGCCAGGACGTCGAGAACACGCCGCCCACCAAGACCTTGGCTGCTAAGGTTACTTGCTATAAACTAAATTGATAAAAAAAAATAAATAAATTCTTCACTGACACACAAATTCCCTATTTCGAAACTACATTTTAATTCAAATCAAAATGTCTTTATTAATGTAGGCCTCAAGAAAGCACTTATGAATCGTAAAATTTATATAAGTGATCCTTAAAGCTACATGAATCTACCATAACGATAAGCTCATGAGCTTGTCCTATGGATACTACTATTAATGTCTCCCACCCACACTTAACACCTGAACGGCTTCAAAGGAACTTAATGATAAATATGTGATTAAACAATTTTCAGGTATCGGCTATGGATCCCGGCTATGGTTTCACCACTCTCGCTCTTCTGCAGTCCGCCATCACGATTATCAGGGAGAAGGACAAGATGCCAAAAGAGTAAGTAGACAATTTATTGACTCACTGGCTTCTGCCCGCGGCTTTGCTCGCGTGGTACATCGATAAAACATAGCCTATATGTTATTCGGGTGTATAAGCTATATTTGATTTTAAACTTTCGCGTTGCATAATCACTGGAAATAATACTGACGGGACTAAACGCGATAAGCATAATGTAGTACAAGCGGACAGTCCGCTTGTGACCACGGTTTAAAGTTTCACAAGCGGACAGTCCGCTTGTGACCACAGTCGTTGCAACACGGCCGAAACCTCGTTGCAACGACCGTGTTGCAACGACCGTGGCCACAAGCGGACTGTCCGCTTGTGACCACGGTCGTTGCAACACGGCCCAAACGTCAAGCTGTAAGTACTCATGTACTGCAACTACTACTCACGTGATGCAAACGACCGTGGTCACAAGCGGACTGTCCGCTTGTGACCACGGTTTAAAGTTTCACAAGCGGACAGTCCGCTTGTGACCACGGTCGTTGCAACACGGCAGAAACGTCAAGCTGTAAGTACTCATGTACTACATAATGCATATCGCGTTTAGTCCTGTGAGTATTATTTCCTATAAGCTATATTATTTTAAAGTTTCATTAATTTCCATTGTGTAGTTGTTGCGTGAAAAAGTAACAAACATTCATACTTCCTCACAAACTTTCGCGTTTATAATATTGGTAGGATAGTACGGACGATTTTAAAACAAGCTGATTTGTCATAGTCGTTGAAATTCATTCATTTCTGCGTTGGCTATTCAAATAAAATACATTTTCGACCAATCATCACCTTGCTAATATTGATCAAATATAGAGAGCCAATCAGAGCCTAGCGCGACGTCATTTTGACGTAAAACTGTCAAACAAACTTAGCGATATTACTTTTCTCATTTAATTATTTTATATAAATACCGGCTCTGTCGAGACATCCAAATATTGTTTCGTAAAAAAATCATACAAATGTTAATTATCCCATTTCTTATCTATACTTATAATAAATCTGTAGAGAGGTCAATTCTGTACATGAAATATATTTTCAAAATAACTATCAGGGGGTGATTAGTGATCGATACTGATGCCAAAAATGCAATCAGTAAAATTTTTGCCTGTCTGTATGTATGTTCCTTATAGAAACAAAAACTACTCGACGGATTTTAACGAAACTTGGTACAATTATTCTTCATACTCCTGGGCAGGTTATAGTATACTTTTCATCACGCTACAATCAATAGGAGCAGAGTAGTGAAGGGAAATGTTGGGAAAACGGGAGAAGTTACTCCATTTTTTAAGCTTCCGTCGCGTGTGCAGCCTTAATGGTTAAAGTTACATAGAAATCATGTATGACGGAAATAGTCTTTATAATATTAACCATAAACGCGGGTGACACCGTTGGCACAGCTAGTTGCCAATATATTTGGAATCGTTATGTTCAAATTAAACCAACCCACTTCAGGTTTCATTCATTCTTTTTGTTAATTTTCTAGGGGTGGAGTGTTGACAACCGCGTCTGCTTTCTACAACACAAATCTTATAACAACTCTGCAAGACAACGGCGTGAAATTCGAGATCCTCGACGGGAATTAAATCAATATATTAAACTAAACATATATATATATTAGCAAGTATTCCAAATTGCAAAATTAGCTTTAAATATAAAAACTTTTTAAATATTACGCCGTAGGCAACATCTGATAGATTTAAACCAACAGTGTAACAGGATCTTGAGGCTAAGGGATGGAAAGAGGTTGGAAGAAGGAGGAAGGTAGCAGATTATTAAAACGGTGTTTGTATTCAATACTTGACTAGCCCGTTGGTCGAGTGGTTAGAGACCCTGGCCACGAAACCAAAGGTCGCGGTTTGGAATGCCGCTAGGGGCAAATGTTCCGTGTGATGAACATGGACATTTGTACTCGAGTCATGGATGTTTATAAACGTATTTAAATATGTCTATACGTTCACCTAGTATCCATAGTACAAGCATAAGCTTAATTTGGAACTAGGGAATTGGTGTGTCAGTCTGGAGGATTTATTTATTTATATTATTTAATATGGCATTCAAGATATCGCTATCTCCATGTGCTATGGAGCGCTATTTTTAGGCGTGTTAAAATACGTTTATACTAACTTATTAACAATCTATATATATTCTTTTATAAATAATTTTAATATGAATTTGAAGTAGAGACTGTCATGAGCTGAAATCTATTGTATTACCGACATAGATAGATATTGTAGATACTCTGAATAGGGTGGTATGAGAAAGTGATACGGTTAGATATAACATTGACCTGAAAGGCATCGTATTTAACATATTATATATGCTATTAAATATAACAATTAGATGTAAGCTGCATGATTCAAGACTTGGAATAATAATAATATTTTAATGTATTCATTTCCTAATTAATAAACCAAAATATTCATTTGTCTGATTCCTCAGTCTAATGTTACGAAGGTCAAATAGGCAGTTGCTACAATGGTAAATTATATTGTTAAATCCTATTTATTTCAATTTTATACATGATTTCTAATATTTAATAATAAAAGCTCGCCTTATTAACAGCACTAGCTAGAATAAATGCGGTGGCCTTGGCGAAAAGTAAATTATGTATGACCCTTGGTTGAATAAAAGAAAGAAAGAAAAATGTTTTTTAGGTAACACACATACACCCATAACAAATATTTAAAATAACAGATTGTCATCATTTAAAATGAGTAGAATATGTTGTACCTAAAAGGTCTCCGCTCAGTATATGTTGCGCATTGAGCTATTATTACTACGTATAGAGAAGCTATGTCAAACAAAAATATTATCACGAAGCATGGACTGAGCGTGTTTCAGCATTTGCAGCGCTAAAACTAACAATTGTCGTCTAATTAAGCTATTAAAACACGCAGCGCTAGATCGCTCATAGAGTACATTTTTCTCGCGACCAAAACGTCGTAAACGCCGTGAATTTCATGGCGCTTACGCGTGAACGTAGGCGAGTGACTAAACGAGTTGTTGCCGATCGGCAACAACGCACGGCGCGAAAAACTTGTTCGCTGCATCGGTTCCATACGCTAGTAATAATAGTTCAATGATGTTGCGGTGGTGCTATGCTCACCGCGACGCTGGTTTTCAGCGAATCCCTTGAAAAATAATTAAAATAGCCTTCCTTTAAATATGTTAATTTGAAAACAGCGATAAAAATTTTATTATTCGTCAATTAGACTTGGACTGACTTTTTAATATTTTTGAAATTTCGGGCGAGGATGCTTGGTCGCGAGAGAAGCGCCCCCGGCCGTCGCCTATTATTTACCTATATGTACGGACTAGCTCTGACTGTACATTGTATGACTAGTATAAGATCTCACATTATTTTGTATAATCATGGCACATATTTTTTTAATTAATATCATTATTTAATGGTAATTTTAACACTTATAGTCATCAACCAAATACTTGTAATACCTACATACATAACATCACGCCCATAATCCCAGGAGGTGTAAGCAGAGTCAAAGGGGCAGTAGGCCCCTTTAACCACATTCAACCAAAAAAACAAAACTGGTCTGGGTTAGATGGGAAATTGTGAAAACGTAGTGACAAGTGGCTTGTAATAATTCCATTTAAGCATTTAATCTAATCATTTTGCCATTCCTTTTAATATAAATAATATATAGCTATAATATGTAGGGAGGGAGTTTGGGAATGGTGTTTCTTATTAACAAGGTGCTCAATGGATATGACTAGGGACTGACAGTGGTTAAACCATACTATATTCAATTTGATTCGTTCCATATCTCATAACTGGCATTTTATGTGAAATATATAATACATATGGCATTTAATGTCCTCACGAAACAAGTTATTATTTTAATATTTGAAAAAAAAAATGTTTTCTTCATGACAATATCATTAGAACGCAATATTCTATGAATAGTATTTTATTTTGATATAAAACCATTGAATACATACTGTTAATGATTGAATATGGTAAAATAATAAGTATTTTACCAGCTTATGTTCCAAATGTAAGACTTAATGCCAATGATTAAATGTTATGTACCGATGAGAATTAGAATGTATGTGTCTAGAAAAACATTTGTATGTCATTTCTTATTATATTCTAAGACCCAAATGTGTACACGTTTTATGGGCAAAATATGTTTACATATATCTTGTGATGCACAAGTCATTAATAAAGATTTTTGAAATAAACAACTTTTAATTCACGCACATTAAATATTATTTCTTTGACCTTTGGGGCCATTACTTGTTTTTGACCCCCTCCACCGAATATGGCGACCCCTTCCGCCATGTTTAATATTTATTACGTAAGAATCGTAAAGGAAAAAATTAATAGGTATATAGGTTTGGTTGGTTTTGATGTTGTTTTGTTTAAAGTAAAAATTTTTAGGAACGTTTACAATAATGTAGGATGGAATCATTTTATTCATTTGCTTTTTGCATATCATCACTGCATAAATATATATAAATATAAATATATCAGACTACATCACATACATTGATCTGACTCCGAGGTAAGTAGCTTAAGCACTTGTGTTACGGATATCAGAAACAACAGTGGTATTATAAATATATAGGTACATAAATATTCAATATTAACACCCAGGCACAGAACAAACATTCATCACACAAATGTTTGTCCTGGGTGGGTCTCGATCCCACAACCCTTGGCGCATGGAGCAGGGTCACTACCGAATGCGCCATCGAGCCATCATCAACCTAATAAATTTTCAGTCCAGGGGCTCAATACCTACTTTTTGTGATCTCACGTAAGAACTATCAAGATTCTCTCCTACCGACGTAAGAAAAAATAAGACGTGGTCGACCGCCCATCCCCCCTAAATCGTCTTACGTAATAAATGAATGGCTCCTTTTTTGCTAAATATATTATCTATACTTATAATAATAAATCTGTAGAGAGGTCAATTCTGTACATGAAATATATTTTCAAAATAACTATCAGGGGGTGATTAGTGATCGATACTGATGCCAAAAATGCAATCAGTAAAATTTTTGTCTGTCTGTCTGTCTGTATGTTCCTTATAGAAACAAAAACTACTCGACGGATTTAACGAAACTTGGTACAATTATTCTTCATACTCCTGGGCAGGTTATAGTATACTTTTCATCACGCTACAATCAATAGGAGCAGAGTAGTGAAGGGAAATGTTGGGAAAACGGGAGAAGTTACTCCATTTTTTAAGCTTCCGTCGCGTGTGCAGCCTTAATGGTTAAAGTTACATAGAAATCATGTATAACGGAAATAGTCTTTATAATATTAACCATAAACGCGGGTGACACCGCTGGCACAGCTAGTATTGTAATATTGCCGGAATTATAAAGCGGCTTCCCGTGATTTCGTATCCGTGGAATTTGTTCCACTCTATTTAGCCCCCTTAGGGGTGGAATTATTGTTAATAATTATTAAGGTCATCTCTACGCAAGATTTAAAGCTTTCTAGGCCCTAGGGTTAAAGCTGTGTTGTTATTTTATTTTATTTAAGCAGTGATTTTAATCAATGAGTTACCTACTCATAGACCTAAACTAGCTAAACCCGCGAATTGGTAGGTGTGGTATTGTGATTTTCTTATTCATCAGGAACTACTTTTTTGGCATAAAGGATTGTTGAGCCATGCTTATTTTCTGGTTAAATAAGCTTATATCTAAACAACCATGACTCGAGTATCGAGTATAAGCGACCGTGTTCATCACACGAATCGGGATTCGAACCCGCGGCCTTTGGATTTGTGTTTAAGTCTATGAATTACGAAAACAGGAGACATTTCATGAGAATTCTTTATGTCATGAGAATTCCGTATGGTTTCTGATGAGGGGTAAAGCAATTGAAACTTCCCGCTGAAAATAGATTAATTAATTTATTGATAAAGTATTAGGTACTAGCTTAATGATAGGAAATGTACACACAAACCGACCTAGCACGCATTATATACATTTAGTACGTATGTTAGACGCCTGTACATACACTAATAATTACATTGCCGTACCATTAAAATAAATTAAAAAATGAGCTTTGGTCTAAAAATAAAGTTTGTTATAAAATAAATATAAAAATATATCAAAGTGCTTATAACGAATGCTGGATTTAAATTACAAGTGTAATAACTGATTGGGAATGTACAATTTGAAATAAAAACACTTAAAATAATTTGCTGCCTTTAATTTTAACCATAACGCTCTTTATAACCATAAACAATAAACGCTTGGTGATTTGGTGAAAGCATATTTGACAGGCGCTTAAAGATGTAGTTTATGGTCTGCTATGGCTAAAGTTATAAGGTTCGACTCTTGGCTTAAATTATATCAATCTACACTTTTAAAAACATAGATTCGTTTCTAAAGTTTATCATAGTATCAGTTTACAATTACATAGATGATAATATGGTGTGATAATGGAATATCTTGATTATAGTCGAGGTAAAGATTGATATCAGATTTTCGAGTACGATATTGATATCTCACAATTGGTAGATCAAGATTACAACATCCGTTTACTAGGACTTGAAACTGTATCACAAAATGAATGAGAGATATGCATTTGTTGGAACTTTTGGATGAAATTACGTATTTGTATGAATTAAGGATTCCCCATTGTGGGCATGATATGGCTAGATATATGCCTACCTACAATTAGTATGCTAGACGCATCGACAAATATTATGCAGTTAGAGAACAACTGATGTTTTTTTTAACAGTTGACAAAACTTACCTTATCTACTTAGTTCCACGACTACCTACACATAGGTATAACTGCCCATGGAAGAGTTGAATATGTTGTCTGTTATGTAATATGAATTATTATTTCCATGATTCAAATTGTCTGGTTCCCCTAATTAAGTGTTACGAAGGTCAGATCGGCAGTCGCTTCAACGTAATTACCAGACTCTATAAATCCTGGAGCATGGTCTAAGCGGACCCCGACTAAGTGCGGGACATAACGCTAGGAAGATGATGAATATGCATTATTATAAATTATTGCATATTCTAAGAGTCAACATAGATTTATATTATTTATTGGTTTATGTTAATTTTGAAGTGCGTTCTTAAAATCAAGCGCTTTCAAATTTCAGTTTCTGCATCTAGCATTTTGATCACGAACTACGTTCGTTTGGTATTTTATGTGCCAAATGAAAATAAAACAGCGCAGGACTAATAGACATGCTCACCTTACAGATGATTGTCATTATGTACTTACTTCTTCACAGTTTAGATTTGGATTAAGCAATACTCGAAACAGTAGATAGAGAGTCTGTAATCCTTAAGTTTTTCAAATGCTAGCTTAATATTGCATTAACTGCAATAATTATGTGACAGAAAGTATGACGATGTATGCACATGACTGAGGAATCTAAACAAAGCGTATCTTATCTTCAAACGTCCATGTAGTAATTCTTAAGCATCTCCTAAACTAAGTTTGGAGCGCATAGTGACTTTTATATAAATTATATAATGGATCACTTGATGGAAAATTTGGTAGAACTGTTAGTTATAAAACTTTAAGCGCTTTTTACCGAGCGATAGAGTTTAGAAGCGTAGCTACTGTCAAAGGCTCAACACAGACGTTGCAGTTTTATACTTTTCCAAATATTTACGATTTTAGCACTAAAATTTAATAAGCTAACTTTTTCTCTTTCAAAATGATGTTGTACGTCTACAGTGTAAGAGATTTAGAAAATATCCATAACTTATCACTCTTTTCTGCTAGTAAAGCAATTAAGTTTTGATCTTAACGATGAGGGAAAACATTTGTTCGTTTTTGTCCTTACTGAAACGTTATTTGGAGCGGTGATCAGAGTTTTTGCGATCTCGCAAGTATCAAAGGTCACCATGCGCCCCCTTTACAATGACACGTCTAATTTATACAAAAGTACAGACGAATGAGCGAGACACTTAGCTAAGTGTTTTGTACTGTTCACACACTGAGTTCACTATTCACTTTAACTGGACTCCCGGCTGTTTTCGTTGGAGCCAACGCTGGGCTGAGACGGGGAGGGCGTCACCTCGGGGGCCACGATCAGGCCCTCTTTGATCCTCTTCTTCTGCTTCATCCGTCGGTTCTGGAACCAGATTTTGACTTGGGTTTCGTTGAGCTGGAGGGCTGATGCTATCTCTATCCTCCGCGCTCGGGTGAGGTATTTGTTGAAGTGGAACTCCTTCTCGAGTTCCGTAAGTTGTTTGTTGGTGAAGTTGGTGCGGCCTGTGTTGTTGAGGTTGAGGAGAGGGCTGGCGAGCATCTGGCTGCCGGTGGGGGTGCGAAGGCCCTCTTGGGGGCTCCCCAGCACTCCCTGGTTGACGAACTCCGCAGGTGGGATCATCAGCTTCGGTGCTGGAAATAGAAAAGGGGATAGTTAACTTTTGATGACAATAGACTTCTCGTTTCCTACCCTTTTCTATCGTTCCATGTGAATCGATTTAAATTAACTGTTGAATGCTCATTATAAAAACCAATCACGACCGTTTAACTGAATGACTTATGTATTAAATCTTTCTACGTTGTATATACGTTGTAATTCTACGTTGTAACAGTTAGGATTGCTTTTACAAAAATTGTACCTATACTCTACTTAGAGAACATCGCCTTTAATACGAAAGTCCTTTCGGCCACTGAATATCTTTAGTGATTTACAACTGCAGTTAAAACTGCAACAATTAATTAGTGTAGTTTTAGTAGCTCTAATAAATAAAGCGGAATTATGTACTTAGTTGCGCAAGTTTTAATGCCGTAACAAATTAACGTGTTTAAAATTTACAACATGAGATAGGTACCTATTTTATAACAGAGTAGAATCTTCATATATGTAATTAAAGTACGGAAACCATTTAGTATGTAAGTACTTAAAAATGTAGCTACTATGATGTGTAATGTATATGAGTATTAGGTCCGTTACAAAGTTGATAGAGAACATTTGCCGTATAGGTAAACGTAAAATTTTTAATGTCATCATAAAAATCGCTAGAAATTACCAAAGACTTGCATTTAGCAGAAGTTTAGCACCATAATTACCGAGTCAACAATATAAATACACCTGATGCCGCCTCCACAAAACCCTTTTAATTCTATTTGCCGACAAACAGGACTGACGAAATATTTGATCTAGCCCAACCAACGGCCAATATTTAAAGTCCGGACGAGAATGGTGCGCGTGAGCAGACTAAACGTACCATTAAACGTCACCGTTTGACCAGAGGCCCCGCATATTACGCCGTGCGGCTATTGGCTTGAGGAAGAATCAAAAAATGTTCAAAATGGCTAACCTACGGTTTTAATAGCTCATATCATACTAAAAGTAGCTGAATTAACCACGAGGGTAGGTCTCTCTCATCTGATATTAGGTACATGGTATATATCCTACACCTACTCTACGATTTCAAAACTCTTTCACTATTAAAAGGCTGCATTGTCCAGAAGTAACACGGCAGCTTTCTATTTCGATATCCTTACAAAATTGGAATCTATGCGGGTGCATTGCTTAAATATTTTCTGGAGTAAGTAGGTATACGTAAATGAAGTGGACATAATATGCATTTAGAAGTTTGAAAAACTTACGGTTTAAATCATCAAAATGTTAAGTATAATGAGGTTGAAATGCATTGTTATTAGGCCCAAATTTAGATTCTATATATATATATATTCCAGTGGCATATATTGTTTAAATATAATATGTTTATTATAAACAACACTACACATTACTAAATATTTCGCCTTCCACCCGGGCAGGCCGTAGCCACGCCGCGTCGCGCAGCCTATGAACGTCAAAACTTCACGATGTTCAGCCGCCGGCGCAGCGGGGCGCCGCTCATTCCAATATTGAAATATCTTTTTGTCTTGTTTCTTTTCGTTGTGTCGAATTAGAAAAAATTGACACCTGTCACAAGCGCGGCCTGCTCCCACGGCCGGGGTCCAGGATAATCCTCGCAATGAGACGTCTTGTGTAAACAAACCAATGTTTCGGTGACGGACAAGTGAATAGGCATAGAAGGTTGCAAGTGTATGTTTTTTGCGTGTTACAAGCATTGACGGGATGGGTAATACCTATATTGAAAAAATGCGGTAATGGTTTTTAATGCGATTGTTTTTTACTGACGATTCTCTTCTGTTCTTTAATAATAATAGGTATATATAGATAGATACAGGTAAAATGTCATAAAATAAAACGCAGGCCGAAAACGAATAAAGCTAAATAAAGTTCCGGACACCGAATCAATTTAGATGAGTACAAACCTATAATTATTTACTAGCTGTGCCAGCGGTGTCACCCGCGTTTTTGGTTAATATTACAAAGACTATTTCCGTCATACATTATTTCTATGTAACTTTAACCACTAAGGCTGCACACGCGACGGAAGCTTAAAAAATTGAGTAAATTCCCCCGTTTTCCCAACATTTCCCTTCACTACTCTGCTCCTATTGATTGTAGCGTGATGAAAAGTATACTATAACCTGCCCAGGAGTATGAAGAATAATTGTACCAAGTTTCGTTAAAATCAGTCGAGTAGTTTTTGGTTCTATAAGGAACATACAGACAGACAGACAGACAAAAAAAAATTTTACTGATTGCATTTTTGGCATCAGTATCGATCACTAATCACCCCCTGATAGTTATTTTGAAAATATATTTCATGTACAGAATTGACCTCTCTACAGATTTATTATAAGTATAGATTAATATTGTGTTATTGTGTAATACTAATGGCGGTAGAATCACTTTCTTTTATTATCATGACTAAGTGCTTTTGTGGAGCCTACATGAATAAAGATATTTCTATTTCTATTGCAATAAATTGGAAAGTAACAAATAAGTAAGTACGTAGGTATCCGTTATAATTATTATTTAATTTTCAATTAGTGATTTAGGTTCATAATATTATTTAAAAAAAAGGTGTTTTACCTTATTCAATACATAAATGTTTTTTTGGGTTTAACTATTACAAAACTAGTTTCTAATGAAAATTGCGCCAACTCTTTGTCTTTGGAATTCACTTGGTAAATACTTGAAGGTACTCCTAGTATTTGTTTGGTAAATAATTGTGTGTGTCAATACCTACTTTTGAAAAAAAAAAGTTAACACAGGTAGGTATTTAATCTACCTAGATTTTAGAGGTAGGTACTTCGTTTTATTATTATTAGTGCATATCCCAATCAGTGCTAGAACTAGGAACATATTTATATAGTATCTATTTAAAGTGGTCCTTATGTAACCAGTGTTTCCTTGAAGCACCCGAAGGACCAAAGCCATTCGAAAAATATTATTTACTTTTATTGTAATCATATTATGTCATCTCCCACAGTCATTGATTGTATGATTTGGTTTAGAACTATAAAAAAAGTGTATATTACTCATGTAGGTATATTTTGACGCTGAAAAGAGTAACTACCGAGTTTCTTGCCGGTTTCTTCTCGGTAGAATCAGCATTCCGAACCGGTGGTAGATTTACATTGCTCTAAAGTAGGTATAGTAAGTAGTAAGTAAGTAAATAAGTGTTATTTTCTTAAGGCCTACATAAATAAAGACATTTTGAATTGAATTTGAATTGAATTAAACGTGACACTGAGGATGACATAAAAATGTTTTACGCTACAATAGGTAAGTTAGTCCCAAACAGTTGGTGGTCTTAGATATAGATAAAACACATATTATATAAAGTGGTCCTTAACCACTAAAAGGTTGCAGACACCTAACAAACTGGTTTGCTCAAAAATTTTTTATAGTCTGTAAGTAATGTTATCAAAAAACATTTAATAAATATTCTTTGCTTTATGTAATACTCAAAAAATTACAAAGATACATCGTTTCAAAGATTTGGAAATGGGTGCTTAACGTCACTTGGACGGTAAAATTTTACACACCTAGTTACGTCACGCGGTACTTAAACGCGATGTATCTTCATAATTTTGGCTGAAGAAAAAAATCATACGTTAGCAATACTTTTTTGGAATCTCAGTAATGGACTTTAAAAAATATAAAAAAAAAAATAGCCCATTAAGTTAAAGACAAATGTTATCCAACGGAAGGATCATATAAAGGATAATAACGCTTATCCTATATAATTTATGTCAGTTCATTTGATATCGTGTTAATACTCATATAGGTAATATTTATGAAGATACGTACATAACTTCAGAAACTAGGAATGTATGGAAGGGAAGAACATTTATCCCAATCAGATGACGAGCACAAAACAGTAGCAACGTACAATGTCAACATTGATTCCCGACTCCTGCACACGGCTAATCCATTTGTAATGAATTCGGTCTGTTTGTCGTCCGAACAGCTGCACCGATCGGTCAGCTAATCCTTCCGCCGCCCGCGCCCGCGCTGGCGAAGCGATGATGCTAATAGGTCGAAATCTTTTCCCCAGATTTATTTAAGATTCCTCTATACGGGTGTTTAACGCATTATTACGGGCGTTATGTTATATTATATATGTGTAGAAGTAAATCATATTTCCATAACCGTAACTCTTTTTACCAAGGTCCAAGGTTGGAAAGGTAACAAATGACTCCACTAGAATTCCAAATAAAAAAAGGAGTTAATAGGAATTTGAATGAAGTTAAATATTTTTTTTTGCCGATCCCAGATGACCCAATCATTAGGTAATGCATACGAAGGTCTATTTAGATTTAAAGCGACTAGTGATTTAAAGCTTTACACTACAGCAAAGGAAACAGCGTGAGGAAACCAGGCAAATAAATAAAAAATTTGAATCCAAACTCATTTGGAATACTATGCTAACTAATAAATAAATATATTCTTCAGACTGACACACCAATTCCCTAGTCCCAAACTAAGCTTATGCTTGTGCTATGGATACTAGGTGAACATAGACATACCTAAAAAAAACTATGACTCGAGTACAAATGTCCATGTTCATCACACGAAACATTTGCCCCTAGCGGGATTCGAACCCGCAACCCTTGGTTTCGTGGTCAGGGTCTCTGACCACTCGACCAAAGGGCCAGTCAGGGCTAGTCAACTACACACTTTTTTACCGTACATAAACTGCTAAAAAAAGCTCACGGGTCCAGCAGTTATGTGAACGATTTGATTTTATTGAACATTACATTTTACTTTTTTATTACATTTTCTCCATTTTTCGTTCAACCCTTTTTTAATTCGTCACATACATAATGACAGACCCAATGCCCGGTTCTCCCTATAAATATATACACATTTACCACAATGAAACCCCTTTTAGGCATTTTTCACCCTAAATTTGAGGAGAAACCCCTATAATGACATCTCTGTGATGAGGGAGGACGTTGCCGGACGTCACGCGTCATACTTCCGTCTGTTACAATCGGTTAATTAATCGCGGACCGATGTTTGGCTGTTGGCGATTTATTTGAGGAGTGTCGACGTGATTCGATTCGTTTTCATCGGGTTAGTGAAGATTTTTCATGTCTGTCTGTCATTCTTTAGCATAAAGGTAGCTTAATGAGGGTTTTTAAAAACACAAAAACCGCCAGATGGCACGATGGAGCTCGTGGTCTTATCACTGTCACTATTGGCTCCTTGTAGACAGCTGACAAGCTGTCTATAACTGACAACTGACAAGTTTGGTCTGACAACTAACCAATGAGGAGGGTGACAAGACCGCAAGTCACAGTTACGCCATCTTTTGGATGTGAAAATTAAAAAAAACCCTCATTGGTAGAGATCCACATCTCACGTGCTAGGGCGTAAGGGCTAGGGCGGCTAGTATTGCCAGGGCCGGTATGTTAAATTTCGAGACGGATTTGCGTTGAAATCCGTTCAAACATTTTCTGTCTAAATTACCGATCAAAATATAGACCAAGGTAAATATAAAATCGGTACTTTGGAGTCTCTATCGAGGCTAATTCCGGACTTTACAAAATCGGGACGTCTTGCGTAAATTGGGAAACCTGGCCACGCTAGTATTTGCACAGGCTATAACTAAGCATTAGGTAATGCTTACGTAGGTCTATTCAGATTTAAAGAGACTAGTGATTTAAAGCTTTACACTACAGCAAAGGAAACAGCGTGAGGAAACAAGGCAAATAAATAAAAAAATTGAATCCAAACTCATTTGTCATCAGTCCCAAAAAAATTGCGCGAGCATTCGGCAACCGTTCGGAGGCGGTCGCGACGCAACGCAATCACGCAACGCAACGAACGCAAGAGGCGTAATCGCAGGCGGCGCAAACATTTGCGCCCGTAATGGATGAGCGCTGTAGCGGCGGCCGTCTTCTGTTACAGCGCGAACGCTTTGATGGCCCCGCCGGCAAGCATTGGTCGTTTTAGGACGTGACAAATGGACCACATTATTTTATTCTTTATATCTCTATAGCGCATATCCCGGGTCGCGCCAAATAAATTGTGGCTGGGTATTTCAGTATTGTAATTAAGTAATTACTCAGTAACAGCCCGGGGTCAGAAATTTCGTGGTTTAATCACCCCCGTGCCTCGCAAAGCACGTCTAGCCGTTGGTTATGCGCCAGACCTCTCTTCGGTCATAGCAGATTGCCGTCTTACTGGACTAATGAGAGTGAAGGAACAGAGGTGGTACCTGTGTTTGCGCAGAATCTTGTGCACTATAGTATCTCCTGCGTATCGGGCTAATCCACGTTAAGATTGGCTGCCGTAACCGAAATCCGTTAGGAGGATATTATTATTATATCGGACCTCCTCTCTAATTGCGTTATTCGAGATAAAGGCTTTTAAAATGGATTTATTCATCATTCTAACAACGACGCCCTCTATAGGCAAAGACCCGAACTAAATAATGTAGGTATGTAATAAATGACGTTATCTATCTATAATATTAAAACAAAGGCAGTTTCAAAGAAGTTTGGTAAATTAGCTAAGTCTGATCTTTATTTATCTCATAAGATCAGAAATGGCTGGAAGACTTGTCTGACTGTGTAAATATATTATTACTTTAATTATTGTTTATCTTTTCAGAAAAAATATTATTATCTATTATACATAATGCATTTAATTATCACATATTATATCTTCTTATATTTCTGGCCATCATACGATCAGATAGTATCTGATTTCTGTTATTAGATAAAATCTAATCAAATCGATGCTGCGTATTTTAGAGGTATTTTTTATTAAGAATGTGTCATAACCTTGTGCTTTGAATGCATATATTATATGAATGGCAATGATGAAAATCAAGAATAATTAGATAATGTTTATGCCACACACTTGAGTAATGTCATGTTCGATATACCAATTCTCTACGACACGACTGTGGGAATCATAGACAAAGCAGTTGTTGTCTCGTTGTCTTGATTTTACGTCATTGTCAATATTGTCATAGGCGCGCTGCGTATGCGCAGTGCGACCGCACCGGTCCGCACGGGCGTCTGTGTCCGTGGACAGAGACGACACGAATATTTATCCTAACCTTAAAAAAAAAAAAAAAACTATACAAATCGTCACGCCCGAATACAGTAGGCAGAGTGAATGGAGCAATAAGGTCTAAACTAATTGTAGGCAAAAGTAAAAATGTGTTCATGTGTTGGATTACATGGAAAATTATGAGAAAGTAGTGACAAGTGGCTGTCTTGTCGCCTACTTAATCTAGGGATGGGCAAATGCATAAAATATATCGATATATATCGTATCGATTCTTATCAAATGTATCGATACTTATCAAATGTATCGATATATATCGACATAAAAATATCGATATTTCGATATTAATTGCCCAAGCCTAACTTAATCTCATGCTCAGTACATTAGTTGCCTTTTACGATATGTTAAGCAAGGAACACAGGTACATCCCAGACTAATATGGGATTATTTTTAACGAGCTTAGCCCGCGGTTGCACCCACGTTTAATGTTATATAGATAGCCTATAGCTGCCCTCGATAAATGGGCTATGTAACACTGAAATAATTTTTCAAATAGGACAAGTAGTTCCTGAAGTTAGCGCGTTTAAGCAAACAAAAAACTCTTCAGCTTTATAATATTAGTTAGTAAATATAAACATAAACTTATTAGTAGTTCAGTATAAACTTTCTGCCACAGACTAATGTAATATTTCTGTCTGATTCCACTTAAA
The DNA here is from genome assembly GCA_951394215.1 of Glyphodes perspectalis. Classification (NCBI taxonomy): domain Eukaryota; kingdom Metazoa; phylum Arthropoda; class Insecta; order Lepidoptera; family Crambidae; genus Glyphodes; species Glyphodes perspectalis. Next base: position 994,650 of record OX596210.1, on the reverse strand, counting down.
GGGTATATCTTTTGCGAACTGATTTTTTCACAAGTAAACCCATGGCTTTAAGTGAGTTAATTTTAACAATACAATGGAGACAGGCCGTTAGTTTGCGTTAGCGGGTTGCGCCGGAGTGGCGATTGCGCAAACAGCGCTTTGTTTGCTATCGTCCGCCGCTCTCAGCTGACTCCAATTTCGGCTGGGGTTGAAAGGATTACGGCGACTGTTTGTTTATTTTTAATAGATCACATAATATTTAAATTAATTTCACTGAGGACCGGGGTGGACCGCACCTTCCGCCCTTCTTTAAAATCACGAAATAATTTTGCAGAGAATTGGTGCAGGTTAAAATTTTTACAATTAGTAAAATTTTTACAATACAAATATATATTTTTTACGGCGAGTAGTCAGAGACCCTGGCCACGAAACCGAGAGTCGTGGGTTCGAATCCCGCTAGGGGCAAATGTTTCGTGTGATGAACATGGACATTTGTACTAGAGTCATGGATGTTTATAAACATATTTTAATATGTATTTCCGTTCTATTAATATCCATAGCACAAGCATAAGCTTAGTTTCAAACTAGGGAATTGGTGTGTCAGTCTGAAGAATTTATTTATTTCACTATACAAAATATGCTCTAATTACCCAAATTCACAAGTGAAACCAAACCGGTTAAAAGTTAAATACTTAGCCCATGTAAACTCGGCAAACATTCGTATTATGTAGGTACCCTTATTTACAATGACAATACGGGCGGCAATCCATAACCCCGTGCCGAATTAACCATAATTCAATCAATTCAATTGTTCAACAAGACTGGCCATGTACCGCGTCAACGCCCTTCGCTCCCAGAAAAAAAACATCCACAATTCGATCTGACAGGCAACTGACAGCTAGGGGAGCGGGAAACGACGCCATTGGCCCGAAATTGGACAATGCGGCAGATGCGTTCTCAATATTTTTTTTCTACATAGACTCGGGACCGCCATGTTTGCTTAAATTCTTTACCGAAAAATGGGCGCATAATATGTAATGAAAAAAATATGCAGCTGATGTCTTACTTCATGATGGGTGACAGGCGATGCTAACGGTTGTACATACTCTGTTTAAAGGTTGGTAAATAAATTATTATAAAAAATACATACTTATATCGTTTTTAGTGAGATATATATTAACTTCATTGGCTAAAAGTTCCACAATAAGCTTAACCCACTTAATTAAGAATGAGATCAGAATTTATATAAGATTTGTGGACCCGGCGCACTTCGTAACGTCCCGGTCTCGGATTTTCAATACTATTTTTTTTTTAATTTTCCTCGCAACTTTTTTTTCTTTAATAAAAACCTTCACCTGACAATAACACACAATTAAAAAACAATTAGTGAAATCGGTAAAGCCGTTCTCAAGTTATAGCATGACCAGGAGAAATAGGGGTTAATTTTTATATAGATATGAATGTGTAAGTTATGAGCTGGCCAGTTGTCACTACTTTTTCACAATTTTCCATTTAACTTAACTAAGTTTTTATTTTAGCTTGCTGCCCCCTTGGCTCTGCGTTCCCCTTCGAGAAATGATGAAGTTACCCTGTATTTTAATGTAATATAATTTCCTATAAGCAGCTATCCACCGATGCCGCGTCGCGATAGCCCGCGATGGCATGATGCATCGCGCCCGTTCCGTGGCTATCGGACTCACGAATTAATTTTATGCTCGACTTCGGCCGATAGCCACGCCGCGGGAAACGGTTTCGAACGTACATATTTTACATTTAATTACTTGTCTATGTATTGCAACTATGCTTTCTTTCCTCATCGTTAAAAATAGTGATGTTAATTTAGCGCCACACGCGTTGAAGATATCTATTAATTGACATTATACCTGACATTTTGCCTGATTATTGTTTCGAGTCTAGACTTACTCACTATTTGAAGCCACCAAGCTTAATGTGTTTAAATTAATAAATTAATAAATTAATTGATTGCGTCAATATCATTTTATTTTACCATAGTAAGTAAGGCATGTGACGAAAAAAAAAACCTAGCCAGTTACACATTTGACAACATTGACAAACAATAAAAAAAGGATAACGTGTTGAATGCCCCACTTGCATAGCAGAAAATTATGTATTTTTAAGTTTAATATGAAATAAATACAACAAATGTCCTTAAAAATCTGCTGCATAGAATGGCTATCGTTTAACATCAAGATTTACAAGGTTGTTGTAAAACGTATATACATACCGCTTTTATTTACCATTAGACACAATGTCCACAAAACCCTCTATCACTTTAAAAAGGGATGCGCGCAAAAAGAACTGCTACATCGATGTAGTTTTAGCACCAAAATCGAAAAACAAATACAACAGAAACAGATACAGTGCTAGAATATTAATTTGATATATTTATAACAATATCCATAATAATAAAATATAGGAGTACTTATATACAATAATATATATAACCGCTACATATAAATACAATAATACCGGTAATTCTTAAATTTAACTTTTAACTTTAGAATATTTTAAAAGTCAAATGTATTTCATTTGTTATTTTGTAAGACATTTTTCTAAATCTATTTCAGAAAGTTCGCAGAGAAATACATGATTCGATTCAGAAATCACAGGGTTCTTATAAAGGTCATAAAGTTAATTATATTTTTAGTAAACGTAAATATCATGTTACAACACATCCATTGATATTTGAGTCCACAGGGACCTTACACGGACGTTACAAATCGACAAACACCGAACATCCCTAACACCAAACATTCACTCAACATGTCGTCCGTGCCATAAATTTCGGTCTCAAAAAACCGTTGTCGAACACAAAAAACGTTACGATAAACACCAGTATCGCCCAAATTGGAAAGCTAAGCACACACGCTGGCAATACCAGTAATCCCTTAATCCTGGCTGCGGTAGCTGATACTGCAGTCGAGTGTCAATTTACACGGGACAATTAGGATTGTGGGGAACTGATAAATGAAAACTGTTGTTGTACTTGCGTCAACGGTTTGTGCTGTAAGATTTGCGACGCGTCATACTTGCATTCAAGACTTCGATTTATTTATTTCGTTGGGTATTAGAAAACATATATCTAATGTCCCTTTAACCGATACCGGTCACGACGGCCAATCTCAACGAGGATTAGCCAACTGCGCGGGAGATTTATAGTACACTGCTGTTACTAAGTAATTTTAATATTGAAATACCCAGCCACAAATTTTTGGCCCGACCTAGGATTTGAATCCGGGACCTCCCGGTCCTCAGGCGCTACCACTAGAGCAACGAGACAGACAAACATAAATCTATCTAAGTATCTAAAATTAATAATAATATCCACCTAATAGATTTCTGTCACGACGACCAATCTCAACGAGGATTAGCCAACTACGCAGGGGATATTATAGTGAACAAGTGTCTGCGCAAACACAGGTCAAGATCTATCTATGGATCTGTTAATTTAATCAGTGGAATTTTGGTTATACATACATAACTGTTTATCATTAGCTCTCCTCTCTATTACCAAATCCTATAAACATTTCCAACACCATAGGTGTACCATAACTGGTACACCATACTTGATTTGTTAAACAAGAGCCTTCATAAACCTTTGTGAAGAATCATATAGTGAAAAACCTTAACAGAGATCTCATTCTACAACTTGAGCGTACTGGGAGGACTTATCCCTACACATGCGAAAATAGATTTGACATATAAATCTGTCAAATCTATTAGTTAACGAATTGAATGTTTCACGATAATATTACAAATTCAAATTCCACCCGTGCGACCTGGAGGCGGGTCGCTGTGTAATATAATTGAATACAAAAATGGAGTTACTTAGCTGGAAGCATTTTTTCCCAACGCCGTGGCATTCCCTGTTCCCTCCCACAGGAGGCCATCGGTCATCGGCTGTCGCGCGTAATGCGAGTGCCGAATTATTAGCATTAGCACCGGAGAGGGATACACGCCTAGTTATTAGCTTGCTATAGCCGTGTGGCTCAGTGGTGGGATGTTCTGCATACATGCGAGAGGCATTGAGCATTCATATCCGCAACATTTTAGAGTTTTCGTAAGTTTAAGCTTAACATTTTTTCTTCCTGTATGTCATCAGGGATAAAAATAAAAGTCTTCAGCTACTTTTATTGAGTGTACCAATGAGTTTAGAGACATATTAATTTCTATATTATTCTATTAAGATACTACGACTCCGAATCAAACTAGGGTTAAGACCCTATACTACGACTCCGAATCAAACTAGGGTTAACCGAATCAAACTAGTTTGATACGGAGTCGTAGTCGAACTGTAGTCGGGTAAAAACTATAGTTCAACAATCGTTTAAAAGACATCAACGCTCAAACTGTATCATCCGAGTGTCTTAAATATTGTTATTAAAAACAAAAGCTGCAAAAAGGCAATCAATCAACGTTCCTTTATTACAATAAATAATAAATATCAGACTACATCACATACATTGATCTGACTCCGAGGTAAGTAGCTTAAGCACTTGTGTTACGGATATCAGAATCAACAATGATTAATAACAATATTGCCATAGATATTGCCCAGGCACAGAACAAACACAAGTATTCATCACACGAATGTTTGTCCTGGGTGGGGATCGAACCCAGAACTCTTGGCGCATGGGGCAGGGTCACTACCGAATGCGTCATCGAGTCAGTCAGTGAATGTTTTTCAACCAAGTATATAAGACCTTCTGCCGATTTATAATCATTTTAAAAAACATACAACTATTAAAAACACACAACCGAATTGAGAACCTCTTCCATTCTTGAAGTAGGATGAAAATCCTATTCCCTTTGACATTGCTAGTATGAGTAATAATTACTTATGAATTTCTGAACCAAAATACTGTTTTAGATAACAAAATAAAAACGCATTGATAATTTAAAAGAGTAGAGATAAGATACAAAAAGTATTTATTATACCTATCTATTTTACAAAATATTATTCGGATCCAAAAAGTTGTGATGATGTGTGATTAATCGCATTTAAGTAGCTCAAAGGATTATGATGATACCTATTCAGTAGCGTCCGTTCACGTGCGCAAATTTGCCAAATATACAGTACAGCCAGTGTTATTTTAATATTTTATCGCAAAGAATTATGTACATCACACGAATAATCGCCCCCAGCAGACACTTAATTCAAAACCTTTGCTTTCGTGCCCACGCTCTCTTACCACTCATCAACGACTGTCGCAATGACAATAGCATCTGTTTGCCTTTACATGTAACTAAACAACATTTTGTTTTTAAATTTCTAAATAAAAATTTTGACTTGTGATTTGGCGCTCTGGATTTTCTTCCTTTATTTTTCACTAAATGTTACATGTAATATAGAATTAGTTTAACGTTAAAGTAACCAGTAAGTGAACCATGCTGTGTATGCTATCTATAGATTACTGTCTAGTCAATTTAGTTATGTTACGTACTTATATGGAAATGTATATGACTGTAATCTGTCTGCGTACCTATGATAAATAAATAAATAAATAAACTGGCTAGCGAATTTAAACCAGCTTTTTGTATCTCAATTTCTTAGTTTTTATTTATTTATTATACTGACACATTACAGGTAAAAGTTAAAAATAACAATATGCGTAAAAAGAAAAAAAAACGACTTAAAGGCTAAACTATTACCTAAAACTATGAATCTCTGGCATGATTAAAAAAGGTGTTTGTTTACAAAGTAGGTAAAAGAAAAAAAAATCACTCTTCAACTAACATAGTGCTGCGCTGAATTACTAATTAAGTATACGGAGAGGGCTCTAAGGCTCCGTATGTAAACATTTAGATTCTTAACAAATATATCAATGTTTTGATTGTTTGATTGCTGACTCGAGTCAGCTCGTTGTATTGGCGACACATGCGGACTATTAGGTTGTATTAAGATGTGTTGTTGCGGTAGACTTGAAGAGGAAACAATTTAGGATGACGAGTTCTGTAGCTAGTGTTAATGTTGATAGATGTTATTAGTGATGGGAAGTCCAATAACGAATTAAGTCAAAGTCAAAGTCAAAATACTCTTTATTTATATAGGTTTGAAACAAACACTTATAAATCGTCAATTCAATAGGAAAATCAACTAATAACATGAATCTACCACCGGTTCGGGATGTTGCTTCTACCGAGAAGAAACTGGCAAGAAACTCGGTAGTTACTCTTTTCAACAACATATTTTACAGGGGTGTATAGATCATATTTGCATTTGAACCATGTCGTGAAGTGGGCTTGTCAGACACCAAAATATAAAATAACGATGTTTACAAAATTTAAGCATAAATTAACCAAACCAGAGCAGACCAGTCCCCATAGGTGGTACCTGTTCCCAAGCATGACGTATGTGTTAGCTATCGCTTCACTCAACCATATTTTAGGGAATGTAACGACCCGCCACATAAGAATCTAAATACCTACTTAGTCTTAATTAAATAAGCTTATTTAAGTGTGTATGTTTTTATTTAAAGACTTTATTTTACTAGCTAATGAAAGAGTTGTGTAGATTAGTATCTGCAACCATTGATTTCGTGGGCAGGGTCATATTTCACACAGTGAAAATGTGGATAATATCAGTCCATCTGTACAAGTAAATATAATTGTAGGTATAGCTAATCTTACCATTTTGTTCTCACAGAAATACCTAGGCATCGGCTAGACATAAAGAAGTGCTGTGTTTCAGAACCTAAGTATAGACTAAAGTTTAATTATCCTAATATATTGGTTTACATAAGCATTGAGTTTCAGAACCTAAGTAAATACCTAAAGCGTTAATTCTATAAGCTAATGTAAGTGTTGTTGGACCTGCCCGCCCCCGGCGTCAGGATTGATCGGCGCCGGGGGATGCGGCGCGTGTCGCGGAGTTTTTATCTCCGAGGGGCGGGAAGGGGTGGGACCTCTGTGTTTGCGGAGGCATCTCGGAGTGTAGTAGAAATGTAATTGAGGAATTATTGTTGCGATTTATGATTTTTGTGGCATTTGATGGTGGATTAATAAAAGAAAAAAAAAATTCAAAGTAGCACATAGTTATATAGCTCTGAACTAAGCATATATTCCTGTGTTTGAGTTAAGGATACTAGACATCGAATAGACATATAAAATTTTTTTATGAACTAACTCTCACACGACACTTAGCGGGATTCAAACCCACGGCTTTTAGTTTCATGGAAAGGGTTTATAACTAACAGGCTTAAATAACTAGAGGTAAAGATATTTCTGGTACCTATTTAGATAAGCGATATAATATATCTTACTTGTAATTTTAAAAAGTGTGTACCCAAAGACATGTACCCTCGCGTGTACCCAAAGACCAACAAAAAAGAGCCGAAAATCTATTTTCAGTACTTTTTACTAATCGTTAATGAAGTAAGACGAAATATTTCCATCTTTATCCTCAAACCAGTAATAAAAACACGTTAAATTCCTCCGCAATAGAGCAGTTTCGTGTTAGTAAAGAACTGATGCCCCATTTGCACAAGCGCATTAAAACGGCCGCAAACAGATCGCGTTACGAGGGTCTGGCGGATGAGCTCTTGCGCAAATTTGCCGAGCAAACACCCGTCGCGGGTTCGGGTCCCGTCGAGCCATCAAACATTCATGGTATTATTAATCTTTCCTAATGTTATAAATGCGAAAGTCAATCTGCTACGTTTTATGTGTACTGCGCTGTGTCCGCAGTTTCAACAGCGTTTATGGTTAATATAATATAGCCTAGCCTTCCTGGATAAATGAGCTGTCCAACACTAAAATAATTTTTCGAATCGGACCAGTAGTTCCTGAGATTAGCGCGTTCAAGGAAACAAACAAACTCTTCAGCTTTATTATATTAGTATATATTATTATCTAATAGGCAAGCTGACTAATAATCTATTTAGTCTGTCAGTTAGATTATAAAAAAATGTTGAACACGTATTTTTTTATTTATTTGTCATAAAAACATTGACGAAGATACAATGCATTCAAGTTGCGCGTTACATCGCGCTTTCGTACAATGTTTACTAAATAGTGACGTCGCAAGCCCCCACTCCAAAACTTTGATGCTCTTTATCTTTGTGCCTTTTAGTTAATTTGATAAAGCGAAAAATATGTGTCAAGTATTTTTGTATAATCTAACTGACGGACTAAATAGAATTATAGTTTTCTAATGCAGTCATCATCCCTATTGCGGTATAAGGTAGACCTAAAGTTTGAATACTAAGAGAGGTCATACGGGCAAAACCGTAGTAGGTAATAAATATATTTTTCAGTTTCACACATCACATATTATTTATTAATAGCCTCATATAATGCTGTATCTTGCCGTGAAGCTATATAGTTAAGTATCGTCTGCGATTGGACAAAAACTGTTCTTTTTATAGATTTCAAGACTTTTGTGTACTGTATAACTTTCTCTTGAAAACTGAAAGAATGCATTTTTTTTATTATAATGTGGCCGCCCAATAGATAAGAATACCTAATAGTTTCTAGGAGGCTGCTAGGTCGCATATGAAGAGTAATTAAAAAAATAAATAGACACGAACTTTTTGTCTTGATTCGCTGGATAAACATATGAAACGTCAAAAAAAAAAAAACCAGTCGAATTGAGAACCTCCTCCTTTTTTTTTAAGTCGGTTAAAAAGGAAGTACTTCATACATGTTAAAACAATATGTTTGTATCTAACACAGTGAATCAAGTGTACAAATGCCCTTAGACTTAAAGATAGTGTCAACAGGTATAATAAATTGTTTAAATGGATATAACATGTACCGTTTTGAGAATATGTTCGTTATCATAATATATTATTACACGTGTAGAACATAATAAATAGCCATAAATCATTCTATGTGACTGATTGGTAAGATAAAGAGTAGGTATTTTGATTTCAACCCATCGCTCATATGGCGGTGACTATTGGAAATGTATAAAAATAGTCTGGTTCCTGATTGGTCAGCTTGTTTGAAAGGTTTTATGTACATAAATAATAGATTTATTCATTTCTCGGACAATTAATATTTCATTTGAATGTGCATTATGTATTTTTGAGTAAAGTGAAGTAATTGGTCGTTGAATCAGTTTATTTTTAAGATAAATTCAAATAATAGCAACATAACATAACATCACGCCCATCCCTGAAGGGGTAGGCAGAGTCAAAGGAGCAGCATGCCCCTTTGACCACAAATAATATAACTTAAAAGTAAAGTTCTTATTACATCATAAGTTTCTAAATGTATCTATCTATCTATCTTCCTCCAATACCGTAAGGACTATGACTTCATTTCAAACTTCAAGTCTGAGAAATTAAATAATTTAAATGCCTATTTCTAATGTCAAAATAACAGCACATTACTGTCTGTCAGTTTGTTCCAGGCAATCTGCGAAACGGCTCAATCAATTTGATGAAGATGGTTTTACAAGGAGTAACTTAGTCACTTTTATTTAAGAAAAAGAAATTGAGTTCCGTACAAAAAGAAATATTTGTTTGTTGAATTCCTCGCGGGGTATAAGTAGAAGGCGCGAGCACCAGCTAGTCTTGACGTGTATCAATAAATTGAAGAGGCGAATGAGGTGTGTAAGGATCGTGCCATATGGCGTTCGGTTCTCTCTGCCTACCCCGGTAGGGAAGTGGCGTGAAGTTAAGTTAGTTAGTTGTTATTAAATTAAATATCGTCGATAATATTTTTTAATTTATTATGTAGCATGTGATTTTTTGAGCTCCATGAATGTGCACATTCATATCTATTATGCATATACAAAAAGATATTTCTAAGTATATCTAAGGCAATACCGCTATTATTTATGTATATTATACTACGTAGCCAATTCATTTATAGTAGGAAGAATAATTGAAATTTCAGCAAGCAAATGCGCCTATTTTACACAGTAGGTAATTGCAAACAAACGAAACAAATTTTGGACAGGTGATTACTCTGATATTAATTTAACATAAATAAATATCAGATTACATCACATACATTGATCTGACTCCGAAGTAAGTAGCTTAAGCACTTGTGTTACGGATATCAGAAACAACAGTGGTATTACAAATATATACTTAAATAAATATTAGATATTAACACCAAGACACAGAACAAACACAAGTATTCATCACACGAATGTTTGTCCTGGGTGGGGATCGAACCCACAACTCTTGGTGCATAGGGCAGGTTTACTACCGAATACGCCATCGAGCTAGTCAAATCTCATAAGAGGCAACACGATGCAAATAAATCTTCATTCATCACCAAATCGCAGCTATCGTTCGCGACAAGCTCACATTCCGGCATTAACCAAAGATGGATCGATTACAAACCACAGTCAAATCTGACGTGGACGTTTCAAATCTGTCGAACATTCTGTGACATATCTAAAGCCCACACATCTCCTTTTATCGCTGAAGGGCGATTCTCATGCTGTACGGTTTGGGAATGCGATTGAGAGCAGCAATGGTGGTATCTGATAAGAGGTTAACTGATAAATGCTGAGAAATCATGGCAAATGATATCCAGGGTTTTACGACAATCCTACTGTTGTACTCGATGCATCTCAATCAAGTGATCATAAAGTAATTGGCTTATGAATAAAGAAATGATTATATTTATTATCTTCTGAAATCGAATTTGTATTTGTCATATTGATGTTCTCCGGTAATGTGTTTTTATTTATGGGTAACATTCGCATTCGCAATGCAGATATCCGCAAGCACAAATCACTATAGAAAATCCACTTAATGAAAGTAAAATTGGGATTTTGTGGGTTTCATGTTTATTCTACCGAGCAGATTACCATACTGGCAATAATTTTGATGATGGTTGGAAGTTGGAAGATGGTTGACTCTTTTCAGCAGATTTTCTATATTCGAGTAAATAATCAAAGAGCTGGTCTCTTCGAAATATTTTCACTTTTGATGGAAAATAGGTACTAGTTTTAATAATTCTTTGCAGATTCAAATCTGAATACCTACATATAATGATGACTTAAAGCTACTACGGTTTTTAATTGCAGCACTAATTACAAAATAAAAGATGTATAAAAGTATCAAATATAAGCGAATAAAATTGCGCAGTCCTGTAAGAAAAACAACAGTTTGCTCAACGGTACAAGTTTTATAATTTATTTCGCTACTGTCGATGTGTATGCAAGAATAATGGTTATTTATTTATAACTAGCTTCTGAAAAAAGTTGACTATTTACATGCTTTTGTATATCAAATTTATAATAATAAGTTAAGTTGTTTATGTATTATGAAAAGCACTGTGTTCATAAAAGATTGTTCTAGTAGCAGACATCGAAAATGGTTACAGCCGACAAAATCTTGTATTTTATTTACGTTTTAAAATTTTGGGAGAATTGTTGATATTTATTTTAGCACACATCACATTCTCTCAGCTTGTGTGTAATTTTTTTTAAGTTCTATGTGTTTATATGAAAGTAACGCAGGAACTAATTACATTGAGTGCATGTTTAATGTTATTAAATTATGATTGTAACGAATTTATCGTATTTTCCCTTAAAGATGTTACGAAATATAAAATGTGACTAGGTATATTAAGTGTTGTATTTTTGTTTCAGTTGTCAAGTGTCAAAGATGCCGGTTAACATCAGATGAGCTTTTCAATCTTATGCACAAAAGGTGCTGTAGATCGTTACGATAGTAACATGTATGTTTGGCGTTATGACAAATTGCAAATTCTCGCATGATCCGCCAAAAATAAGTGCCCTTGAAGGCGATAATTCAAATATTGTTGTATGTTTACCATCGATCACATTTGTATATTCGATACAGAAGTCATTATCAATTATCGTCGTAAATAAATCATCGCCAAACTTCAGCCGTAACACGAGAAATTGATCACTTCTTTATCGACTTGATAAAATGAAATCTTTACGTTATTCAGTTAAAATCTAGGCGAGATGTGATGGAATATGCGATGTTGGATAATTGTGTGTAATGTGTTTGTACGTGATCCATCACACTTATCACGGTGGTGATAAACCTATCGCCATTGTTATTATCTGGTTCTGTAAACAAACTTTTTGGTGCTGCCTTGCTTGCACTGGTGACAAGCAGATTGGGTATGCGAAGAATCGGATTTCTGGTGACCTTTTCTATAAGAAGTATCTTCTGCTTTCATATTAAATTATTTCATTTCCAAGAAAGTAAACTCTCTCCTCAACGTAATATTTATAAATGTATATTTTCGCTAAGTTTAACCCTTTAACTCCCGTTATGAAAATGTACCTACAATGCCGATTTTGTCCATCACACGTACATGGATAATTTTTACTAGTAAACGTGTCCATTATTGTAGCATTCCGGGTAAATAGTAGCCCAAAGATAAAATGAGAATGATTTTACTCTTTCATCTTGTGCGACAATTTTTACCATTCGCACAAAATGTGTTGCCAATTCCTATATAATTCATAAGAAGTATTTAAGGTTTCATCGGACGATACAACATCAATCTCGTAAACTTAGATTAAAGTGAATAAGATTTATGTAAGTAAATTGGATCACATCATTGATTCAACACAGACTGATTGATTTATAAACCTCAAAGAAAAAAATCATGTGACAACGCATCCTCATCCCATCCTACCCATTGATAAATACCAAGTCCGATACCATCGATTTGTTCCATCCGCGCCCACGCAAACACGCTATCACTAAGATGTTACACTTATAATTGATTTATTGAGTGTTGACAGTGTAAAACGGACATTTTATATCCGGAAGCCGGGTATACCAGCGGGCAAATAATAATAAATTATCCGACCACGATAGTGCCGCGCATGATCGATGGCCGACGGACAGAAAGCAAGATGGCCGCAAATGTCAAGTTGACAACTTCATTGTTGGGCATTGTTAGGCAAATGACGGCGGCCGGTGGGTTTATCTCGATTTTGGACGCGATGAAAATGTAACGGTGGATTTCTGTCAGAAATGATGCATTACGTTGGCTAGAACCGAATCCAGGTGCATGGAGAATGGTCTCGAATGTGTGAGTGATTTTTAAGTTCATTGGTTTCTGGATCTATTCAAATTGAGCTCGCCATGTTGAAGAGCCGTTGAATCTTGCGAAATTCTTTAGAAATACGCTGTTATTCACCCGCACAGTAAAGAGTACAATAAATTAAATGGAGAACACTAATATACTTAACCTTGATTGATATTCTAGTAACCTTTGTACATGAGGAATTTTCTTAGTGGGTTTTCCAGGAACATGTTCGTCTTTCACGTGACAGAAAGTAACGGGAAAAAAATCCTTGTTAGTTCAGATACAATGTAACTATCTTGTTAATTTAATATGGTTTCATTTGAAAGGCCAGTTTGTAAATATCCAGCTATCTAACAGCTATCTAGATATTCGTTGCAAAGTTTTTGATTCTAATATTTTCAAACAAGCTGAAACTTGTTTGTTTCATTAAAATATGTGCTACCAAAATATGGTTTGGAAAATGTTAAAACATTTTAGTTTGAGATAGCCAGCTATGCAACCATATTATATTTACTCGATGCCGAATACAGTTAATATTTAAAACATGAAAACTGATGTTAAACCGTGTACAACAACACTTTCCTTGTAAATCCATTATCAGGCTATGCAAACGACCTCAAAAAGACCCTCACTCCCTACCTATGTGGCTGTGATTTTTATTATCAGCAAACATACGGAAATTTGGTAAGAATTTGGTGTTTCGCGATAAACGGGACAAGGGCTTACCGGCGCCTCGGCCGATAGTCACTATCCCTATAGCATGATAACATGAATTATATGAACTTATATATGAACTACTTTATTGGTCTATTGGTAGCATGCGCCTAAAGACCAAGAGGTCCCGGGTTCAAATACGGGGGGGGGGGGGGGGGGCAAACGGTTTCGTGAATGCATAATTGAATTTTAAAATTACTCAGTATTTGTCTGTGGTTGGCGGTTTAACTCCCCTATTAAGCCGTTGTCCTGCGCCTGACCTCTCTCCGTTTTGACGGGTTGCCGACTCATCGGACTGTGAGTGGAGGAACAGAGAGTGCACCTGTATCTACGTAGATGTTTGTGCACTATCTACTGCGTATTCGGATAATCCTCGTTAATATTGGCCGTGACCGAAATTAGTTACAAGGGTATTATCATAATTATATGACGAATATAAATATTGCGCTGCGCTTCGAATTTGCGCCAACTTAGTCCGCTGCGCCATATGTGTCGATTCATTTGTTTAAAATGTAGGCGGTCGGCGCACAGCGCACAGCGCTGAACGGGAGAATTCGAAAAGTGCCGAATCTGATTTTACAAATGACCATGGAATTTGGCATATAATTATTGAGGATTCGCTTAAGTTAACCTTTGCCCAAAATAAAAATAAAACTTTTCTCGAGATGTTTTGAAAAACAAATTTTACGTCCTTTTCATCTTTTATGTAACTTTTAACAGAAACAAAAAACATACAACTTTTCATTTATCTTTTTTTTCTGCGTAAGTTCAGTTAATTGCCTGTATAGATCTGGTTACAGCAAATTATTCATATTAACAATAAACTGTTAAATTAAAGAATATCGTGCTTGCTTCTCAGAAAACCATTTAATACGTTTTTAGTTCTAATAGTCAAAAGTCAAAATATTATTTGTTTATTTATGTTTGATACAAACACTTGTAAATCGTCAATTCAAGAAAATCAACAAAAAAATTGTCAAGGTTTTCAATGAATAGGTATAATAAAGACAACACAGTTAATAATGTGTACCTACCTACCTAAAACCTACCTACCCACTTGCACGGTAGGTATATTCATTCAATGAATATAATGTTCTCTCTCAAGTAGGTACCTATTATTTATCATTATCTGCCTCACAAATATATAGTATCGCAGATAGATAAATGCTACCATTGTAAGACCAGTATTCTATTCTCTTGATTTTATTCGGTTTATCTCGGTTGTTTAGTTTTTTATACATACATGTATACATAACATCAGGCGTATAATCCCCCGACGGCAGTGTTTAGTTTCCTGGCCATATATATATTCCAATTGCCTAGCATTAGGAATTTTATGGACTAGGAATATTATGCTGTAGTTTTACTAAACAACGATTAAGATTATGTATTAGTTTCCATATATATTTTATCGGTATAGCCTCTGTTACCTTTATAACAAAAACAAAAAAGGCAGACGGTCTAGCCCAGTCTTACATTAAACTAAAATTAAAAAGTTTATCATCATTTTCCTAGCGTTATGTCCCGTGCTTAGACGGGGTCCGCTTAGACCATGATCCAGGATTTATCGAGTCTGGTCGGCTGCCGATCTGACCTTCTTAATCCTAAGATATCCCCAACACAAGTATTTATTACTTCCTGGGGCGTCTCTAAACTTGTAATTTAAAATTTGAGAAATAAAGATATTTTTATTTTATTTTATTTTATTTTTTTTTAAGATAGAAGAATCATGGTTTCAAATCCAAAGTTGTTTGAATTTGCAGGTTCCATCACGATGTTTTCCCTCACCGTCGAGCTAGCGGTATAAAAACGTACATAGATGATTAAGTAGCTTTGGTGAATTTCTATTGGTGAAAGAATTTTTCAAATCGGTTTAGAAGTTTCGTAGCCTATTCAATATAACCAATCAAATCTTTCCTCTTTATAATAGCAGTTTGAAAAATTCCTCGTTTGTCTCCAAATGCAATACGTCTTGCTTCTAAAACAAATCGGTATAGCCGTCGCTTTCCTTCGCATTAAAGTGACATCTTTGATTCAAAGATTAGAATAGCTTAATATCCGAAACCTCTGTGTTTAAAGCACGCGTCGGGTTATACAGCAGAGAAGAGAAAGGTTTCTGTTGTTTAAGCTGTAAAATATGTATAAACATTGTCCCACGTTGGTCTGGAGCTCAAAAATAACGTACCATTGGGTTTGTGATGATATAGGTGACAAGCTATACATTTGTCACATTTGTCACATTTTTCTATAAAACCGAGTTCAATTTTATTATTGGCTGATTGTGATTTATGTAGCTTATTGCTTCATGGATTCTGCCTATCCATACATTGATTGCAGGCGAGATTGTATATATGTATTTGATTTACAGGTAGGGTTGCCAACTTTTTTTCACAAGAAATAAAGTATATTCAGGTCTCTGAAGAATATTTAAAAAAAAATTAACAGTATTTTATTTAGTTATTGTTTTAAATACATTTTTTTAGAGCTTCTCGCACAACTTATTAATTTTAAAGTCCTTTTTTTTTTACTTTAGCCTTATCACAATTATAACTGAAACATAATGTGATGTTGAAAACAGTATTTTGTATACTTTAGTGAAAAACAGTATAATACTGTGTAAAACAGTATAGTTGTCAACCCTATTTACAGGCATTATTTGTATAAAATAATAATAATATTTTTAATTGTGGTTTAAGCGACTCAACATACTTAGATCGGAATTGAAAACTAGGAATAAGTTGTATGTAGGGCGAGTAAAATGTAAAAAACAATGATGGCTCATTATAGACTCTTCAGGTGGATTGTTAAATTTATCAATTATCTACAATTTACGTCAATCGGATTAGGGTGCCTTGTACACCTGGTAAGATCGCGTTGTTTATCGACAGATTATCGCAAATGAACCGGTCGCCAGATTGCTTATCGGTGCTTGTTGCCACTTAGAAATCACAAGCGATAGCTTATCGGCTGCCTACAATCCTACGTGTCTGTTTGGAAGCGAAGATTTTATACGTTTCGTCGAATTATCGCGGCGATAATTCGATTTGTTGACGAAATGGGTCAGGGTACGGTTTGTCAGTAAGAAGTTAATAGGTGACAGTAATTTGGGTGAGTCGAGCTATCAAATATAATGATGTTACTGGAGAAAGGATTTAAGAAAATTTCTAAACGTTTATTGCTATCTATTGAATATTAAATTATTACAATCAAATCTTTCCTCTTTATAATATTTGTCCCGTGTTAGTCTGGGACTTAAAAAGAACGTGCCAACTTTGTTTCTTGCCTAGCATGTCGTAAAAGGCGACTAAAGGTCTCAATATCGAGTTTTGGGTATGTGATTGTATAGACGACGAGCTAGCCACTTGTCACTACTTTTTCACAATTTTTCATATAATCCAGCCCAGTTTTATTTTTGGCTGAATGTAGTTAAAAGGGGCCTACTGTTCCTTTGACTCTGCCTACCCCTTCGGGGATTATGGGCGTGATGTTATGTATGTACTCGTATGTATGTATGTAAATTATTACATGCCATTACAGAAAGAATAAGACCAAATAAAACCACAAAAAACAAAATTTGATATACACGTAAATAACGTTACGCCATTTTCCCACGGGGTAGGGAAAGACCACAATTTTATTTGTATATTGATTTCAGTTTTCTAGTGGCGTCAAGTTTAGTTAGTTAGTTATTAGTTAGTAGAGAAATGTATTTTCTAAATGGTTGTTCAACAAGAGAGGCATGCTCCGGTGGTTCGGACAAGTGGAAAGAATGAATGACGAAAAATTTACTTAATTGAGAATTTTCTATTTTAGAACTTCTCAATAGTATTTAAAAAATATCTTCATGGTGGAAACTTAAACTAATACTTAATGTCTAAATCGTATATATTAATTAAGATGATTCAGAAGTTGGCCTGAGATTCACACTAAAGTATTTTAACTTATATAAAACTAGCTGTTTCCCACGACTTCGCCCGCGTAGATTTCTGTAACCTTCAGAAATTGTGCATTTTTCCGGGATGAAAAGTAGCCTATATGTTATTTCAGACTGTAATCTATCTCTGTGCCAAATTTCATCTTTACCCGTTCAGCAGTTTTTGCGTGAAGAAGTAACAAACATACACACACACCCACTCACAAACTTTCGCCTTTATATTATAGTGTGATAATTGAGATCATAAAAAGTAGAATGCTGTTTTAAATTGAGACGTTACACCCATACCAACATGCAAAACACATTTTTAATCTATTATTGTAGTATTAAATTAGGTTATTCAGTCGAGTAAAACCAGGTGGTCTTGCTAGTATTGTTTGTTATTTAAAAAGGAGCGAGTACTTCGGAACATTTCGTCACCGACATTCGTGGCGATACATTAATTATAATTTCTGATACATAAATCGGTCCGGTACTCAATGTCCATCCGCGCAGGCTAATAATGATACACCCTAATACACTATTACGGTTGAAACAATGTGTACCTAGCGCCGCCATTGAGTAATTTGTGTCTTTGTAGAGTTTTAAACCGCTTTCAAGCAGTAACACAAATGGTCATTAGTTTTTTTACTGATATATTGAACGGCTTTAGTCATTTATTTCTTTAATAGACATGATACTAAATCTAATTTTCAATTAGATTAATTTTGATAACACAAAAAAGTTACATTTGGCTTACTCATAATAATGAGTAAGCCAAATTTTTTTTTATTAAAATGGTGTTTCCTTACAATAGTAAGGAAACACCATTTTAATAAAAAAAAATATTATGTATACTAGCTAAACGTACTCATACAACATGCGGAAAACATTTTTTTTTTGGGATTTAAAGCTTATCCATATTATACTTTAAAAATAGTATCTACAATGACTTCCTTAGCGTTCAAGTACTGCTTCCTCAACCTTCAATTATATGAAGAAATATAAATGTACGGCGCTAGCAGTCTGTTGCTCCCTCCCTAATGCCTCCATTCCTCCCACGCCCCCAGGCCGTATCAGTCACCCGGCCTCTTGAACAATGGAGCCTTATCTAGGAATGCATTTATGTCCAACTTTAACATATCACTTTATTGTTTGGGAGTCTTAATTTTGATATGATCATATTCGGTTAGTTAAGTACAAGTTATGTGTGGTTAAGTTATCGCAAGCAAGTTTTCAACCGTATCTTTTGTCATTAAATTTGTATAGAACTCGGTACGGTATATTTAAATGTACTACGTCCGAAAACAGGTTGAAAACATAACATAACATAACATCACGCCCCTAATCCCCTAAGGGGTAGGAAGAGTCAAAGGAACAGCAGGCCCTTTAACCACATTCAGTCAAAATAAAACTGGGCTGGGTTAGATGAAAAATTGTGAAAAAGTAGTGACAAGTGGCTAGCTTGTCGCCTACAAAATCACATACCCAAAACCCCATATACCATTAGTCGCCTTTTACGACATGCTAGGCAAGAAACACAGTTGGCAAATTCTTTTTAAGTTCCAGACCAACACGGGACAGTGGGCTGGGTTGGATGGAAAGCTGTGAAAAAGGAGTGACGAGTGGCTAGCTCGTCGCCTACTCAGTCACATACCCAAAAGCCCGTACACCATAAGTCGCCTTTTACGACATGCTAGGCAAGAACCACAGTTGGCACATTCTTTTTTTTTGTCCCAGATTAACATGGGCCAAGTCCCAGACCAACATGGGACCTATGAAAATATTGATAAATTAATAGATCTAATCTTTCCTCTTTGTAATATTAGTATGAAAACCACTTGTTTTTGCATACTAATATTACAAACAGGAAATATTTTATTGTTTGTTTGTTTGCATTGAATAGTCTCCGAAACTACTGGACCGATTTGAAAAATTCCGGGCTAAGATTTCCGTTTTTTTCCGACGTTCTTTATCTTTAACAAGAATGTTTGACGGCACGTGCATGGTCGATAACGCACTAGTGCAACCTCTGGTATTTCAAATGTCCTTATACTTACATGCTTATATGCTTAAATTACAAAACAACTAATTAATGTTAAGAAAAAGTACATAATTAGTCGGTCATGTCTTAATATCAGGGTAATTATCAAGCAATTAGGGGGCTTTGCCGATCGCCAAGAACTATGCCCCAAGTGATCAATGGAAAAGGGCTGTAAACCGACCCAGTGTTTCCAGGCTTCATTCGGAAGGTAAGTTGGAAGGTAAAAGGCACCCTTGGCATACGAGTACAGCACATGAGGGGCGGCACTCCGTCTCCGTGCTAGAGACAGCTCCTCAGGTCATTATGGCGGGAAGTGGCTCGTATTAACAGCTTGCAAGTCACCTGCATTAGCCACCGCTTGGCGTGTGGCCTGAGCCAGAGGCTGACGAGTCTTCAAATCTTCTTACCTTTACGTACATGTAATCCCGCCCGTAATCCTCGAAGGTAAAGTCCAAGGAGTAATATAGTTTTAAAGCCTGTAGCCAAAAATACATTTGAGTTGGGCGAGTTGGAAAATTAGGAAAAGTGGTGACAAGTGGCAACCTGTATTGGTAGGTAGCTCACACATTCAATACCCAATACACCATCAAAATATATATATATTTTTTTATTTTTTTATATTTTTAATAGGCTTTTTAGTAGACAAGAAAGCACTTATAAATCGTCACATTTACATGATCCTTAAAGCTACATGAATCTACCACCGGTTCGGAATGTTGATTCTACCGAAAAGGAATCGGCAAGAAACTTCGTAGTTACTCTTTTCAGTGTCAAAGTATTCATTTTACAATTTGCCATAAGGTCTAGACCAACTCGTATTGTTGTTGGGACTCCTCGAAACCTCTACAGAGCCGTTTTACAGTTGGGCCTGCAAGGGCCCCAGATGGTCGGTTGATCCCTCCGTAAGTGTTGCAGCAGAACCAGCCATAGTATTAATGGTTACGTCTCCTTCTTCATCCTTTTTATTCCTCGGGGGTGACATATACAACCATCCAAAACGGGGTGGTATGACTGAAAAATTTAAAGACATCTGCATTTCCCATGTTTGAACATTTTCAACGAAGAAAAAATGATCATAATATTTCTGTTTCTCTCTGTTGATCAGATCCTTGAGAACGGCATTTATATCTGATGATTTCGCTGCAGAAATGGTTACCATATATATGTTGGTTAAGCAGTTCCTCAACCAGCCATATCTCGTGGCTTGCGCCAGCCATCAAAGCGCTGGTCCCAGTAAACCGATTACGGCGGTCCGCGCGGTATCGCGATCGGCACGCGACGCGCGCGCACGCGACTCCGATATTCGGCTTTGTCCTGGTAATGACCCCTTGACTTATTTAATATCAATAAAATGCTCGTTTCGGTAAACACCACCGTTGAACGCGCTGTTTTATTGCGCTAGGTAATAAGGCTGAGTCGCTTTGAATCCGACTCTAGGATAAAAGGCTAGCTGTATCTTTGCGGCAGCCTACAGGATCATCATAATATGATTGAAGCCATTGAAGGTAATCAAGCCATTGTAATTATAATACACAATTTGAATATTCACTATTTTGGAATATATATCCATAATCCTTAAAGGGGTGAGCCAGAATACAAGGGCTTGCAAGTTCCTTTAACCACTAAACTAAACTAAAATATCTCTCTTCACGCCAGCGGGGTGGGCAGAAAAAACTGAGCTAAGGAGAGGTCCTTACACATCACTCGCTCCTTTCACATTCATAACTCTTTTCGTACACGCTCTACGGCTATTTTTATATTATCCTTTAACCATATTTTGCCAAAAGCGGTGGTAGATCGATGGTAAAGACATGCGCCTCTTAACCGAGGTGTGCGGGTTCAAACCCGGACACGTACTACTGGATTTTTTAAGTCTATGTACGTATTAAAACATCGTGATGAAACCTGCAAATTTAAACAACTTTGGATTTGTAACCATGATCCAAAAATTGTCTGGTTCCCCTATCTAAGGCTTACGAAGGTCAGATCGGCAGTCGCTTTAATGTAATTACGAAACTCGCTAAATCCTGGATCATGGTCTAAGCGGACCCCATCTTAACACGGGACATAACGCTAATTAGAATTGAATATTTACAACTTTTTAACCGGACTTTGAAGATCTTGTTTTGAAAACAAGCATTTGGTTTCTATAGTATACCCGTGGGCGCAGGCGCAGGCCCAGTAGGTCAGTTATCGGCCTAATGACGGCCCTTATCGTAAGAGACGCGGACCACCGCCTCTAATCCGTGTATTAATATTTAGATGAATACAGTTATTTGTAAGCCGTCCAGTTATTAACTTTCCAAAGACTTGCTTGTGTCTGGAATTCAATGTGATCAGACTATTTAGTATGGTTCAAGTTAAAATATAATTTGCAAGTAAGTAAAGTGTGTGTCGTGTAGGTCTGGGTCTCAAATACAATGTAGCAATTGTGGTTCTTGGTGTTAAAAGGCGACTAATGGTATATGGACTTCTGATTAGAATCAGAAGTCAAATAAAAAATGTCAATATAATTGGTTCTTTAAGTGCCCAGAAAGTGGGTAATGAGAATGTTATTGTCAATCATTATTGATAAATTTGTGATCTCAAAGAAAATACGTGCCAACCATTTTATATAACGTGCCTCCTATGGAACGCGTGCCAATGGTTCACCATCCCTGATCTAGCCATTGCGACGGGATTGATGGCGCATTTGGTAGTGACTCTGCCTTATCTCACCTATGCGCTAACAGTTATGGGTTCGATCCCCACCCAGGATAAACATTCGTGTGATGAATACTTATGTTTGTTCTATGTCTGGGTGTTATATCTAATATTTAAGTACAATTGTACTTAATAGCACCGTTGAATCTGATCCGTAATATAAGTGCTTACGCTATTTAGCTCGGAGTCAGATCAATTAATGTGATGTTCTGGGATATTTATTTAATTATTCGTCACTGCTTTTTTACAATTTTTCACCTAACCAAATTCAATTTTATGTTTGGCTGAATGTGATTTGCGAGAAAAATAGAAGAATTGCATCCAAAAAGTTTTTAAAAATCGTAACTCAACCACAGAATGGAAGTCGGTAATTTAATATTTTGATCACTGTCACATCTGTCTGTATTCACTATGAATACGCGTATTTACTTCTGTATTACAATAAATAAATCTCAAGTCATCTCCCAAGGGAAAATCAAGATTGATTTCGCCAATGACAAGGAGTCTTATCCGCACATTCCTTTCGATAAAAACATATCATTACTCAAACGAAATTAAACTCTAAATCGGCGACTTAAAATCGAAAAATGTTTAACACTGATTGTAATGGAAACGACACGTTTCAAATACGGTTCCAAGCAGAAAATGACAATGTGAGATATCCTTTATTCTGCAACTTTATATGCGCTGACTGTGAAAAATAAAATGGACTCAAATAGTCGAGTTTAAGGTTTAAATTTGCATTGGGGAAGAGCAGAGGTGTTTGCAAGGTAAATCGATGTCTCGTATTGTAGCGGAATAGATAACATCGGGACTTGTCCTTGGCTGAGCGCGCGTGTGGTCTACTGATGGAATGCCCTTTTTTGGTCGCAGTGCGTTTGCAATGGATTTGCTGACGTCACTGTGGTGACGTAATGGCGAAATAATTTTACAGGTGCTTGCTATAAGGCAAAAAACTTATATACATTTGTAAATAAACACCCATGGAAGCATGACTTTAAATGATTATTTTTAGTAATACATATAGTGTTTGAGTTTTTAACTAAAGGCAATATGTAATTGCCTTTAGGCTTTATTTTAATTAGGAAAATATCGACACTCAACTACAGGGAGTTATTAGCGTTTCTATTTTTGACTAACATTCCTCGTATTTGTCTATACTAATATTATAAAAAGGAAAGATTTGTATTTTTGTGGGTTTGTATGTTTGTAATGATTAAACTCAAAAACTACTGTGCCGATTTTAAAAATTCTTTTACCATTGGAAGGCTACATTATCCGGATGTAACATAGGCTATATTTTATCCCCATATTCCCACGGGAACGGGAACTACGCGGGTGAAACCGCGGGGCGCTGCTAGTCCATAATAAATGCGAACGGGTGTTTGTTTCTTCTTTTCGTTCACGTTATTATTTGTAATAGTTGAAGGACTGGGAGAGTAACATAAGCTACTGTTTACTCCTGGAAATATGACATTCCCATAGGCAATCGCAACACACCTACGATAGCTCACAGCTACACAGATCGCGGATAGTACCTGGGAAACCACGTTGAAAAAACGCACCAAGTGCGCCACCTCACGGATGGCGCGGAAACGTACCTACGAGTATGTTATAAAGAACACAACTGTTTCAACTTTTTGCATCGCTATATCACCGAAATGGTAATTCTTAGAAAAAAAAAGTGTAAAAACAATATTTATAGATAATTTGCATGACGAATAATTTTTGTTTCACTTATTTTTATGATAAAACTTGCCGTTTAGCTAAAAAATAAATAAAAAAACGATTTTTGCAACATTTGACCTTAAATTATTTTTTTACACGTCGGATCAACGGGGACTTTTGACAAATTGTTTGTAACAATGTTCCATGTTTGTATTAATACCAATTTTACGAAAATGTAACCTTGCCCCTATTTTTGAAGCTAATTTGACCGGGCTATGCTATAACGCATATTTTTCGTCTCTACATTTTACAATAAAATGCCAATCCACAGTTTTATTAAAACGAAAGGCAGTTACCACAATTGCAGCAAATTGTACATGTTTTACCGAAACAATTTGTCCTGACCAAAACGCCATTAGGCAACAAAGTACATTACAGCGACTCTACATTGTAGAGCGGTAGAGCCCGGTGGTCCCATTACAGCCCATAAACCGGCTGTTAGCGGCTTCCCGTCTCTACGCTTTATGGCGGATTAGTCTGTATTAGTTTCATTGCGTTTTTGTTGTGAATGCTAAGTAGAGGCGGTGAGAGGTGTTTTACTCGACCGGATGGCATGTGGAGAGATATTATTGCGAAGATGTGTTATACGCAAAGTTATTTGGCTTAATGTTATTTTCGGTTTTCTATGCCTACACCGCTAGGGAAGTGGCGTGAAGTTTAGTTAGTTAGTTATTTTGACCTCGGCTAATGTTTGTCATTGATAGAGTCGTAGATGACATTTAAAAACATAATAGGTCTATTATTACATTTCTAAATAACATCATATTATTAATTACATATTGAAATACGTGTCAGAATTTTATAAACGACTAGCTGCCGCTCGTGACCACGTCCGCGTCAATGTGAAGCCAAAAGCAGTCTCTAATTAACGGACTTAAAAAACTAAAAATCTTTTGCACCCCCTGTCCACCCTTGCGAACACCTATGGAGATTAGTATGTTTTTTAATTATTTATTTAAACATATATTTATGTATGTTTAAATATTTTTTCCTTATGCCTAGACGTTCTGGCAAGATAAAAAAGTTTGATGTGCGAAAGACTTCGTTATGAATTAATTTACAGAAATATATAATTCGTTTGATGTGCGAAAGACTTTAATTCCATTTAATTAATTTGTGTTTAAAAGTTTATATCTTTAAATGTTTCTAAACTTTGATAGGTTTGTCTTTGTAATAATTAAGGCAATTTTTTAAGATTTAATTTTTCTCAATATTATCTTTTGCCAAAAATTGTTAGCTAGTTAGCTTCTTGCCTCTTTCTATCCTTCGCGGATTACGGGCATTATAGTATACATACATATAATATCTATGCTAATTTGATCTAAGTATCTTCTTTAGCTGCGATCGGAAATTTCGAGTGACTAATCACAAATTTATTTCGGGATTTTCTTACCCCTATCCCACTCTAAAGGTTGCATACTCAATGAGGTCCAAGTCTCTTACGCAAGCTACCGATTTTACGATTGCTCAGAGTCAGGCCGGCTCGTTAATTTCTCAATTTATTGCCAACATTAACGGAAAGTGCATTAACGCTCAATTGTATCACTGTTGCTACATTTTAATGCGCAAATGCATTTTATAGCTCGAGAAAAGTGCACTTTGAATGCTTCTACTTAATTTATTGTAGTGTAATTCTATCTGTTGTAGCGTAATTGCATGCAACGGAAAAAGTGAATCCTAACTTAAATTTTAAATGTGAAAGTGGCTTTCTTTTTGTAATATTTTCACGACTTAACTATTATATTTGACCAATTGTGATAAAACTAGCTTCTGCCCGCGGCGTTGCTCACGTGGTACATCGATGAAACATAGCTCATGTGTTATTTTAATGTATAAGGTATACTATTGCAAAGTTTCATTAAAATACATGTAGTACTTTTTGCATGAAAGAGTAACAAACATCCATCCATCCACACAAACTTTAACGTTTATAATTTTAGTTAGATTTGTAGGTGAATAGATTTAATATGACTTAACATCATACAAATAAACCAATCGAGATGCTATCACCACAACCACTGTCAACTAAATCGCATGTACCGCAAACAGTGTTACATCGCCCGACTTTCCTCGAAAGCGGCGATTTAGTTGCGTGCAATTACAAAAACAAATACAGATAAAAAAGCAACATGGAGGATTAGCCCGGGCGGGATCGCGTGCGCGGGGAGCGGACACGGAAACGGCGCGGCTAAAAAAAGAAATTCACACCGGGCTCGCTTATTGGAGCATTCGTTGTGGCGATGTGGGACCGTGAGGGACGAAGGAATCGTATATGTGGTGCCTTCTGTTTTAATGACTGAAGTATAAGAATTACTAATTACAAAATTAGATCAGGGTACTCTCTGAGCACTATTTTATCTATCTTTATTGATTAAAATTGCAACAAGTAGATACATTTTTACAACTATACCTCTTGAACTAGTATTATTAAATGTGTTGTATGGTAAATGAGATTGGCTCCTGCGACACAAGCTTAATGCATATTAAACAGTAAAACAACTATTATGTTTTTTTTATGGAAGTAACTATTTATTATGATTATTATATATAAATTGTTATGCTGCATTTAAGCTTGCCAATCTGTTAATCCTGTAGAAAACCAAAAGATTCAATTATGCAAGCAAAGCAAATAAGGGTTTTTAAAATGTTTGTATTTAGTACTCTAACAAATCATTAGCAAGCAATAAATACTAGCAAACATCGACGGTGAACTTAAAAATAATCCTACTAATATTATATATGCGAAAGTTTGTATGTGTGGACGGATGTTTGTAACTCTTTCACAAAAAAACAACTGAATGAATTTTAATGAAACTTTAGAATATTAAAGCTCATACACACGAATAACATATAGGCTATGTTTCATCGATGTACCACGCGAGAAAACCCGCGGACAGAAGCTATCTATACTTATAATAAATCTGTAGAGAGGTCAATTCTGTACATGAAATATATTTTCAAAATAACTATCAGGGTGATTAGTGATCGATACTGATGCCAAAAATGCAATCAGTAAAATTTTTGTCTGTCTGTCTGTCTGTATGTTCCTTATAGAAACAAAAACTACTCGACGGATTTTAACGAAACTTGGTACAATTATTCTTCATACTCCTGGGCAGGTTATAGTATACTTTTCATCACGCTACAATCAATAGGAGCAGAGTAGTGAAGGGAAATGTTGGGAAAACGGGAGAAGTTACTCCATTTTTAAGCTTCCGTCGCGTGTGCAGCCTTAATGGTTAAAGTTACATAGAAATCATGTATGACGGAAATAGTCTTTATAATATTAACCATAAACGCGGGTGACACTGCTGGCACAGCTAGTTTAAAAATATATTTGTTGAGAAGGTATTCGTATCTATAACAATAAGCGGTAGATTTAATTAAACGATAGCTTACCTTTTTTTTAGGAGTTTGCTTAACCTGTTTTATTATATCAGTTTTAAATCAAACCGTTCCAATTTACATACACAAGCAAACTCGCATCTACCTCAGTACATTCTGCCGACTCATTATACGCACAGGAATTAGCATTTCAAATCGCAATGTTTAGAAAATACGCGAACAAAAATTGTTATTTCCACATTTTAATTGGCCGGCAACGAAATAAAGCAATTTAAATTGAAAATTAAACTTCATAAGTGCGGTCGGCTGCGCCCGTCATGTCTCTCTTTATCTCTACATCTATGGTCTACGCGTCGGTCTGTCCCGCTACGTGCGAGCCCGTGTGACTAGCTAGCGCTACTATTTTACATTTCTACATAAAAAATCGTTTCTCTTTGCCTACCTCGCTAGGGAAATGGCGTGAAGTCTAGTTAGTTTAGTTTTTTTTTAATAAAATATCAACTTTTTAACCGACTTCAAAAAAAAAGGAGGAGGTTCTCAATTCGATTAAATTTTTTACATACCTAATTCTAAAATGGAGCTTGTTTAATAAAATATAACAATTGTGTGCTTTCGTAATTTAAAAAAATGTACGAAATTCATTTTTTATTTAAGCATAGCATTTTATTAATCGTATCGAATTGCGTGCATCATTAAATATTTGTTCCGACATATAGTGTACAATAATATAAGTTACAACGGTTACAACAAAACATAGGCTACAGTAATTGCATATTATCAGGCTGGCTGGCAGTATTCTTGCTTTTTTTCTGCTGTCGACAAGCCTTAAGCAGAAAAAAAAAAGTGACAGTTAACAAAATAGCGTATTGTATTATACTTATCTAAAATTGAACTGGAACGTTTTTTTATGGAGCTATTTTGGCCTTCCTTTACCGATTTTAATAAATATAGAGACAAAATCAGTTTGAATTACAAAGCTACCTTGCTATTTATATTAACATACTAATTAAAAAACGTTGTTTCTCAATTTTGCAAATATTTTATTTTGAGACAAAAATATTCACAAAAACATTTTTTAAACAGGCGCTAGACACCCCACCTAGCGGTGATAGGGCTTTCGTTTTATAAAAATATCGTTAATTCACATTAAACTCGAACGAGTATTACTCATTACCTAGTCGGTAATAGATATGCGATCTCTTGTGTTGCAATTAATTTAACGTCGCGCAAAAGGTTATACGTGACAAATATCTTTATTGACAAATTGATAATGCCTATAAGTAAGTGTAGTGTAAGTAAGCATGAAGCTTTAAGTACTGGTTTGACTTACCCATAGTAAGATCGAGATGATTATTGAGAAACTGCTTATTCCTATTATATCTATTTTTGATTTGACATATTGTTTGAGTGAGTGGGAAGACTATAAATATTATTTTAATCTGTAAATTTTTATTTGTTATTCAATCTGGCATTGAAAAGAGTAACTACCGAGTTTCTTGCCGGTTTCTTCTCGGTACATGCGACATTCCGAACCGGTGGTAGATTCAAACTGTTCTATTTTGTATCTATTATTTGAAGATTTACAAATGCTTTTTTGAGGTCTACGTAAATAAAGATATTTTGAATTTGAGTTTGAGTTTGACTCTCACCACGAAAACAAAAGTCGTGGGTTCGAGTTCCGCTAGAGGAAAATGTTCGTCTTCGTATGATGAACATGGTTGTCGTAATCGAGTGTTGGATTATTTATAAGAGGAGTATTTATACGGAGATTTAAGTGTCAGTCTGAATAAATTACTTATTTATGTATGATATAATGCGACAGAAGTTAATTTTAGTAGGAATTAATTATATTGTGATGAATATGGTATCTTATTAAGTTTTAAATGGTTTTATGGAATTTGTAATAATTAATATTGTAATCTAATCATAAATACTGTAACTTATCTCTGCAAATCAAAACTACTAACGCTTTTTAAAGAAACAACATATCTGCGTTATATAATGAATTTCCTGTTATTGTTTTATATTTTTTTAAATAATTACACATGATATAATATCTATATCTGATATAAGTAGTTTGATACCGATTAACTTATAACTTTAAGAAAAATTAAACGTACGTACGTGGCTATTTTATAGTCGAGTAAACTATAGTTAGATGCTCTATACTTTTGGACTTACTTTCACGAAATTCGTAACCATATTGATTTTTTTGCAACTAATTAATTAAGCGAGTCCCGTGGTCTTAGGCTATATGCTATGGCTCTTATCATTATTATCTTCCCAGGGTAACGTCCCGTGCTTAGTCGTTGCGCTATCATGATCCTATATTTATTGAATCTGGTTGTTACATTGAATCGACTGCTTAACTGACTGTTGTAACCAGATAGGGGGACCAGAAAAAATGGATCATGGTTACACATCCATAGTTATTTCAGATGTGAAGGATTCCACTTGTTTCTTTCACCGTCAAGCAATTGGTGTAAATCCATACATCCGTATATTTAAAAAATCCATTGGTACACCCTCGAGTTTGAACCAGTATCTCTTGCATAAGAAGTGCATCCTTACCATTGAGCTACCAACGTTCTTTTGACAGCTTTCTTCTGCAGTACAAAACAGTTAGATCCCACGTCTAATTTGTTAATAGCGTAACGTGTGATGCGCCGGCGCCGATAGCGTCCTGTCTCGTCAGAGCGCCGGGAGTCAGCCTTTGACTCGCTGACTCGGCCGTCTGTCAAAACTCACTCATGTCGTGCCTCCGACCGATTTACACGGCGCGAGATGATTTAACTGGGAATAGGCTCTTATAGTATTTTCTTCGGCTTAGTCGGGGTTCGCTTAGTACTTAATGGGTTTGAACTTGAATGGAACTTAAGGCGACATTCATTATGTAGTGCATGAGAACTTGCAGACTGATGTTTAAGCCGTACTGCCATGGCGTTGGTTGTAAACGAACTTGTAATTAAGACGTTAGTGTTACACAGATGTTAAAAAACAATGTTTGAATGAGACAAGGTATAAACCAGGAACAAAGAAAAAGCAACAATTTATAAGTGCATGTTAGTTAAATACCATTTTTTAATTTAATTTACAGTAACAACAGTTCAAATACTTGGACTATTCTTTAGACGGAGTTAAAAAACCAAAGCTAAGTTTTTTAATTTATTCTTAAAATGTAATGAATACTTAGATAATGGTCTTTTTAATTGCAATGTTCTTACAAAGTCAATGATATCCTTAACCTTTATGTAACATCTGATGCATTAAAGAGCAATAAAAAATTGAGTATTAAGCATTAAAAGTGAATTGACGTTGGCAGGCTAGTGCCATATTTAGCACTTTTTCAGATACCGTTACTTATCACAGATGAACATAGTTTTCCATAACTAAGTAACTAAGTACGTTTTAAGTAAAGTTATTTTTTACAGGCATTCAATTAAGGTTTATTTTTTTATTGAGCTTCTTTTAAGAATACTTTACCATAGAGCTTGATGCAGCCGTTGGAGCTTCTACTTTTATTTACAATAATTTTTTATTTTTGGATAATAATTGTAAAAATACTTTGCTTCACCTTAGACTCTTGCCTATACCTTTGGATATTGCAGGTATGACAGTAAGATGATGAATATTTTTTGGTAGGATTCCATTTTCAAATAGACGATTATATTTAAACTGATAACTAATTTTGTTATTTCTACGAGCGCGAACGCAAAACGATGTTAACTCGACGGAGATTCGCGAGGAGGATGATATAGATAAAATCATGCCGTAACTACTGATTATAGAGGCAGTAGGCCCCTCTAACTACATTCAGCAAAACTGGGCTGGGTTAAATGGAAAATTGTGAAAAAGTACTTTTTCACTCGCGCCTCTCGCGCTCTTTTTCGCTCGCCGCCTACACAATCTCATATCCAAAAACCCAAAATACCATTAGTCGCCTTTTACGACTTGCTAGGTAAGAAACACAGTTGGCACATTCTTTTTTAAGTCCCAGACCAGTATCTGACAATTTTTTAATATCTCTTTTTTTTACTTTTTTAGAAAAAATATTCAGCCTGTTTTAGCCATGGGAGTTCCCTAAAAGTGTTCTCAATGGTAATAACTGTAAATTTATCGTTTCGTGTAAACCGGGCTGGCAGCGTGCGGTACCGCAGGCGTTTGTTTATGTCAGTCTGAGTTGTGAACTCGAGGCCTGTTCGGGCGCGCAATGTTAATAATGTCAGTTGTTTTTTTTTTTTTTTATGTATTTGCGTAGCGATGTGTGCCACTCATTAGATTTCTCGGAATTATTGAAATATTTATGCGTTTCTATGATAGAATAGTTATTTAATATTTTGTCAACTTTATCTTCAGGAAATTCTCAAAGTTTAGGTAAACCTAGTTTCATTGATAACCAATACTCTGGAATGCTTGTGAAAATTACATGTAAGATTTAGTTCAGAGATAACCTTCAGAATTCTTCAGTTTTCTGTTATTTAAACTGAGTTAAAAACAAATGTTATATTTGGTAGTAAAGCTAATTGTGCTTAATTGGCTTAGTAATTTTATATATTTGTCTATTTAAATTGTTTGCTTTTATATATTATTTTAGTCATTATATATTTATTTTATTAGTTGATTTATGAAACGTATTTTATATTAAATTTTGATTTTTGATTAAAAAGTCATTACTACAGTAATCTATAATTAAAAAAATATCCAAATTGGTTGAGTAGCATATTTTTTATTTAATTTGGTTTATTCTTTTTTTTTATTTCATTAATTTTATTGAAAACGGAGACGATAGTTTTGAATAGATACATGTGCATGATGTTTTTTAATTGATGTAAAAAAAAATCCACAAAAAATGCATTAATTCTTTAAAAAAAAATTAACCGACTTCAAAAAAAAAGGAGGAGGTTCTCAATTCGACTGTTTTTTTTTTTCTTAAAACAAATTACGCATTGCTTCTACCACCCACAATTTATTAACTTTTCCATAACTTCATAAATAAAATTCAATTAAGTTCTTGTACGCATTAACAGCCCAGCGATAAATTAAAAAACAATAAATTAACCTCGAACCCAAGTACTAATTACAAAGTCATAATAACGCAGTAAAATTACTTCCTCAGCGAAAACGATACGCTTGTTAAGTAGAATGAAGCGATTCACTGAATACATAAATCCACTTCAATTAAGCCGAAATGGGGAGATTTGGGGCGATTCCAGAGGCTAAGTTATTAAGTGGCTGTAATAGAACGGCCCTTTCAATAATCCTTAGTCATTGTGTTAATTTGTGTTGAGCAAACTATTTTAAGTAAGTTCTTTTGTAGAGTTTCAAGGCTTTTTTTAATTTACGCGATTAATGACAGATATGAGTTGTACGGATACTCTTTGGTTTATTTTAAGGTCGTGTAGAGATTGTATGTTATGATTTGCTTAATTTATGGAGACTATTTATTAATGGTAATGCGATGTGGGTGTAACATAAACTCTGCATAGTATTTTGTAAGTAACTTATAACATCACTACGGCTATATTAAATAATATAAGTACATGATAGGTAAGTATATTATTATTTTGGCTGATGTGTGTGTTGGTCAGCTGCCCCTTTGACTCTGCTTACCCCTTCGGGGATTATGGGCGTGATGTTATGTATGTATGTATGATAGGTATACGCAATATACCATTCTTTTTTGGATTTTTTTGGAATTCTAAGTTCAAATAGAAAAAATATTTTTCAGTTCCATTTAGTTTTTGTTTTTTTTTATTTTGACAAAGCTTATCATATTTATAATAGTACCACTAGAAGTTAAATACTAATATTCTACCTATAGTATTCATTTATGAATTATACTGTACCCGTGTCTATACTATTAGGTATTATAAAGAGGAGAGATTTGATTGTTTGTTTGTTTCAATTGAAAATACTCCGAAACTACTAGACAGATTTGTAAAATTCTTTCACCATAGAAAGCTACTTTATCAAGGAGTAACATAGGCTTTATTCTGTCCCCGTATTCCTACGGGAACGGGAACTACTGTTATCTCAAATAAAAAAATTTACAAACTTATTTTTAATAATGTTGTAGAAGCTATGAAAGAAAGCTCTAGTAGATATAAAACAAGTTAAGACCTGTAAATAGTACTGTTAACCTCCCTCGCACTCAAACGTCAGGGGAAAATCTTATTTCCCGGGTATTGTCGAGTGGGGTCCCAGTCGGGGGCGTCCCCTCGGAATAAAAAACAATAACTTAACACTGAGCTTAGGATAAGATGGAGTGACTTTGGACATCCTACTTGCATCATTAAGATGGGGGTGATGGCGAAACAATTTGTCGTTGACCTTTCTTAAATATCAATAGGTTTCATTTATCATTCTTTCTTATTTGTAGACTAGCAGCGCCCCGCGGTTTCATCCGCATAGTTCCCGTTCCTGTAGGAATATGGGGATAAAATATAGCCTATGTTACTTCAGGATAATGTAGCTTTCCAATGGTGAAAGAATTTTTTAAATCGGCACAGTAGTTTTAGAGTTTATTCATTACAAACATACAAATCTTTCCTCTTTATAATATTAGTATAGATAGGTACCACTCGATATTACTAACTCTGGACGTAATATTAAGTTAGCTGTTGAAATAAATGTATGATTCCAATTCAAGTTAATTATTTTTTATAGACGTTACAAGACGTTGTAGGTTAGATGGGTGGGGTCACAGGATATTCGTGTAATGAATACTGGTGTTTGTTCTGTGTCTGGGTGTTAATATCCAATACTCTAAGAGTTGAAAGAGTACAAAAAAGATTTCTTTGGCATTTAGCTTATTCAACAAACCAATGTAGGAAAAACTACTCTTACAGGGAAAGACTGGAACATTTCAAATATACTTCCCTAGAGAAACGTCGTGAAATAAATGATCTTACCGTCCTATACAGACTTTTCAATAACAAAATCGACTTTCCCCAATTACTAGGTAAATTTAATTTCAGAGTACCATATAGAGTGCCTAGGTTTAAAATTGCACCTCTGGTTACGCCCCGACGTCGAACGGTACAGGGTTCGAATTCTTTCGTTTGCCGATCAAGTAGACTCCTGAACTGTTATGGGAAGACAACCGACATACACTCTGTAAATTTGAATTCTTTTCGAAAGCATTTGCAAGAAGTTATTGCTGATTAATAAAAATAAAATGTTTATTTGTACATCTGTAGTATTTAAGTAGGTAGTAGTTGTAAAGTGGTTAAATATTAAATTATCCTAGAAGTAGGTGATAACAGCATGCGGTGTTTACCTATAAAGATTGTACAATTAGCATAAGACAATATTATAAAGTTTATTCGTGTATGTTTGTAACAATTGCTGGTAAACCAATAAAGTAAATAAAAAAAATAAAAAAATTCAATATCTAAGTATAGGTATAATTGTAATACCACTGTTGATTCTGATATTCGTAACACAAGTGCTTTAGCTACTTACCTCGGAGTCAGATCAATGTATGTTCATTGATTTTTATTCATGGATGTTTGGATTTTTTTATCAGTCATTCTCATTATAGAAATTAAATATTTTAACACTGTAAAAAAGTATTGGAATAACAAAGTAGAGTTATTTGTTGCCGTATGTGAAACGTTAGATTTTAAATAAAAAAAATAGCACATTACAGTGAGAAGAAGGCATGGAAGCTACGTAGTTAAGTTAAATTATAATTACGCAACATTTGTAACCTGCGTAATTACGTAGGTATAAAATCAGTAGATAATCACAGTAGATATTGATATCAAATTAAATCTGCGCATAAAACCATAGTTAGTACGAAATGCTCAGTTTAGTGATGTTGTTAACATATTAAAATATACCCATATTTCTATTAATATTGAACGGAGTAACCTTTAATTGTAGTATGTTGTAGTAAGTTACATACATAACATAACATCACGCACATAATTCCCGAAGGGGTAGGCATAGTCAAACGGGCAGCAGGCTTTGTTAACCGCAATTCAGCCAAAAATAAAACTGGGCTGGGTTAGATGGAAAATTGTGAAAAAAAAGTGTAGTTAGTTATTGCTGTGTTAAGTAACTGTGTTTAAATCTATGCAGTGTATTTATATTCCAATCAGTATTATTGGTTACCTTATGGAGTTGTATGATGTTGCCCTATAGATTCTCATTGGCATTATGGACAGTCATAATAGGTTTCGATGTGAAGATCTTTATTTCTCACAAGAACATAGCACGTTAATCGAAAATACTAATATATAGCTCTAAATACTAATATATAGAGCTGACGGGTTTGTTTGTTAGCTTTTATAGGCTTTATTACATTAACCATAAACGCGGGTGAAACCGCGGGCAGAGCTAGTAATAATATAATGTTTTAACAATTCAAGACGCCGTATGTATACATTATAGTCGAAATTAAATATTCTTACAAGATACTTTGTTTTATACTAGTAGATGTGTTAAGGTCTGGTATTAAATTGGTCGTTTATTTTAAAAGTAGGTGCATTAAAAAAGGTCATTTGTTGAGTTTCTTGCAAATCTTCTCAGCAGGCATGTCGAGGTGCTGTTAGGGCAAAAAATGTTTAACGTGCAAAAGAATTTGTTATGAATCCACTTGCAGAAATAAATTATTTTATTTCACTATGCCTATTACTATAATAAAGATTATAATTTGCGACTCACCACTAGGCTTAGGCACGTTCCTCTTGACCTGCATCCACTTGTAGGTAGGCACGGCGTGCGCGGCGTGCTGCGCGTGCGCACCCGGCGCGTGTGGGAGACACTCCTCGCGGAAGCCTTCGCGCAGGACGAACTCCTCCTTCGGCTGGTAGTGCTCGAACTCCGCGCAGGGCAGCGGTGACCCCTGACTGTACTGCATCGACCCCTCATCAACGAAATGCATATTATACTTCGTCTCCAAGTAATGATTATCTAACTTATGCTCATGCCCATGCATTTCCTCATGTCTCGGCACCTCTTCTCTATGCTTGAAAGCGTCATGGGGCGGCAGCGCGTGAATCGGATAATTCGGCTGCAATTCTCCGTAATCCAAGTTAGTGTAGCATAAACCAGTGTCTGTACTGATCACGGGCGTCGTCGGCTCGTGCGACGGCTGAGAATGCAGCAGCGGCTCGTAGTAGTGAGACGGCGTTTCGTAGTAACCCTCGTGGTAGCCTTCGTAAGGGGGCTGGTACGCCGCACCCTGCTGATAGTACTCGGCGCTGTAACCGTTTTGCTGGTTGTTATACATCCCGACGTCCATAGTCATCATGTTTGTCACGATCACCGCGTCTATCGATATCGACAATGTCACACACACATCACTAGAGCGCCGGATGAAAGAGCCCGCGGCGCGGCGATTGGCGTCCCGGAATTCGCAGCGTTCGAATTTTAAACGGGCTAGTGCCGCACGCCCGCACGTCCGCTCCGTCGACGAACACTGATCGCGGACACGTAATTTTTCTTAACCACACCTAAAAGTCGGCTCTGCCGTCCTTGTCTGGCGCACACGGAATCTTAGCAGGTGACAGAGATAGTGTTATCTTTAACGGTTATAACGATACAAACTTTGATAAGAAGCGTGTTCTTGAATGGAAAGATTGGGTTTTGTGGTCACGGTGAGTGGGTTTTCGAGGAGAATTGGCTGAGGTCAGAAGTGCGACTAAGTCGTGTGCCGGCGGAGCAGGTAAAGCTTGCGGTTCGGAAGTTTTTGTGCGTGAGGGGCGGAGCTTTTGAGGAGGGAGGCGTGCGAGGGCCGGCAAGAGCCAATGGGGGCTTCGCGTTTCGCCGTCCGCTCTCGATTGGTGTTCCCGAGATAATAGTGCGAATCTGGGAGGCTGGATGGCAGCTCGGATGTTTTTTATTTACTCCGAGCTCCGTGAATGGTCCTTGGTTGTCGGTTTACGCGAAATGCTTTAATTTATCCGTGACGTAAATCGATTTCAAGGTGCGAACGGTCGGCTCTATCTTGTTTCCTTTCTGTACCAGCTGTCAGTGGGCATGTACATGACATGACTGATGCATTTTATTTAGAGCTCCTGTGTTCGAGCATTGAGCTATGTATGGTATTGTAATACTGTTGACGTTTGAAGAGCATGGAAAGTGCAATGATAGAACGATATTTTTCTATTGAAGAAATAATACAAGCGAATATATCGACTTCTCAAAGCGTCAGTAAAATATACTTAAATATTAATTGAAAGAAAGAAAAAAAAAACAGTATTTAAATAGATACATTTCAAACAAAACAAAATAACTGTCACATACATGCTGAAATGGTCACCACTGAGCTTAGGTCGTGACATCAGGGATGTCATGACGCTGGTATTCTGTGGCACCAGTGTGAGAGAGACGCGGGTTACATCCGCGGCTTGATTATTGATTAAAACTTATTAATAAAAAAGAAAAACATATAAAATACATGTAGTACATGCACTTGAGAGTTATTTTACAAGATAACGATTAAAATACCATGAGGAGATTGTGCAAGGACTGGACTGGATTAGGTTTAGGTTAGGTTGTTTGCAGAAAAAAACACACAATAGCGACACAGACTATAGACTATATGATTCAGTATCAGAATTAGATATCTTGCGAAATAGGTGTACCAAATTATTGAAATATTACTTAGATCTAAGGTCGATGTTTCAGCTCAAAGCCCGGTGTAATGTCAAGACTTTGCGTCGAATGTAAAGGGCGCGGGTTTGATAGTCATATATATTATATAGAAAAAAATAACTATCCACGAACACCCAGACCCGAGAAATGAAATGAAATGAAATAAAATGAAATGAATGAAATGAAATGATCTTTATTTACGTAGGCTCAAATAAGCACTTATAAATCGTCAGTACATACAAATGAAAATAAAAATTTACCACCGGATTCGGAAAGTAGCTTCTACCGAGAAGAACCGGCAAGAAACTCGATAGTTACTCTTTTCATCGCCAAATTTACAATAAGTATCGATAACAATTATCATATCCTTAAGCTACTATGCTATAGAAATCTAAAAAAGTAAATATGTATAATAGCAATTACAAATATTTGTCACTTAAAAAATCTTCTATATTATAATAAGCCTTTCTCATAAGATGATTTTTAATGAGTAATTTAAATCTATGCATAGGCAGTTCAATTATATTGCCTGGTAGTTTGTTAAATAATTTTATACTTAACCCCCTAAATGAACTACGAGACTAGGTATGCAGTAAGTAGGTACCTTAGTTTTGGCTTCCATTACAGAAGTGCTCAAGTTACTAGTTTTCTAATCCAGGTGTATTGTGATGGTCTTTTAAGTTTATTTTTTTTAATTATTTAATTAATTTTTATATTTCACCAAAAAAATAAAATGGTAAGAGAAACACAATATCTACCTAGTTAGGTACCTACTTTTTAAACGCCGATATTTTATTATGGAAACTTAATTTATAAATCCCAATCCCAATCACAGTTGGCACATTTTTTTTAAGTACCATGTTGGTTTAGGACTTAAAAATAATGTTTCTTGCCTAGCATGTCTTAAAAGGCGACTAATGGTATATCGGGTTTTGGGTATGTGATCTTGTACGCAACCAGCTAGCTACTAGTCACAAGTTTTTTCACAATTTTCTGACCTAGCCCAGTTTAATTTTTTGGCCGAATGTGGTTGAGAGGTACGGGGATTACAAGCTTGTTGTTATGTATGTATGTATCATGTTATCTTAAGTAGGTAGGTATGGTATCATATACGCGTAACAAACAAATACATATACTTACTGCTAATTATCTAAATAATTATAATAGGCTATACTACCCTACCCAAGACTTTTCTAACCAATATTGAAATTACAAAAATATTGCTTACGTATTTTTTCCTTTGATCGGAAAACCAAAAATGATGAAGATACAGCGCGTTAAAGTACCGCGTGACGTCACTAGGTGCGTACGAGTTTACCATCCAAGTGACGTAAAGCGCCCCATTTTAGATCGAGATGAAGATTGAAGCGTTGTATCTTTGTCATTTTTCGAGGATAATATTAAGCAAAAATACGTGTCCAATATTTTTTGACAATTTAACTTAAGGACAAAAAAAAACACTAGCCCATACAACATAGTATTTTATTTAGATATATAGGCGCCTGTTTCTCAAACAGTACCTACCTATATGCAATGCCTAGGCTCCTAGGCATTAGCCTGAGTATCCCCCATTGACCTAGCCAGGGTATCTCACATTTGTCGTTTAGGCAACACGGACGAGCGTTCCCAAATAACGACAGCGTACACTAATATTCTCCGAAATAGAAATAGACGAATTTCAAGTCTTCGCCTTAAAAACAAACGAATGCCGGCAATTTTTGATTTACTTGTTTATTAACTTTTATTCTGTTTTAAGACATTATAATACATAACATTCCCTTAAAATATGGTTGAGTGAAGCGATGGCTGACACATACGTCATGCTTGGGAACAGGTGCCACCTTTGGGGACTGGTTTGCTCTGGTTTGGTTAATTTATGCTTAAATTTTGTAAACATCGTTATTTTATATTTTGGTGTCCGACAAGCCGACTTCACGACATGGTTCAAATGCAAATATGATCTATACACCCCTGTAAAATATGTTGTTGAAAAGAGTAACTACCGAGTTTTTTGCCGGTTTCTTCTCGGTAGAAGCAACATTCCGAACCGGTGGTAGATTCATGCTATTAGTTGATTTTCCTATTGAATTGACGATTTATAAGTGTTTGTTTCAAACCTATATAAATAAAGAGTATTTTGACTTTGACTTAACACGTTATGAACCCTATTTCTATAAATGGTAATAGTAGATTTTCTGACCAGTATTGTATTGAAAAATCAGCGTTACAATGTATCAGCATTTATTAGCGTTCATTGCGTATCTTACGCAAAATCCTAGTAAATCAAATCTAATTGTTAAGATTTGTACGATTATTTTTTTTGTTTTTTTTTTTTGTTTTGATATTTTTTCTTGGTAATACTACAATTTTCTACTAAACGGAAACACTATTTATTTACTGCATGAAAGGTACCTTCTTTGTGTCCCTGACAATGAAGTAAGTAAAATAGTTAAGACGTGAAAGACTTTAGACCTGAAATGCAAGTTATTACCATTTAACATAACGTAACATCCCGCTTGTCGTCTCCGAAGGGGTAGGCAGAGTCAAAGGGACAGCAGGCCCCTTTAACCACACTCAGCCAAGAATAAAACTGGGCTGGGTTAGATAAAAAATTGTGAAAAAGTAGTTACTAGCTCATCGTCTACATGATCACATGCCCAAAATACGATATAAATAAAATAACTAAATTCTCCGGACTGACACACTAATTCCATAGTTCCAAACTAAGCTATAAGCTTGTCCTATGGATACTAGGTGATATAGGACGAATAGACATACTTAAATACATTTATAAACATCCATGACTCGATTACAAATGTTTATGTTGATCACACGAAACATTTGCCCCTAGCGGGATTCGAAACCGCGACACTCGGTTTCGTGGCCAGTGTCTTGACCACTGGATTAACAAGCCGGGATATCACTCGCAGTTTTTCTCTACAAATTGTTGTAACATTATCTATTTACACACCGTGCTTATGTATATACGTAGGTATGTGTGTCAACTCAACTCGAGATTAGTTTGTCCCAGAAATGCAATTGTCTCTTCGAGCCCCGCGGGAACCAGCGGGTCCCGTCGGGAACAGTGATTGATCATCCATTGATCTTACAGGACACGAATTCACAAATCCGCAAGAGAAGTTTAACATTGTTCTTGCTGTATTTTGAGTTGATGCTCGTATATAAGTATTCTTTGCTGTTTTTAAAATAAAAGATAAAGCAAGTACTTAAGTTAATTTCACTACATTCATTTAACTGCTTTGACTGGTTCGATGGCGCATTCGGTAGTGACCCTGCCCCATGCGCCAAGAGTTGAAAGTACAATCCTCACCCAGGACAAACATTCGTATGATGAATACTTGTGTTTGTTCTGTGTCTGGGTTTTAAAATCTAATATCTAGTATGTATTTGTAATACCACTGTTGTTTGCAAAGGTAGTGACAAGTGGCTAGCTTGTCACCTACACAATAACATACCCAACCCAATATTTCAATAGTCGCCTTTTACGACATGCTAGGCAGGGAACACAGTTGGCACATTCTTTTTAAGTCCTAGACCAATGTGGGATTTAAATATGCTTTTTGGCTAAGTGCGGTTTAGGAAGGTTTACTGCTTCATGAACCCTGCCCACCATTTCGGGGATTGCAAGAGTGATGATATGTAGCTATTTTTTTTTATAAATAAATTCAAATTCAAATTCAAAATGGGCTTCAAGAAAGCACTTATAAATAGCCAATATACATAAAAAAAAGGATAAGAAATAATACTACCACCGGAATATCTATACTATCACCGAATATCCGACCACATCACTTACATTGATCTGACTCCAAGCTAAGTAGCTAAAGCACTTGTGTTACGGATATCAGAATCAACAGTGATACTTATTACAATATATACTTGAATATTAGATATTAACACCCAGATACAGAACAAACAAGTATTCATCACACGAATGTTTGTCGTGGGTGGGGATTGAACTTTCAACTCTTGGTGTATGGGCAGGGTCACTACCGAATGCGCCATCGAGCCAGTCATCGTATGAATGTATGTCAAGTGCATGCATGATTTGTATTGTGGAATTCTGAATCGAAGATGATCTTACATTTACCGAGACTCAGATAAATACCTGTTTCACGAACAACGTGGTAGTTAAAATCAACTTACATGTCAACTTAATTGAAAGTTCAGCCTCTTGTACTTGTAGTTTTAAGTAGTACAGTCATTGTGACAAAATATCAAATCGATTAATTGATTGACTTGACATTTTGACACATAATTGAGTTTCAATACACGCGTGTTTTTCCAGTAAAGTGGTGGTTTGCTAATTTCAAGTTACTTAGTTTTAATGTCTTAATATCAGTGAATGATAATTAAACTTACGTTAAGTTTTTTTTTCTAAGTGTGGCACTATGGAAATAATATTTAACAATGTAAGAATTACAGACATTGCGACATTTAACGTGTTGGTAAAATTCACAAAATGTATTTGACTTAAAGCACCTTCAAATTTTTTTACTGCAACCGTCGACTCTACCGTCGTTATACTCATTTTATATTAATTGATATGATATTAATTGTATTTGTATCATTAATTGATACATATACAATTATTTATATATATTTCAAATGTTTCCCGTTATTAACAATATAATTCATAGCTTGTCCTAATAATAGCAAATAGACCAACATACAGATCATGCCAAAGATATGGACATATAAGTTTGCTCGATAAATGACGCACCTTTTAGAGCAGATTGGTAAAAATACATAGGAACAAATGTCTCTATATTACTAGAGTATTAAAAGTTGAAATTTACTACCGAACTTAATTCAGTGCAGCAGTGAGTTCTACCTTTACGTTAATGAAAAATAAATTGCCCACAATTTTCACTTCAAGGTGTACTCTACCAAGTAAAAGCTATAAATTTATTCACAGATACACCCGATGACAGTTGTTAGCAATCGAGACTCTGCCACGCCACTCCTATCACTTCGGTAGAGTCAAGTCTTAAGGCTGTTGCCATAGGATGTAAAGTGCGTCGCCTGGGCACAAATATGATTTATAATGGGAATTATAATGAGGTGGGACGTGTTAATGCTCGAGACGAGACAGATAACGCATTATGGGTAGAGTTGATAGCTCTAGTGATGTACTGTGGTAAAAATATATCGATATCCGTAATTATAAGAACAAAGAAAACGTAGGCATTATGTAAAATTATTAAAAGATGGATGGATGAGTCTGAAATTATATATATATGCTACAGTTTGTAATGAACATATGTTTTTTACTTTCATTCGTGAGAAGTTTAATAATATATTAAAATAAATTTTGAGGTACAGATTGTCATTTATTTACTTTAAATAAAATTATAAAAAAAGCCCTAATGGGCCTTTAAACCCGGCGACATACTTGCGAATTTGTATTATAATATATCAAGTGACAATAGAATATTAATTATAAGAAAGGTAATTATAAGAACAAAGAAAACGTAGGCATTATGTAAAATTATTAAAAGATGGATGGATGAGTCTGAAATTATATATATATGCTACAGTTTGTAATAAACATATGTTTTTTACTTTCATTCGTGAGAAGTTTAATAATATATTAAAATAAATTTTGAGGTATAGATTGTCATTTATTTACTTTAAATAAAATTATAAAAAAAGCCCTAATGGGTCTTAAAACCCGGCGACATACTTGCGAATTTGTATTATAATATATCAAGTGACAATAGAATATTAATTATAAGAAAGGTAATTATAAGAACAAAGAAAACGTAGGCATTATGTAAAATTATTAAAAGATGGATGGATGAGTCTGAAATTATATATATATGCTACAGTTTGTAATGAACATATGTTTTTTACTTTCATTCGTGAGAAGTTTAATAATATATTAAAATAAATTTTGAGGTATAGATTGTCATTTATTTACTTTAAATAAAATTATAAAAAAAGCCCTAATGGGCCTTAAAACCCGGCGACATACTTGCGAATTTGTATTATAATATATCAAGTGACAATAGAATATTCTTGATCAATCAGCGTCTCGGAGGTCAAGATCCACTTCGAATCGCTGAACCAACGCAACTTCAACTTCAATCAGCGTGTTAATAAAGCCGCCCCAGAGGTTTTGAATTGCTTATGATAAATTAATTCTCTGATAATGTAAATCACATTTCCACTCTGCTGATCATCATTTCGATTGCAAAAATTCAGTCCTCGGTAAATAATTATCTATCATTTACTAAATCTACAATATCATACATACATAACATTGAAGGGGCCTGCTGCCCCTTTGACTCTGCGTACCCCTTCGGGGATTATAGGCGTGATGTTATGTATGTATGTATGTATGTATGTACATAACATCACGCCCGTAATACCCGAAGGGGTAGACAGAGTTCAAGGGACAACAAGCCCCTTTAACCACATTCAGCTGAATAATTTAATAAGTAGTGACCACTGTCACTACGTTTTCATTCACACGCTAACTCGTCGGCTACACAATCACATACTCAAAATCCGATATACTATTGGTCGTTTTTTAGGACATGCTAGGCAAGGAAAATAGTTGGCACATTATTTTTAAGTCCCTGACCAACATGGGCCAAATATCAAATTGTGATATAATGTAACATAATACAAGTATCAGACCAATTTCCGTTTTGGTTGTTATCGTTAATTTTATATCGACTTTCGACATCTCTAACGGCCCTCTCTTGTTTTCAATTAAGTTGTCGGGCGAGGAGTGGGGTCTCGCTTACTCTTGCAGTGTTTTTATGTTGTCGTCTCTCTCTCGCACAGCAACGGAAGCAGTCCGGTTAGATCTGATGATTAATAGTGTTAGGGAACTATTTGCTGGGAATAAGGTACGGGGTAGATGTGTGGATACGGTTTTATTGTTTTTGGTTTGAATGA
The DNA here is from genome assembly GCA_951394215.1 of Glyphodes perspectalis. Classification (NCBI taxonomy): domain Eukaryota; kingdom Metazoa; phylum Arthropoda; class Insecta; order Lepidoptera; family Crambidae; genus Glyphodes; species Glyphodes perspectalis. Next base: position 949,684 of record OX596210.1, on the reverse strand, counting down.
AGTCGGAGAACATTTATTTGGGAATTATAAACACACTCGTTTTAACCCATGGCTCCACCTGATAAACAATTTGGTTTGTTACAGAGACTCTATCGTGATCATTTATGGGAATAAAAAAGTAGCTTTTGGCTTTTCTTGTTTTTTATTAAATTTTTTGTGCAGTATGTAGTTTGAGCGTGAATATATAACAGACACTCTTGGGGAGTGTCCCAAGAGTGTCAGTGCATTCAGAAATTTAGAAGATATTATGATTTTTAGTATTAAATATACCTATGTGTCTATTATATATGTTAAGTTTGTTTTCTTTTTAATTAATTATTAAAAAACTTGTTATATTATTATAGTTTTTCTAGCCTGAAACACAGGGACTACCTAGTTCAGGCTCAATATATGTAATATAATTAAATACCTATGTACTTATAAGACACCTAAATACACATATATGTAAATTAGTATATATTTCACATACTTAAGATTGTTAAGCACTAACTACAATTTAATAACGAACGATAGATTAAGAGATTGTGTAAATAATATTATTGTACAATGACTACTGAAATAAAGAATTTGAATTTGATTTGACCCTGATTGCTAAAACTATGATATAAAGCTATTGTCATACCGAATTATGGCCAGTTCCCGCAGGAAGAGAGTAAAATATTATTTTTCGACGTAATTTTGCATGAAAATGGTCGGTGGCTTAAGCGGGTGATATATCAATGCAGCTATATCTCTATTTAAACATGCATATTTGGAAAATTTCCTTTGTAAAATTACTATTTGCTTTTGTTTTTATTTTAAACTACACTTTAGAGAATTTAATAATGTGTTTGATTTGTCAATTAAAAACTCGTTTGTTTGTACTCGTCATGCGTTTGCGCATTAGACATGTGTCACACAGTGATGTGGTGATAAGAGTTGAAGGCTGCGCTTGCGACGGTGACACTAATGGGCTGTTACTTTGTCGACAAGTAGAACTAATTACCGGCTTCACTTGAGAAATGTTAATTGAATTAGTTTGTGATTTGGGATGTTGAATTTAATAAAACTTTACTAGCCTTACTTATTTCGTGCTATGTTGGTGTGGGCCTCAAAAATTAATGTAGGTGTTTGTACCAAATGTGTTTTTCGCTTAGCATGTCGGAAAAGAAGACTAATGGTGTACCGGGTGTTTAAAATTTTAAACTTTAAAATTTAACTTTAAATTTTTTTTTCATCTTTTTCTTTATTTAAATAAACATTTTGTGTCACAGTTGCCATACTCCTCCAAAACGGCTTAACCGATTTTAATGAAATTTTATAAGTAGGTACACTAGGTAGATCTGAGAATAGGTTGTTATCTATTTTTCATACCCCTAAGTGATAAGGGTGGTGTACCCCAAAGCTATAACTTGAGAACGGCTTTACCGATATCGCTAATTTCTTATGAAAGAAAAAATAAAAAAGTTGCGCGGTAAATAAAAAAAAAATAGGTAGGTATTGAAACACCTAGAACGGGCGTTACGAAGTGCGCCGGGGCAACTAGTTTATAGTATATTATATTGGGTATACGAATAACTTGGACAAAGTAGTGACAAGTGGTTAGCTCGTCGCGTATATATACCGTCATAAATCCAATATTATATTAGTATTAGCCATAGGGACATTCCTTTAAATATGAAATCTCTTAGTATAGATTCATTTATTTATTTAATTATACATTTGTCACATACTGGCTTACAGTTGCCCAAAACGCCAGTATGTTTATTGAACATGTCAAAAACTTAATACTAAATTACGCGCGTCAAATAAGATTTAAACAATGTCAATGGTGATTTTTAAATGTCAAAATAGTTAATGAAACAATAGTAGTTATAATGTACAATGAAATCTCTTAAAACTCCTATCCAATTCCGGCAGTCGTATTACCTATGATAACTAACAAACTAACTAAACTTCACGCCACTTCCCTATAGATATACAATAATTAAAAGTGTATAAAGGAATAACCAACTGACCTTGTAAAATATTATTTAGATAATGAGAGATAATTAAAAATATAAGACTTGGATATGTGTTCGTATACATATATATTCGTTATTGCGTTCTGTTATCAGCTGAAAGAAATCGCGAACACTTTATTCCATTTATCTAAGTATTACAAGGATTTGTTAATTAGTACAGAAACATAACATCACGCCCATAATCCCCGAAGGGGTAAGTCAATGGGGCAGCATGCACCTTCAACCACATTCAGCCAAACATAAAGCCGGGCTGGGTTAGATGGAAAATTGTGAAAAAGCAGTGACAAGCGGCCAACCTGTCGCCTACACAATCACACACCCAAAACCCGATATAGGTACTATTAGTCGCCTTTTACGACATGCTAGGCAAGAACCACAGTTGGCATATTCTTTTTAAGTCCCAGGCCAACACGGGATAGTGGGCTGGTTTAATTAGTAGTAGGTATAGAATTAAAATTACTATATATTAAATCATGGTCTAAGCGGACCCCGTCTAAACACGGGACATAACGCTAGGAATATGATGATGATGATGATAGAATTAAAATTACTGCATCATGAATATATTCAACATTCATTATTATTACATTGCATAAAATATTGTAGCTAATTTGACATATATAATGTGTTTAATCTATCTTACTATGTATTAATTTGATATATCATTTTGTCTGATGATTTGGTAGGTCGATGGTTTAGGACTAATACTACTAGCAACAAAGCAAAAGTTGATGTGATTTGTGTCGTCTTTTGAACGTGAATTATATAAGTTTATAAATATCTTAGAATTAGAATATGTCTACATATATCCGGCTGGGGTGGGCTATCTATTTTATTTTGTGTATATGACAGACAATACACCTGCATCTCACCTGTAATGAGTCGTTATGATCATTTAATTGGGTTGTAATTTTATGTAATATGCTCAAATCAACTTTATTAATACATTTATTATGAATGCTAAAGTAGATCTGTCTATAAAGTTTTATTCCCAATGATTCTCAGGAGAAAATTGATATTCTGCGGACGCAGGATAACATCTCGTCTCTATTCTGTGATGGACAGATTTCAAATGATTGCAAAAGGAAACTGATTTATGTTTTATGCTATCTTTTGACTTTCAATAGACATCTATTATATATACAATGGAATATCTTTTGCACTTCATATTTTTCTCTGTGAGGAAAAACAAAGAAACTAAAGCCTACTTAACATACCCGGGCATTCGATAAAAGCGGACACGTTCGCTACATCAACATAATTATAAAAAGCCAACGGACAAGCGCGCTCCATTATTAATCAAGCGACACGTCACAACACTATGATATCGTTATTCAATAATAACCCGTTCATTTACACATACAAATAGTTTTGAACCTTATATCAAAGGCGTTAAAATTGACTTTTGAATGTAAGAGCGTTCGACTGAGGACCTTTTAGTGATGTGTTGACTATCGATAAGCTTTAGAAATATCGACTTTATTTTTTACACGCTTAAGGTGGATTTGGGATTGGCATTGCGAGTTTTGCTTTTTAATAGCATGTAAAATGATAGGGCATTGTTTTTGTGTTGGTGGTATGAAGACATCGGCTGTCAGACTGCTTTCATTGTCCGGGACGTGATAAGGCCGTCTTTCGTTAATGTCCTCCCGATCTTTTTGGTGAGATTACGATAAACCTCCGTCGTTAAGTGGGAGTGGGATCGACGAGCTTCGGGTGGATAAAGGTTTCAACATGCTCGTCGCTATAATGCGCGCTTGTGAAACCTTACAAGAGAAAGCCCGCTGCGCCGATTCGCCGACTTTTGACATTAAATTTTGGGACGACTTCGTTGCACATGCAATGACGAGATAAAATTATTAAAAATATTTAGCATGATGAAAAGTGCTTCCAAGACATAAAGTCTTTAAAAAATACGCCATTATCATAATCCATTATCAATTCATTTGTATTATATGTACATTTTGAGCTTTAATATATTCATACAGCCAAGCCTATCTCCTTGATAGGGTAGGCAGGCCAGCATAGGAGCAAGCTCATTACTAAGACCAAACTTGTATTTGTGCTGTGTTTGCGTAACTTTGAGTGTATATTTGTCTCTTATGTTTTCACGGTATATGCCACAAACCGCTAAACTATGAAATTTGGTACAACAAAAGTTTGAATATTAGAAACGAAATACGATATACCCTCATAAACAATAATTTTGCCCGGGATAAAATGATGCCCATGATTTATCCCACGAGACTCGATAACGATACAAATTGAGGGTGAAGCCTAGTTTAAAAGTTAGTTACAGGTAAACGTTTTTCTAAAGCTTTAAATTAAACAATCTTTGTTTGATAAGCAGGCTAATTACTAATTCCATTAATTATTCCTTAAACCAAATTCTAATTTGCAAACTTAAACGTTTACTAAACTGAGTAATTGCAGTGTCAATAAAATTGATCGCAACAAGCGCGGCGACGGACTGACAAATCAATTACCCGCCGCCAATTAATCACGCGCTGACAGCCGCCAGCTGTCACCCTGACAGCTGTCACCGTGACGTGACACCTCAAGGCCTTTCCGCGGTTCGCGTTGCACTTCCCTATTTCGGCAAAGTTTTCCACGGCAAACAGTTTTCGGTGCAAACATGGCGGTGATTTGTTTTGCTTTCCTGTCGAGGCTAATTACACTTAGTTACTTCCACTTGTGGAGTATACTCGAAGGCTTTATTGGTTTATTTTGCTGTGTTTTATTTCTTTATTACAAAACTAAATACGTATGCTCATAGTATATAAGGTCAGAAAGACGCTGCGGTACCTACATATATTATACTTTGAGTGGATAAACTAGATGTCAAAATATCTGTCTCTCTCTGGAAGCTTAATAAATAATAAATAAATAAATTCTCCAGATTGACACACTAATTCCCTAGTTCCAAACTAAGCTTCTACGCTTGGGCTACAGATACTAAGTGAACGGATAGATGAAACAGCCATGACTCGAGTACAAATGTCTATGTTCATGGCAGGGAAAATTTGCCCCTAACAGGATTCGAACCCGCGGCCCTTGGTTTCGTGGCTAGGGTCTCTGACCACTCGACCAACAGGCCTGTCAATGCTATGTCTTTGTTTATACAATATTTAAGAAGAACTTTTTAGAGTCATTCAATATTAAGACCTACTGCTAAGACCTGGACGGTATCCACATTAAAACAGAAACATTTTAGTGTCTTCTGATTGCCAAGCACATCGGCTTTTTAAATCTAATACGGTCTAAGTCTTGGATGTACCATAAAAACCAGGGCCGGACCGTGAGTTTAGGGGGCCCTGGGCTAATACTACTTAGGGACCCACCTAATTACTCACGTAAAACGTAGACTTGAATTAAATGAATTTAATAGGTTTGATAAATTATGTATTTTTTCGCATTATCGTCTATTTTTGACTTGACTTAGCTGGGGGCCCCTTGAATTCACGGGGCCCTGGGCTGAAGCCCAAAAAGCCATATGGTAGATCCGGCCCTGATAAAAACAAAAGTCTAAAATTTTTACCCTGTAAATTAGCATTACTAAAATCTATCAGTCAATCTATCAACGTTATAGTTCCCAGAGCAGCCTCCCATGGTGTTTCCCCGGCATGGCAATGAACTTACTCCCCCCATTCCCATCAGCTGGTTCTCACGGCAGTATATTACGGATTACGGCGGCGGGATGATAACAGGAGTCTGATAACGCGTGTTTGTCTATTGATTCCTCTAAAACAATCGCCTCTTTGCCGCCTGATAACAGATTAGGGTTCGGTACGGAGTAAAAAACGCGTTTAAAAATATTATAAGGAACTGTTTAGCAGGGCCATTGTACCAGATTTTGTGCCAGCAGTTAAGTAGTGGAGCGGTGGTAGCATGGTAAAGACACGCGCCTCTTAACCGAGGAGTGCGGGTTCAAACCCGGGCACGTACCTCTGGATTTTTCAAATCTATGTACGTATTTATACCACTAGCTCGACGGTGAGGGAAAACATCGTGATGAAACCTGCAAATTCAAATAACTTTGGATTTGTAACCATGATCCAAAAATTGTCTGGTTCTCCTATCTTAGGGTTGCAAAGGTCAGATCGGCAGTCGCTTCAATGTAATTACCAGACTCGCTAAATCCTGGATCATGGTCTAAGGTAAGCGGACCCCGTCTAAGCAGAGTCCAAAGAGCAAGCTCTTTTTGCCAAAAATAAAATTGACTGAACTCAGATGAAAAATAATGAAAAGGCTTTGACAATTAGCTAGCTCGTCGATTACACAACCACAAGCCCAGCCCATAATCATTCCAAGAGAGTCGAAATAATTAATTCAGCGTCAATTGACTTGACGCTGAATTGACTGACCCGTTAGTCGAATGATCAGAAAACCTGGCCACAAAACTAAGGGTCGTGGGTTTGAATCCCGCTAGAGACAAATGTTTTGTGCTATGAACATGGACATTTGTACTCGAGTCATGGATGTTTATAAACGTATTTAAGTATGTCTATCCGTTCACCTAGTATCCAAAGTCTAAGCGTATAAGCTTGGCTTGGGACTAGGGAATTGGTGTGTCAGTCTGAAAAATTTATTTAATAAATATTAATATAAATAAATTAATATAAATATTCAACGCCTTCACATACATTGACCTGACTCCGAAGTAAGTAGCTTAAGCACTTGTGTTACGGATATCAGAAACAACAGTGGTATTACAAATATATACTTCAATATTGGATATTAACACCCAGACACAGAACAAACACAAGTATTCATCACACGAATGTTTGTCCTGGGTGGGGATCGAACCCACAACTCTTTACGCATGGGGCAGGGTCACTACCGAATGCGCCATCGTGCTTGTCATTATTTATTTAATTACAAACGTAAGCTCGAAGGCCTACCTGCGAATACCGCGTGATATCCCGGGCGTGTGTCGCAAGTTACCCGCGCAGTCCCGCGGGACCCCGCGCCGGGACCATCCGTCTTGCCCTGGACAGCCGCCGCGCCGTGTTCCGCACCAGATACATTTTTAAGCGACTGGAAAAATGTTTTTGTCTGATTCGCTGGGTGATGTTGAACTCGAAAGAATCGTTCTGCAACGTGAAGTAACGTTTTTCCTAATTAATGAAATGAGCTTTTTCATTATTATGAAATTTGTTAACCAGTGAATAAGTGTGATGTATGATTTATTCCACAAAAACACACGAATAAAAAGTTATAACAGAAAACAAATTGCAGGAATTGAATTGTGCATTGGGAGAATTGCATTTAACATCATTCTACATCTCTACTTAAAATAAGCATAAAACATATAGCACGGAGTGTTAAGTTAGATAAATACTTACCTATATAGCCCAGCTAATTCTTTGAACATTAATTTGAGCTGTTTTACTGAACACCCCCTTGTCAAGTTGATGAAACTATAAGCCACTTGTCACTACTTTTTTATAATGTTCCATCTAACCCAGCCCAGTTTTATTTTTGGCTTAATATCGTTAAAGGGGCTTGCTGTCCAAGGGGACATATGTCCCATACTCTCCGAAAGAGTAGGCAGAGTCAAGGGACTCTGCCTACCCCTTCGGGGATTATGGGCGTGATTCTATGTTATGTATGTACTATTAGTACGAAAAAAATTAAAAGTAGTCAAATTGGCAATGCTTCTTGTACTATTTATCAAATGGCAAACTGATAAAATTAGCAAATAATACAAAGGTTCTGAATCTGAATTTAGGATCATGGTCGAAGTGGACCCCGACGAAGCATCATGTCATAACGTTAGGAAGATGGAGACTGTTAAGTTGTCACACATTGTAGCAACTCCGGTGAGGATGCTCGATTAAAAGTTAGCTAGATAGATTGCGCGAGCGGAAGTGCGTCACCCGATAGCGCAGCCGATGACACCGATACGAGTGCTTCCTATTACTTTAATATTCGAACATGAATATTCCGTGATTGAATCGTCATCTACACGAGAGAAGCCTCAGGTAAATAAAAAATATCCGACGACATCACAATTCACATACCTTAATCCGACTCCGATGTAAGTAGCTTAAGCACTGTTTATTACGAATATCAGAAACAACAGTGATATTACAAATATACACTTAAACATTGGATATTAACACCAAGATACAGAACCAACACAAGTATTCATCACACGAATGTTTGTCCTGGGTGGGGATCGAACCCACAGCTCTTGGCGCATGGGGCAGGGTCACTACCGAATGCACCATCGAGCTTGTCAAAGGTGTTAGCTAGTCACTTTTAAATACCCCATTAGTCACCCGCGCACCACCCTATGTTGTACCTAAATATATCTTTAAGTTTAGACATCAAAACTAAAACTAGAAGTTAGTCATGCCAATTCGACAACTAATTAATCCGCTCATAGATTAATTATCTTCGTCACCAATATCATGAATCATATAATAAAATATAAACCAATACCGGCTGACACCCCGCCGTATCTGATTTGCTTAACAAATTACGCAGCACCACTCGATAATTTGAACCCATTGACACTTCAGAATCTAATATAATTACAGCTACTGCGCTCTCGTCCTGATAATCATGATATATGGCTCTAACGCCAACTTATCTGACCCATCGATAATCTGAAGTGGCCCTTTAAAACAGTGATAGTAAGGCTCAGAATAGGATGGCAGGGTATATTTTATATCTGTGAAAGGAAACACTAAGATAGGGTGTCAAACGACACGGTGTTATTAATTAAACTGATTCAATAACGAACGTAGACGAGTTTCAATATATGTATGGTACTCGTATAATGTAGATATGTAATCATTTATAATAATCAACTTTTGCTGATGTTTAAGTAGCAGTGATGACACTAAGTAAATCAAATCATTCATTCGAATGTTATTAATCTAATAAATAATAAATGTTTTATCTAAATTCTATTTATTACGATATATTTTATGTAATTTGAAATTTCTGTGTTTTTTGTCTTATATTACCAGTGGTGATAATTTATTTTCTGTACAAATTGACTATTTATAAGTGCTTTTTTAAGCCTATATAAATAAAGAGATTTTTAATTTGAATTTGAAATTTAGATGGATAGATAATTAGGTGTAACCTTTTAAATTAAGACTATATTTAGTCTTAGGTAGACGTTTCAATTAAAACTAAATACCTATTTAATCTCTTGAATGATTCATGTATATTGAATCGCTGAACGTTTAGTGGAGTTCATCATATAAGTCTATATACAGTATGCAGTGTTGCTGTAGATTATTAAAATAAATTAACAAACATTTTATTACACAAATATGTCATTAAACATTTTAATTAATTAATGAATCACGGAAAGTATTGCCGTCCGTAAGTATTTATTTTATACATTAGATAGGTCATCATCATCTTCCTAGCGTTATGTCCCGTGCTTAGACGGGGTCCGCTAGACCATGATACAGGATTTAGCGAGTCTGGTAATTACATTGAAGCGACTGCCGATCTGACCTTCGTAACCCTCATATAGGGGAACCAGACAAATTTTTGGATCATGGTAACAAATTCAAAGTTGTTTGAATTTGCAGGTTTCATCACGATGTTTTCCCTCACCGTCAAGCTAGTGGTATGAATACGTACATAGATTTGAAAAATCCAGAGGTACGTGCCCGGGTTTGAACCCGCACTCCTCGGTTAAGAAGCGCGTGTCCTTACCATTGAGCTACCACCGCTCCTTATACATTAGATAGGTATTACCTATTTATTTTATGAAAGTGTGACTTTGACGATAATATTTTGTGATAAAGCTTAACACGAAATATTTTTAATATTGTAAATAAAATGTCACGTTACATTAAGGTTTGATTTTATAAAGATAATCATTTTGTTGACAAATGCTTATTAAGCATGACTCGCGAATAAAAAAATATTACCTATAGTTGTACGTAGTATATTATTACTCTGTGCCTATAGCAATAAAAACATGTCTTAATTGATTAAATATTCTTGGCAAATCTTATCTACAAAAACAATCGACAAATTATTCTGAAATATGTTTCCGAAGTAAATATATTGATTAAACAAGTATCTTTTAGGTTATTTTTCTAGCTGTGCCCGCAGTTTCACCTGCGTTTATGGTTAATATTATAGAGCGTATAGCCTTCCTCGATAAATTGTCTATCTAACACTATGCACCAGTAGTTCCTGATATCAGCGCATTTAAGAAAACAGACAAGCTCTTCATCTTCATAAATCAATAAAAATAAATAAAAGTCCTCCTAACCGATATCGGTCACGGCGGCCAATCTCAACGAGGATTAGCCAACTGCGCAGGATATATTAAGTGCACAAGTGTGTGCGCTAACACAGGTGCTCTCTCAATTCCTTCACTCTCATAGTCCGGTGAGACGGCAATTCGACATGACCGAGAGAGGGCGCAGGACCAACGGCTTAACGTACTTTCCGAGGCACGGGGGTGACTCAACCGCCAATAGCTCAGCTTTATAATATTAGTAAGTTTAGATTTATCCCATTTTGATCTGAGACTCAAAAATATAAAAAAAAATTGTGATTATGTTGGCCAGAAGATAGTGTCACTTGTCGCATTTTTATTTTACAATTTTTCATCTATCTATCCTCATATTTCTTGGGGCATCATGTGGTTTTATGGAGGGTACCTATTACTCCATAAACTTTATTTCGGGAACCAAACTATTTTTTAGGCATTGTAGGTATGATAGTATGTATGTATGATCCTCAGCGTAAAGATTGTACCTACACTTGTGCATTATTAAAAATATATATTTTTATTTTATACCTACAGAAGATCCCATTTTGGAGTTTGGGTATCATAAATGCAAAAGTGAAGCCTTACAAAGAATGTGCCAACTGTGGTTTTTGCCTAGCATGTCGTAAAAGGCGACTAATGGTATATCGGGTTTTTGGTGTGTGTGTAGGCGACAGGTTAGCCGCTTGTCTCTGTTTTTTCACAACTTTCCATCTAACCCAGCCCAGTTTTATTTTCGGCTAAATGTGGTTAAAGGAGCCTGCTGCCCCTTTGACTCTGCCTACCCCTTCGGGGATCATGGGCGTAATGTATGTATGTATGTATGTTATCCTGAAAATAATTATAGTTCCCAAGCGGGAAGGGTCACATAGATAACATATAAAATTAAGATTTTGTTGCACTTGTCTAAGTACCTACTACTAAATACAATTCTCTCTTATAGTAGGTACCAAATAAGTATAATGATCCATATATTTTGTTATTTATTTATCTTCCCTTTGTTTGAGATTGCTTTTGTGTTATTTGACACTCAAGAATGTGTTTAATCCACATGATTAGTTTTTGCTCAGCCAAAGCAAAAATTAAACAAACAATATTCTTTATCGACTTACAAACGATTATTATTTACCTTAAAATGACTTGTAATTATGATCGGATCGTGGAAGGTCGTAGGTTTTGTTGTCGGTCAGGTTAAATGACATGTTTTTCATAAACTTGGTTGGTACTCTGTCTAATGCTTTATCAAATAGTTGGACTTTGTCTCTCTCAATATAGATGTGGACATAATTTATGTTTAATTTTGTAATATCCATTCCGTAAAAAAAGTATGTTGTAAAACCTAATTAATAATAATAAATAAATATCCAACGACATCACATACATTGATCTGACTCCGAGGTAGCTTAAGCAATTGTGTTTCGGATATCAGAAACAACAGTAGTATTACAAATATATACTGAAGTATTGGATATTAACACATAGACACAGAACAAACACAACTATTCATCATACGAATATTTGTCCTAGGTGGGGATAGAACCCACAACTCTAGTCGCATGGGGTAGGGTCACTACCGAATGCGCCATCGAGCTTGATTCTGATTTATCTTGAGTCTACGATATTAGATTTTACAAAACCCTAATATTTTATCACTTGATTAAAATAACTAGTGACGTCATAAACTGACATGCCCACACATCTATAGTCTATGAAGTGATTGCGTTTTGACAGCTTTTAAAAGTAACTCAATTGACTTGCCAGTTAACATCCCTATTACATGTAATTCATGTAACGTTCACTAATAAAAACATACAGTATCAGCGGGCGAGTATTAACATTACAGATTATTTATTTAATCAATCCAAAAATACGAAATCTCACTTAAAATCGAACGGACTCCGAGGTGTAAGTCTGATAAGCGATGTCTATCTGGCGATAACCGCTCGGTAATACCAACGCTGTATCTTTGTGACGTCAATCGAATTTATTTTTGTTATTAAAATGTAGCTATGATGGCCTTAGACTTAAAAATAATAAATAAATAAAAAAAAACAGACTGACACCGATTCCCTAGATTCAAACGAAGCTGTACTATGGATACTAGGTGAACGGACATCTATACTTATAATAAATCTGTAGAGAGGCCAATTCTGTACATGAAATATATTTTCAAAATAACTATCAGGGGGTGATTAGTGATCGATACAGATGCCAAAAATGCAATCAGTAAATTTTTTGTCTGTCTGTTTGTCTGTCTGTCTGTCTGTCTGTGTGTCTGTATGTTCCTTATAGAAACAAAAACTACTCGACGGATTTTAACGAAACTTGGTACAATTATTCTTCATACTCCTGGGCAGGTTATAGTATACTTTTCATCACGGTACAATCAATAGGAGCAGAGTAGTGAAGGGAAATGTTGGGAAAACGGGAGAAGTTACTCCATTTTTTAAGCTTCCGTCGCGTGTGCAGCCTTAATGGTTAATGGGAATTTGAATTTGAATTTGTATTTGAATTTGACCACGAAGCTTGAGGTTGGAATTCCAACTCCATTAGGAGTAGGTAAATGTTTATGTAATTATTATGGTTGGTTGTATTAAGGCCATCATGGATAAAATTATGTGAACGTTTATAATTTCGTTGCTTAGTATCCTTAGCACATGTATCTACATATATAAAGGTTATGTATATTTTGAGCTAGTTTTGACAATTTATTTATCTGATTTAATCGCCAGATTAGCAACTATGCTATTAATTTTATATAATATAATATGTCTCAAAAATTAGATAGATCTATACCAAACCAAATATCATCTTAATCGAATAGTTTTAACAAGGTTGAGTTCAAAATGTTTATTCTAAAATAATAGAAATTTCTATTGTAATCTAGTGAATGAAATTATGTTTGAGTTCACTAACTTAGTAAAATAAATCAAACTGACGTCAGTTAATGGTACAGTGTAGACACGGTCTAATAAAAAAAGAAGGATTCAGCGCTGTCATACAATAAGTAAATAGCGTGAAGCGACTTTTATGCTTGTATTAATGAGAGTCTTATGGATACCAGATATCGGAAATCTGTCATTTGGAGTTCCTTTTTTATTTTCAAAATCATCTTCAATGGAAAAGTTTTGCATTTAACATATACACACCGCATGTTGATACTTATAAAAAAAAAAATACTCACTTGTAATAACCTAACCTCGTCAAATATTTTCATATCTCTTTAATTTCTGCTTTACTTGGGTAAGATCAATAACCTTTTTCTTCTTTTGGTGATTACACAGTTATCAGTTATTTTCATTAATGCACGAGCGCCCTAAATGTAGGTCTTAAACACTATACAACACTGCCATTTTACTTTAGGGGCGGTAAACATGTATAGGTACATTGAAATGAAATGAAATGAAATGATCTTTATTTACGTAGGCTCAAATAAGCACTTATAAATCGTCAATACATACAAATGAAAATAAAAATTTACCACCGGATTCGGAAAGTAGCTTCTACCGAGAAGAACCGGCAAGAAACTCGATAGTTACTCTTTTCATCGCCAAATTTACAATAAGTATCGATAACAATTATCATATCCTTAAGCTACTATGCTATACAAATCTAAAAAAGTAAATATGTATAATAGCAATTACAAATATTTGTCACTTAAAAAATCTTCTATATTATAATAAGCCTTTCTCATAAGATGATTTTTAATGTGTAATTTAAAATTCACATTCACTTTTTAATTATATATAGATACAATAAACATAAACCTTATATATATTTTTGCTCTGCTGGCGATTTGTAAGTACTTATAGGCAAATACGATAAATATATTTCGATTTTGATTTCCAGTGTTTTTGTTACTTCATTGTTTCGGCTTAGCTACTTGCAAGGTAAAGTTAAGTAGGTACAAGGCAAAGATTGTCGGTCGATAATAAATTAATCTTCTTACTCGCCATTATCATTTAAACTCGCAGATTACAATAGCGAATGTATCCGGACACGATCGCATACATCTAGTAAGTAGTCTGAAATGGTAGGTATTCGTCGCATGGTCTTACCGGAAACTACTTACTTCTATTGATCATAGGCTTAGATTTTAACATGGATTAGTAAAAAAAGGACTTCTCGCCACTAACTTGACACGCAAGTTACATCACACATTGACATAGGCGCTCCAAAATTCCGAAATCTGGTATCCCTAAGTATCACTCACATATACATAAGGGTGACTTCACGCTGAAGTATGACAGACGGAGTCCTTTTTTTTTTTAATAGTCCGTGGATTTTAAATACTTTCTGACGGATGTAGTGCCTACAGTGCAGTAGCAACAGTTACAATAGAATGAGAGATAAAAACCGATCTGTAGATATAATGTAGGCAATTTATATTATAGGTGTGCGATTTAGATTTATGTAAATTTTTACTTATTTGTTTTTATGAGTGAGGCATGACATGGTAAAACAAAGGGTTTAAGCTTATCAACTCCTATTCTGAAATGATTTCTTGGCGAAACCTACGCCATCATTTAAAGCTATCCTTATTTTTTTTAAGCGTTACGTAAAATCAGAGCGGCGGTATTCAATGGTAAGGACACGCGCCTCTTGAAGAGTGCAGGTTTAAACCAGGGCACGTACCTATGGATTTTTCAAATCTATGTACGTATTTATACCACTAGCTCGACGGTTAAGGAAAACATCGTGATGAAACCTGCAAATTTAAAACAACTTTGGATTTGTAACCATGATTCAAAAATTGTCTAGTTCCCCTATCTTAGGGTTACGAAGGTCAGATCGGCAGTCGCTTCAATGTATTTACCAGACTCGCTAAATCCTGGATCATGGTCTAAGCGGACGCCGTCTAAGCACGTGACATAACGCTAGGAAGATGATGATACGAAAGTTCAGTACAATATTAGATGAGGGTACATAAACGAATTCATGTTTTATTTATTAACAGTTAATGTTTACTGTAGCACATGATTAAAAAATCGTGACAAAACTACGTGCCACCGATCCAATGATGGTATTGTTAAACAAAATCTTTTTTTTTTTTTTTTTACACCAATGTGACGTAAGTTTTGACATCAGTTTGTGACGTACACGTGCCACTTACTAAAACTGAATAAAAAAGAAATTTTTCGTTTTCAAAAATCGTAAAAGATTTTAGTATGTATCTCAAACAAAGTATTGTTCAGTTATCATGTATTAAAATTTATTTTCAAGTGTTAAAATTTAGCACACACACAAAAATACAAAAATACAAATATTTCCTAAATTATTGAGTATAACGTATATATCACCATGGTATCTAGTCAGGCAGACTATCCAATATCAGTGTTAATCCAATATCGGAACATCGTTTAATTGACACAGCAGTGTACTAATAAGTGTCAGGGGTCGCAAACATGTGTCGCGAGCAATAACCGTGGCGAGGGGATTAGTTACCCCTTCCTCTGATAAGATACGGTAGCCAGAAACAAAAGTCACTGTGCTGCTGCCTGTTTATAACATTGTTAGCGATTAGATTTCCCGCTGTTCCTTGTTGGTCTGGGACTAAAAATGAATGTGCACATTTTGTAACTGCACTGCTACTCATAATTATATATTTTATCTGCACACCAGGCCCAACATCTCATTAATACGGAGTCACTGAAAATCTGCGTCATGTCGCTCCGTCGTCATGGCAAATACTGACTGACTACCATTTTAACTGCACATCTTACCTTATTATTTATATTGAGTAGAATTTCTGTTTGATTTTCTTAAATAAATAAATAAATTCTCCAGACTGACACACCAATTCCCTAGTTCCAAACTTGTCCTATGGATACTAGATGAACGGATAGACATACTTAAATACGTTTATAAACATCCATGTTCATCACACGAAACATTTGCTCCTAGCGGGATTCTAACCCGCGACCCTCGGTTTCGTGGTCAGGGTCTCTGACCACTCGACCAACGGGCCTGTCTTATACTAGGTTAAGTAAGTATTGCACGAAATAAATGTTACTTTCTTTATTTTTTTCAAATACCTTGCATGTCGTTAAAGCAACTAATGGTAGGTACCTAGTATTCCCTGTACCCCAAAAATAAATCCATTATGCTGGCATGAGGTTTGTGATACGTGAACAGGATGGCTGGCAGTTTGTCTCTACTTTTAAAAAAATATTTCTCTAAATGTGGCTAAAAGAGTTTATGGCTCCTTGACCTCTGTTTACCATACTAGCATCACTACGTATGTCCTGCTATAATGATCGATTTTCGCTGGTTTTATATATTTATCCGGCAGAAAAAGTCTAAAATTTTCTTAATACATACTAAAACTTTTATCACATAAAATTTCCTTACGAAAAATTCTCTGGTGTATGTACAAAAATATAACAGATTATGTAATTGCAAAATGAATATATGCAAACCTCAGTGTCATTCTCTAAACATGTTGCAAATACTACCTCAAATATTTTTAAATTCCTAAATATAAATATTAACCCTTCATCTCCCTGATCACACAAAAAAAAAACAAAAAAAGGTCACTCGGACGTCGAAATTATTCACATGATAAAAATGGCAGTGTCACCGAAAAATAATATTTCAAAAAAAGAAAAAAACCTCGTACCTGTCAGAACACTATCAAATCTGTATCCTGACTACATTCAACTTTGAACTATAAACTGTTTTAATAGAGTGGTATTTCGTTTACGCTCAAAAAGTTTGTTGTCCAGTCAGTAATTATGAAAAAACTGTCTTGTGTTTCTAATTATGTGCTGATGGGCCTGTCGACAAGGCGACGAGATAAACAAATAAGAAGATGATATTTTCCGGTCTGACAAAAAATATTAAAAAACAATGAAGCGTTTTGGGGTTTGCCAGAAGGTTCTTTGTAAATGCGGAATTTTTGAGTCTTGATTGGACGCAAGATCATAAGTAATATACCTATATCATCATCTTCCTAGCGTTATGTCCCGTGCTTAGACGGGGTCCGCTTAGACCATGATCCAGGATTTAGCGAGTCTGGTAATTACATTGAAGCGACTGCCGATCTGACCTTCGTAACCCTAAGATAGGGGAACCAGACAATTTTTGGATCATGGTTACAAATTCAAAGTTGTTTGAATTTGCAGGTTTCATCACGATGTTTTCCCTCACCGTCGAGCTAGTGGTATAAATATGTACATAGATTTGAAAAATCTAGAGGTACATGCCCGGGTTTGAACCCGCACTCCTCGGTTAAGAGGCGCGTGTCCTTACCATTGAGCTACCACCGCTCTCAAGTAATATACCTATATGTCAGTTTATTAATACGAAATCCTTATCTACTAATATGATATAATAATAAAAGATGTAACTGTCTATCTATCTGTGTGCCCGTTACGTTAACACGCATAAAATACCTAACAGATTGTAGTGTAATTTGATATGTATGTAGTAGTTTGTACCTTAATAGGATATAGGCTTCTTTTATACGCAAATCCAAATTCCTACCAAAAGAGATGTAAAAAAAATCTGTCACTTAATTTTTTTTTTCTTTTTATGACTCCATATTCGACATGCCCACTCCTACCGACACAGGGCCTTGAATCAAATAAACACTTTGAACTTATATTTATTTACCTTTACGAGTCCAACTAATTAAAATAAAATATTGAAACTCACCACAACTAAATGAAAGAAAAAAATTATTTGTCCCATGTTGGGAATTAAAAAGAATTTGCCAACTGTGTTTCTTGCCTAGCATGTCGGAAAAAGCGACTCATGGTATATTGGGTTTCGGGTGCGTGATTGTGTAGGCGACGAGCTAGCCACTTGTCACTACTTTTTCACAATTTTCCATCTAACCCAGCCCAGTATTTTATTTGCCTGCTGCCTCTTTGACTCTACATACCCTTTCGGGGATTACGGGCGTGATGTTATGTTTAAATGATAAATCCATAACTTGCAGAACCCTAAATTCTTTAATAAAAGAGGCTGCAATGTCATCTGCTATCGCGATGCAGATGCGCGAGCATGCCTGCGCCCCGCGGCGTCGCTCGCTAACCGATTTGGTGTCTGTCAGCTGACCGACATTTAAATACTGGAGGTATAAATATTTCGGGCTTTTAACTTTCACATCATGTAAGTAGCCTAATTAACTCGATGACTCATTCGGTAGTGACCTATGTGCCGAGAGTAGTAGGTTCGATCACAAACACAAGTTATCATCACACGAATGTTTGTCCTGAAACTTTCGTGTGTTAAATTGTGTTTTTTCTACGTTTGGGTGTTTATATATAATATTTAAATATATATTTGTGATACCATTGTTGATTTTGATATCCATTACACAAGTGCTTAAACTACCTATCTCAAAATCAGATCAACGTATGTGATGTTGTCTGATATAAAACTGATAAAGTAAATATTGTAGGTAAAACAGTGTGTAACATTGATACTTATACATATAAGCACCTTTATAGCAGCTTAATAGTCAAGTGGTTCAAATCCGGGTACATACTTCTGGACTTTCATAACTAGGTACGGTTTTCCTTAGTAAACCATGCACACATATTGACACCTAACACTGATTTAATCTGTAAAAGTTGAGTAGGTATTAAATACATATATACTATGTGTTTCAATAACTTACCTTAAATATAAACATTAATTAAGTTGCTTAATGTTAATTTTAGTTTATTTACTGGAAACAACTGTTTAAGAGAATGTTGTGTATACTTGGCGATCATATTTAAATTGTGACCTCTGTTAAACTTTACTATGAATTTGTAATTGTGTATGTATATTGCTGTTGGTGTACCATTTATAATAAATAATGATAAATTAAATAAAACCACATTACAATAACTATAGATGAGGAACTATAATCCAATTCTACTGTGTACCTATCTAAGGATTACAAAATTGATATTGGTAACTCTTTGGCAATTGAAGTAACTCTTCAATGTTATAATCGGACTTGCTAAATCTAGGGCCATGGTCTAAATGTAGGCACATTAGACTAACCATAAGAAATATTAGCGCTAGGACTAGATGGTGATATGATTTTGGTATGTTTCGAACACGGACTATTAAAAAAGAAGGGCTCCGCGCTGTCGTACTACAGCGTTAAGCCACGTTTATTAGTGAGTAAGATTCTTAGGGATGCTAAATATCGGAAATCTGTCATTTGGAGCGCTTACATAAATGTGTGCGGTAAGTTGCGTCTCAAATTGGAGCACCTGCGAAGCTTCAACGTCTGGTTAGTGGCGCGGCGGCGCCTTGTTTTTTACTAGTCCGTGGTTCCGAAGTATAAATTAAATAAATAAATAAATAAAAAAAATCTTCAGACTGACACACCAATTCCCTAGTCCCAAACTAAGCTTATGCTTGTACTATGGGTACTAGGTGAACGGATTTGCCCCTAGCGGGATTCGAACCTGCGACCTTTGGTATCGTGGACAGGGTCTCTGACCACTCGACCAACGGGCCAGTTATATCATCACACACTGGTGTTGTTTTCACTAGCTGATCTGGTAGTCTTGTCCAAGGATAGCTAAAATGTATCGTTTAGTTCTAAAACAATATTTCTTAAATCTACGATTGTGTCAAATCAAAATACAAGATAAGTGTTTTTTAATATACATTTTCCGATTTAAAAAAACATTTTTATTTTATTTTCCTTTGCTCTCATATTAGGAAATTACAATTCAATTCAATGCATTTATTCATTCACAATTTACATTGTGTTTAAAATATATTCTTATTAAAAATAACAAAATGTTGAAGTTAATAAACATGCACATCACTAGTCATGACCAACTGACAGATGTCAGTTGACAAGGGAATTAACTAACTAACTAAACTTCACGCCACATCCCTAGCGGGGTAGGCAGAGAGAACCGACACTGGGACTTGCTATCCCTTTTACTCTGGGATACTCTACTTCGGGGATGATATATGAATGTATAATGATATAAGTCGCATCTACTACTGACGTCACAAGCCTTTTGTTTTGCCTCGTTAAAACTCGATCGCTATTTGGCCGGTACCTGCGCAGGCGCCGCCGTCGCGTGAAATCGACACCGAGCGTGTAGTTGACGGCTGGACACAGGACGCGGGGATGACAGCGAGACGCGCTTTAAGATAGGTCAGGGGAGGGTTCCGTGGTCATTTTAAATTGTAATTGTAATTCTTTATTCATCAAAGTCAAAGTCAAATTATTTATTGCATTTCATGAATGTGATACAAGGGTGAAATTATATAAATTACAGTACATCATGTAACCCATTTGGGCATAGCAATATAAAATATTTAATAATGAACATGGGACGGATCATTAATAGATACAATAATCATAGTTTTAATAGTTTTAGATTAGGTATTAGTAAATTTATCGTTAAAGTATTCGTTTAAGTTATAATAGACAACTAAGGTCTAATTGGGTTAGTAACAATGTCTTATCCTATGTTAGTAATTTATAATTATTTGGGAAGAACACATGTGCCACATAATGGGGCAGACATGCTGCAGACACTTTAAAGTGGTTCAGCGCTGTGATAGCTTGTGGGTGCCTTACGTGAAGGCGTGGATGGGACGTCCTAGGCTAAGTCACTACCATCTGAAGAAGGCACTATCTCTCTACAATCTAGAGGATCTCGGAAGCCGGACACATCACATTGATATTTCTAGTATTCCGAAAGACGGAGCACGACTTTTTGGGGGACAAATTTTTGTATTTAGGAGTTTAACGATCTATTCCATTAGATCTGTCCATTGGGACCTTGGATGTGTTAATCTGAGACTCAAACACAATGTATCACTTGATGTAAGCAAGGGCCTAACATGTTCCATAAGGCATTATAGGTGTATTGGGCATTGGGTTTGTCACTGTGTAGGTAGACGACGAGCAAGCCACTAGTCAGAAGTATGTACCAACTTTGATCCTTGCCTACCATGTCGTTAAAAACTACTAGATTGGGTGTTGGGTTGGTGACTGTGTCGACGAAGAGCAAACCACTTGGTAATAGCCTCTTTGTCACAATACTCCAACGAACCTAACTTAATTTTATTTTTGTCTAAATGTGGTTTCATGATTCGCATATTGCATGGACTTTATGTTACCAACTGGCCGCAAGGCCAGTTCTAACCTTTTTTGGTATATTTTTATGTTATACTTACTTCTTTTTTCAATTGTCATTAGTCTTCTTGTGTTTGCTGTCATAATTAGCTTGTGCCACGTACTTCTTTAACTCCTATTATTTCAAATA
This sequence comes from Glyphodes perspectalis, assembly GCA_951394215.1. NCBI lineage: Eukaryota > Metazoa > Arthropoda > Insecta > Lepidoptera > Crambidae > Glyphodes > Glyphodes perspectalis. The sequence goes on along the minus strand of OX596210.1, from coordinate 928,181 downwards.
CTATTTACTTTATTTTTTTTTCTGAGCCCTTTATTTCATTACTTCCTACCACCCTTTCACTCCGTAATATTTGGATCCGGCTCGAAGGACCAAATGTTACGGAGTGAAAGGGTAAAAAGGTTGAAACTGGTTTTGCGGCCAATTGGTAACACTTTACTACTCTATCGGGTATTGCGAGTGTAATGATATGTGTGTATGTACATATAGTCGGAGAACACCCTGAAGGAGCTACCCATTCCCCCTTGACTATATTCCCCGTCCGTCACCCGTGTAACAGTATCCGCGTGTCTGTCTGTCGCGCGTGTCGCGTCGCGCCGACCACAACACGCGCTCAAAATATTTTGAGCCAACGCTTGTTCGCTTCACTTGTCATCAGTTTTAACATAACCACTATCTGTCACACTATTTAAGTATCTTTTTTTTATGATATCGTCTAAAAAAAAGAAAAAAGTATATATTTTTAGTTAGTCTTTTTTTTTTTTTTGTCTTGTACTTCGTCGTTCTCGTGGAAATACGGGGATAAAATATAGTTTATGTTACTCGCTGATAAAGTAGCTTTCCATTGGTGAAATAATTTTTCAAAACGGTCCAGTGGTTTCAGAGCCAATTCAATTCAAACAAACAAACAATCAAGTTTTCATGACACTAGTATATCTAGATATCCCAATAAATTGTATTCTACATACGAATACATACATACATATCATCACGCCTGCAATCCCCTAAGGGGTAGGCAAAGTTAAAAGAGCAGAAAACACTTTTAATGCAATTGGTTTTGATGGAATTTTGTTAACTACTTCAGTTGTAGACAACTGAAATTCTGAATATATGCGTATCGTATATCACAACATCAAAATTCCTGATTATGTTTTCGAAAATTTATTAAATGTCCTGACGTAATGTGCACCACTGCACCAAAAGGGACTTTTGAAATTGTTAATAGAAGCATAAGAAAATAATCATCAATCTATGTAGTTCAATTCATATCTGTCACGATTCGTCTGCAAACGATAATTATGAATTTAACATGGACATTTGTACTCGAGTCTTCGATATTCATAAATGTATGTCTATCCGTTCATGTAGTATCCATAGCACAAGCATAAGCTTACTTAGGAACTAGGGAATTAGTGAGAATTTTATGATTCATTTGTGTTTAAAGATTGACTTTTAGAAACCTTTTGGGAAATCACAAAAACTTCTTAAACTTGATAAGTATTCCAACAATTACAACAATCAGATTTCCGTTATAAAATAAAATGTATAGAATTTAAATGAAATTGTCTTTATTTACATAGACTTCAATAAAGCACTAATAAATCGTCAGAACAGGGTCAACATCAATTGATAGTACTACAATTTTATTTATGTGGACTGTGTACCTACCTACATATCGAATAAAGTTAGGTGCTTGGTACACCGTCGATAGTCTAACAAACATCCAAACTTTTAAATTTATTAGTAGGACTGCTTATTCCCTCCGCCTACGTATCACTATCCTGACTGTGAAACTAGGCTTCGAAATAAAACCGGCTTCTTCAAGGAACAGAACCATTAGGATAATCTCGCGCCCCCGACCTTCCATGTCAGCATTTCCACGAGGGGGTAAGGTCAGTGGAGCCCACTGTAAGAGAGGCCATCGCCGATAAAGTCATGGATCTCCCAGAACCATCAATGATGACGAGGGGTGCCTTTAAATGCCATTGTCTATTTCATAACCAACCTTTCAGAGACACGTTCTACTTCAAAACTGAGCCATTTTATATTTTATCGATCGATTAATTTTGGACTTTTTTTTTCAATTTTCCATCTAACCCAACCCATTGTCCCATGTTGGTCTGGGACCTAAAAATAATGTGATAAATGTGTTTCTTGCCTAGGATGTCGTAAAAGGCGACTAATAGTATATGGAATTGTGGGTATGTGTTTGTGTAGGCGAAGAAATAGCTACTTGTCACTACTTTTTCACAATTTTCCATCTAACCCCGCCCAGTTTTGTTTTTGGCTGAATGTGATTGATGGGGCCTGCTGCCCCTTTGACTCTGCCTACCCCTTCGGGGATTATGGGCGTGATGTTATGTATGTGTGTATTAATTTTACCTGACCAATCTGGTCTCCTTAAAATCTGGTCTAATTCTTATGACTAAGTTTTATATCGCTGCTATCATCATAATCTTAACTCTTACTCGTATTTCCGAGAAAGTTACCGTTTTAGAATGCACTAATTGTGTTGCTCCTATCAGCGTGCGAGCTCATTCAATGAACATATTATTACGGCGCAGGGCAGGCGCCGCGCAGGGCAACGCAATTTCCTGGTGTCTGTTATCTGACGCGATCGCGTCCGCCGGCGAAGCCTAGTTTCACAGTCAGGGCAGCGATACGTGGGCGGAGGGAATACTGCCCTACTAATAAATGTAAAAGTTTGGACGTTTGTTAGACAATTGACGGTTGTAATTGACTGCGTCGTTGGTTTAGTGGTAGCCACTGCCAAAGGACCAGAATTTCTGGGTTGGGCCAATAATTTGTGGCTGGGTATTTCGATATTTCTCAGTAACAGTCCGGAGTTAGGAAGTTGGCGGTTTAATCACCCCCGTGCCGCGGGAAGCACGTTAGTTGGTCCTGCGCCCGAACTCTCTCCGGTCATGTCGGGTTGCCGTCTCACTGGACTAAGACAGTTAACGTACAGAGAGTGCACCTGTGTTTGCACAGTCACTTGTGCACTATAATATCTCTTGTGTAGTTAGCTAATCCGATTTTGGTCACAGCGGCCAATCTCAATGGTAAATAAACGATATTAACGATATGGATTGTAAAGAAAATACTGAAATATTATACACATATCGCTATTGATTTATAACGAGAATGGTAGCTGTTTTAACGAAGACTTTTCTAGTCTTTATTGGCGCTACAAGGTGACGTGTCTGGTCAGGGCACGCACAGCTCATTAGATTTTAACTCTACGATACTAAATTTTAGGTCATTAAATTAAGGTCATTAGAAATCATTTAAATTTTTTTGTTGAGTCCTATATTGCTGATTAGACTTTCTGAGATCTTTCCTGTAAATACTCCATTGAGTTTTACTGAGTACATATAATAATGATTACCTTTATATAGTCCAAAAAAAACCTTATGTTTATAAATAAATAAATATATACAATTTTAAACAGTTTTTGAGCATGCATTCAGTGTTGGCAACACTGCTCAGTACTGCTAGGTGCTGGTTCCGCGTAGGGCAAGGTCGACTTGAAATAAACACTTGTGTTTTTACTAAACATAGCAACTGCCTTGAAAGTGTACATTCTTAAAATAGTGTCAAGATTATTTTTCCGATAAGCTTTAAGCATGAGTTTTGTCACCATTTTACAGAGTTTACTTAAAACATTCCTTACATATTTTAATAAAGAAAGAAATTATTATTACTCTTGCCTTATTTGCTTGCACTCACTTCCGGTAGAACTTTTGTTCATTTTACGGAGACGGTGGGTAGGTTAGTCAGGTACTTTAGGGTCTCCATTTAGGAAAAACAGATTCACTTTTTGATAAGCGGTCTAAAATATTTCGGAATTTAGCAACTATCCGGATTTTACCCGCGTCGAGTGTAGCTTAACTTTTGTAATGCAATGTCACCGATTTAATTAAAAAAAAAAACGAAAAACAACTAAATATCTTCACGCCATTTGCCTGGTGGGCAATGCAGAGAGAAGCGAACGCCATACGGCGCCGGTCACTTCACTTACGTCTTTGACATTTATAAAACTTTTCATATAAGCTTGACGGTTATTATGGCTCCCTAGGAATTGCAATCCCGCAGCCGCGGGATCCCGCATTATTACAGGATTTAGAGAACTTCGTCAGTATTTAATTTAAAAAAACAATACACACACTCGCTTTTTAAACATGATCAATAGAATGGTGTGATATAAAAATATCGCACTATTATATTAAACAGCGTGCCATTTTTACATCCATGATTCTGAGTTCAAATGGCGTGAGGCGCCTTTCTACTGTTTAATTAATTAAAACATAGCGGTCCGCGATAAAGGTGCTGTAAAAAAAGTGGGTATTGTAGTTTATTTAATCTAAATATATATGTAGATATCTAAAATCAGTACCTAGGCGAGATCCCGCGTCTGCGGAATTGCAATCCTTACTCCTAACATCTACTTCTGATTAACTATTTTAGAAAGTGTATCATGTAAGTACACACATCAACGTGTTTATGTGTGGAGCGACGTTGAATTTTACCAAAGGGGAGACACATCGGTATATCCCGTAAATTGTATTGTTTCGCGAGAATTTGTCCCGGCGAAGGCGGCTCCCTCGGGAGCCCAGGAATGTAGTCCGCCTTTATCTGGGCATTTTGCCCGGTGATCGATGGCCGTACTTTTTTTAGTGGTTGAACGTTTCGCTACTAAACATTTGTGTAAGTTTTTGTTTAGGGAAACGGTGAATTCGAGAAAAAATCTTTATCTATAAGTACCTTTAAAAAATTTCACCTATACAGCGGAGATCAAAGAAAAAAAAATTGTTTATGTATAGTGACCCTGTCCCATGCGCTAAGAGTTGTAGGTTCGATCCCCACCCAGTCCAAACATTTGTATGATGAATACCTGTGTTCGTTCTGTGTCTGGGTGTTAATATCCAATATTTAAGTATATATTTGTTATACAACTGTTGATTCTGATATCCGTAGCACAAGCTTAAGCTACTTACTTCGGAGTCAGGTCAATGTTTTACTTGTAGATAACTAAAAGCATGGATTTCAAGTGTAACATTTTGATGTTTAATTTTTTTGCGGATGTAAACTAAATCCTAAGTACATTTCTAAAGAGTTTGGCAACAAAGTGGCCCTTATGCTTATACGGCATGCTAGGTAAGGAACAAAGTTGATTCATTATTTTCGAGTCCCAGACCAACATGGATATGCAGCCACCGGTAAATGGCGACTACGCAGCTTTACCACACAGAAACTATGCCTGTTCACTGATAATTACGTTTCATATATACAGCATGAACCAACTAAGTAGAACTCTAGACTGTCCCTTGCGCCATTAAGTTGTGATCAAGTTCGTCCATTGTTTCGTTATCACTTTCGTAGTCTAGCGCCGTCAACTTGAGGAACATCTTTACGGTCGCTAGGCAGCATCTGATAAGTTACCTGGCCCGGCGGCTCTCGTGCCACAAAAACCTGCGCCCGCGTCGTTCTAATCATACGAGTTACGGCTTCGCCTGTGGCGCTGAAACTGTATATAAATAAACTAGCTTGTTGTTCTGCCACAGACACTGACAAGTACTATACGACCTATTCTCTTATCTACAAAATTAAATTCCATCTAACCCAGCCCATTGTCCCATGTTGTTCTGGGACTTAAAAATAATCTATCAACTTGGTTTTTTGTCTTGCAAGTTTTCCACGACAAGCTGCATAGCTAGTTTTAAACGCAAACTGATCTCAAGTATTATGTTAGGTTAAATTGTTATTAATTGTCTTTTTTATATATTTACAATTGAGTTCTTATTTTTTTTTTTAGTAAATATGTTGTAATGAACAACATGTCTACTAAATAAAAAAATAATATATATATTTTTTAATTTAAATGTGTTGGTGTTGTGAGACATGTAGTTATTTAATGTCAAACCATTATAATTTATCCTAAAGTTTGAGCACCACATCCGCATCCGACAGGTCGCGCTGTTGTGACAGCTCGCCGGGACGCCATCACGACAACATAATAGCGTCACCGCTGTCCGGCCGCGGGACAGCGGGAAGTGTCCCGCTCCTGAGGGACTCCACGAGAGTTTTCTGCGACAATGCGCGATTAAGGAATTCGGGATTAACGTCATCTTGACATTTTGTGTCGGCTGATGATTGGCAGAAAAAAAATGTTTATGTAGTGGCTAGTTGATTGTACCACTATTTGTTCAGTTATGTTTATTCTATAGGGAGTAAAGAACAAGACTGTTACAATTTTTTTATAGTCTCAAAAGTAGCAATATGCGAAAGGCAAGGGGGGCTGCAAGGGGGGCACAAGTCCTTATCTTAATGTGAGAGACTCCCATATTATATAGACTTTTATTTTTGAATATATTGACGATGTATTAGAATTTGGCGGTTATGTTAATCCCAAAATCGTAAATGTTTTACTATTTGGTATGGCTCTAGCGCGTTAATAATAATAAAAAATAGATTAAACTTTGTAAAAAATCATAATGGACATACCTACTACTGGTATATAAAAAAATACATATAGAATATATATTTTTTTATATGCAGGTCTAGTTTTAAGCCGAATAAAAATAAACGTACTATACCTACTTACTTCGTCCGCCGATTTGTTTGTCAAATCACAATTTCACATCTTCACTAGCTTCACTTGAAATAAAACGTGACACTTTCGTGTAGGCCTGAGGCACTGGTTGATTACTCAATATATTTCACTGTTGCTGGTATTGACTCATTTTGATAGTATCGAGCGCAGGTTTGATTGAGTAGACAAATTTGTTACAATCCATGGCAGGCAGGTACTTAGGTGACAGATGGATGGTTGATAATGACAATATCACTTCATCAGTGATTTACAGTTGTGTATTTTATAGATGCTAATAAATGCAACAAATCTTCAGTGTTATTTGGTGTGGGTTATATTATCAATATGTACTGTGACAGGTAGGTACTGTAGTATAGTGTTATATACTTAAACCTAGACTACATAATGTCCTCCTAACTGATATCGGTCACGGCGGCCAATCTCAACGAGGATTAGCCATCTGCACAGGAGATATTATAGTGCACAAGTGTATGCGCTAACACAGGTGCACTCTCTATTCCTTCACTCTCATAGTCCGGTGAGACGGCAATTCGACATGACCGGAGAGGGGTCAGGCGCAGGACTTATACTACAGTAGGTACCTGTCACAATACACTAAATACATATTCAGTTTTTGAAAAATGTAGTAATGAATATCGCTTTTTTTTCTATTTTCTCGATCTCGATATATAACCAGGCTTTTCAAAGGGTGTTTGCAGATACTCTGACTACTAAACCAAGGTCACGGATCGAAGCCAAGATGCTTGGTGATTTTCAAATTATCGATCCCTTATAACATTATTACTCTTAACTTAACAAAAAATAAAATGAAACCAAAAGTAAGATAAAATCAAAATGGTTGTCCTCATTCGACGCAGCCCTTGAAACTTTCGCAATCATGGCCCAAATCAATTATATAAAAATCATTGCAGCATTATCGCTAAATACCTAGTTTAATTCGGCGCTTCTAATCCCCATATCTCCCCGATAAAGGTTGTCATCGTTATCATAATGTATTAGCAATTAATCAATCGCCGAGTTATTTTCGTGAAGCAGGGACTGTGACGTCACTCGTCCGTATGTTGAAATCATTGCATTTTCATTGAAATTCCTAAATTTTTTTTTTTCCACATCATCTCGATTTTATCTCATGTTGGTCTGGGATCTAAAGTTATGTTCCAACTGTGTTTCTTGCATAGCATATCGTAAAAGGCGACTAATGGTATAATAATATACCTATAGAGTTTTGGATGTGTGATTGAGTAAGGCGACGAGCTAGCCACTTGTCACTTTTTCACAATTTTCATCTAACCCAGCCCAGTTATACACACACATAACATCACGCCCATAATCTCCAAAGGGGTGGGTAGAGTCAAAGGACAGCAGGCCCATTTAACCACATTCAGCCAAAAAAAAACTTCCAAAACCCGATATACCATTAGTCACCTTTTACGACATGCTAGGCAAGAAACACAGTTGACACATTCTTTTTAAGTCTCAGACCAACACGGGACAATGGGCTGGGTTAGATGGAAAATTGCGAAAAAGTAGTGACAAGTGGCTAGCTCGTCGCCTTCACAATCACATACCCAAAACCACATATACCATTAGTCGCCTTTTACGACATGCTAGGCAAGAAACACAGTTGGCACATTCTTTTTACGTCCTAGACCAACACGGGACTGTTATATTCTTTGTATGATTGTGGTAAAAGGGACTCATAGCCCTTTTGACTCTGCCTACCCCTGCAAGCATAACGGGCGTGATGTTATCTTAATTCACAGGTGCATCGATTTTTCTAGATAGATATTGCGTAAATGTTGATAATTATCGGCATTGTATGCGTTTTTATTACAAGATAAGATTTAAAAAATAATAATATGTTGGTCTTTGTCGATATGCCGATATATTGCGAATACGTGCAGGTAACTTGGTGTAGGCATCTAGGTTATCCTATTACCTAAATGTTATAATATCAGAAGTCATTTTATCATATCCGCTCGCGTTAATAAAGATTGGACTATCCCTCTCGATGATAAATTATTGTCAGTCAATATACCTACATGCTATTTGGTTTTCCCATGTCAATGTGTATGCAAATTTTGAAGATGACCAGATAAGTAGTTGAAGAGATAAGGTAAGAATAAATAAATATTTTTTTCAGACTGACACACCAATTCCCTAGTTCCAAACTAAGCTTATGCTTGTGCTATGGATACTAGGTGAACGGATAGACATACTTATATAAGTTTATAAACATCCATGACTCGAGTACAAATGTCCATGTTCATCACACGAAACATTTGCCCCTAGCAGGATTCGAACCCGCGACCCTTGGTTTCGTGGTCAGGGTCTCTAACCACTCGACCAACGGACCAGTCCAGGCCAGAAACAAAACAGTTTTTATTTATTTATGGTAAAAACAATTTCCTGTCTAACCCAGCCCAGTTTTGTTTTTGGCTAAATGGAGTTATAGGGGCCTGCTGCCCCTTTGACTCTGCCTACCCCTTCGGGGATTACGGGCGTGATGCGATGTAGGTATGTATGTTATGATAGAAAATATAAAATGGTTGATGTGATAATTTTTTACAGAGGTATTAGATAAGTATTTATATGATATTAAACTAACTGCGTAATTACATCGCTCAAGATCATATACTATATATATAAAGCTGATGAGTTTGTTTATTTGCTTGAACGCGCTAATTTTAGGAACGACTGATCCGAATTGAACAAATATTTTGGTGTTGTATAGTTACTATATAACATTATCCAGAAACGCGAAAGAAACCGCGGTCATAGCTAATTAATAAATATGTAAGTATAAGTATAAGTAATTTTTTTTTTTTAAATATCAGTCTACATCACATACATTGATCTGACTCTGAGGTAAGTAGCTTAAGCACTTGTGTTACGGATATCAGAAACAACAGTGGTATTACAAATATATACTTAAATATTCAATATTAACACCCAGACACAGAACAAACACAAGTATTCATCGTACAAATATTTGTCCTGAGTGGGGATCGAACCCACAACTCTTGGCGCATGGGGCAGGGTCACTACCGAATGCGCCATCGAGCTTGTCAATTCAAAGATATCTACATGTATAACTTCGGCCATGTGTATTTAAGTACCTACCTAAGTATGTTCTTCTGTTATATTGTCATGCATTTATTTTGATTTGAAAACATTTGAAAACGACCGTGTTCATTACACAAACATTTACCTCAACGGTATTCGAACCCGTCGCCTTTGGTTCTGTAGTCTCAAACCACTCGACCGAGACGTCCTGTCATTCAATCAAAAAATTAAGATACTAACTAATCTTTGCAATGCCATTGACTTTGGAATCCATTTAGTCCGGCTTTTGTTGAACAAAAAAACTCTCAAAAGATATCAATGTCCGTGCTTAAAAGGATTTGTAGGATACTGTGCCACCGGGGCTGTAGACGGTATTGTAAGCGAGGATTAGGGCCATTGATACGGCTCTTTGTAAACATCCTCATTGTCAACTTGTGGTTTGTTTGTGTAAGGAAGTAGACGTGACATTCAAAAAGTGATTGGCAGAAAAAAAAATTAACAAAAAAAACATGAACTTAAATAAATAAATATCAGGCTACATCACATACATTGATCTGACTCTGAGGTAAGTAGATTAAGCACTTGTGTTACGGATATCAGAAACAACAGTGGTATTACAAATAACTACTTAAATATCGGATATTAACACCCAGACACAGAACAAACACAAGTACCTACTTATTCATCACGCGAATGTTAGTCCTGGGTGGGGATCGAACCCACAACTCTTGGCGCATGAGGTAGGGTCACATAGGTAACACATACCTATAAAATTTTCCTTAAGTTTACCTGAATATAGTTGTCTCTTTTTCTCCGTGCTAAAAATGGTAAAATACTTTGTCATTTAATTGTGTTTTTTAAATAAATCATATTCTATGCTTTAAGTATTTTGTATTCAATTTCGTTTTGGAAAGTATGAGCTTATATGGGCAACCAAGATTCTCTAAGTACAATTGCTGTGTGAATCTTTGTAGGCGTTATGTTGACATGCTGACAAGTCTTCGACCGAAATGTACGCAAATATAGTCCGTCTCTACTTTTTAAATTTTGTCGTGATTAAGGCAAACATATCTTTTATTTTACGTGTATGCTATATTAGATTAACATAGTTCGTAAGTATATTATTGTCTGGGTGCAAACTAACTTGAACACGTTGTAGTACCTACCTAGTCTTATCGTAACTGGCGAAAATATTTTATGATGTAGATCCGTGTGTGTAACCTGTGTTGGAGATTCTTAACTAATAAATAAATTATAAAGAATAATTAATTATCCCTCAGGTTAATATTTACTTATTGGTACCTCTAGGGAAACATTTTATTTAATGAACGGTGTTTTTATTTCGCTCTTTTCAGTAGTTAGACGTGAGTATGGGGAATTCAGGTTTTTTGGAATGAAAACCCTAATTTAAATGTCTAAGGTCATCATATCAAATAAAATCAAACAAACCAACGTGTTTTATTTTATTTACATTATTTTATTTTGTCTACCTATATACCATATATTCTTTAGTTAGATAATTATTATTGAGGTACTTACACTTTATTTAAGTATTATTTACATGGAGGAGGAGAACTATTTAATTTATTACGATAACTAAATAGTTACTGTAAGAGTTTACTTATATACAAATCTATTGAGGGAAGATTTTTCATTTATGTTCCAATTTTCCAATAATAGCATATACAACAGTAAATTTATCTCGATAGCAGTATTTTTAAGGAAATAAATAAAAAAATCGTGAGTTAATTTTAAATTATTTTAAGTACAAATTCTAGCTGACAATTTCCATTAACTTTATAAGGATTATAAAAAATGGGTTTCTCCTCTAGTTTCATGTATTACTTACCACACTACACAAACGGCTTATAATAAGAATTATAATATTGACTCGGTCAATACGACATAAATTAGGTAGCTATCTAATATTATTACAAAATGTATCAAAATATAATAAAATGGCAAAAATATGCAAAGTTCGCATTTAAGAAAAAAGTTTACATGTATGTAAGTCTATGGAAATGCATTGTATATGTTTTTGATAGCAAGAAGTAATGATGATGACATATAGTAGCTTCGTCATCATCACCAGTAAGGTATTAAAAAGAAGTCAAAGACCCTTATTCTGAAACGATGCACAAATAAATTCACTGCCATTTAATTAAATCCAATGACTAACATAGTTTCCAATAGTCCAAGAAGTGAAAAGTAAAAATTGTGCCGTTACTGAATACAGGTCTAAGACTCGAAACCAGTTAAAAATAAAAAGATTAACATTGGTTTTGAGGCTTAATAATCCTAGCTCATATTGAAGGCTGACCTTCATAAAACTTCAAAGAACTTTGCTGCGCGCATCCATAGCAAATATTTATCAAGCCTCAGACCTCTTTCTGTCTACAAAGAGGCGTTCAAGACAAGCGAAATGGCAACGTTTCTAGTGTTGACTTTGTGCTATTATATTCTGTTAGGCATTTGTGACGCAGAAGACGTTGAGTCTGCTGTTTTATTAACAGCTTTATCATAGAAGCTGTAAGAATTTCTAGATGCTATTTGTGGCGGTAAATGCTGCTTTTTCTTCTGCTACCGAAGCTGTTAGGTCATTAACTTTATTCTATTTAGTTATCTACTTATTTTTCATTGGATGGCAGGTCTCTTGTTATTGAAGTTTTGCGCTTTATCATATGTATAATATATCTAACTAGTCCGGTATTATGCGATCGCGTTTTAGTCTTTTGAGCAGACGATTACAAGCCATACAATTGATTGCTACCAACGGCCAATAGATATTGGTTTTTAGATATTCATTGGTGGCAAAGGAAATTATGAAAGCGTGGGAATCCTGTACATCACTGACAATGTAATGTAACTGACTTATTCGATAATCTGCATTGTTCTGAAAACCTTTACGACATTAGCCGCTTACATCACACAGACACAGAATTATTCTAGATGATTAAGAATTTATGGCTGTTCTTCTTATTATTTCTGACTGTCACATATCTGGTACTAATCTACTGGGTATTGTTGGCAGTTCTATTGACAAATATTTATAGGTCACATTGTTAGTTACCCATCGAGTTAATTGAGAATAGTTTATCAATTTCCAATAGCATTGGCGACAGTTATCCTGACCACTTTCATTAGTTTTCTTAGCCAAGAAACTATTGAATGTTGCTAATATACTCTCATTGGCGGCAATTCTAGCTGTCATGGCTGTTCACCTAACTACTGATCTACTGGAAATTGGTAACAGTTCTTCTGACTACAAATCTACTAGACATTGACGGCGCCGTGACGGTTGCCCTGACCACTTTCACCAACTTCATCAGCCGTAAAACACTTGTTAATCTACTAAACATTGATGGCAGTTACCCTGACTACTTTTATCAGCTTGACAGCCATGTGGCTGAGATCTGGTGTAGTTCTGTAACTTTGTTTCTAATCTACTGAGAACTAGTGGCGGTTTTCACGACGACTTTCACCAGCTTTACAGCCACAGAACTATGGTACTAATCTACTGAGCATTAGGAGCGGTTCTCCTGACGAGTGCGCGGAAGCCGAGCGCATCGTCTGCGGCGTACTGCACGGTGCGCTGTTTGCCATCCGCGTCTGTGAATGTGTAGAAGCCGTGAACCACGCCTCCGTCGCGGCTCTCGTGAGCGGACTTCGAGTCGCCCGTCAGCTTGTCCTGGAACGAGATAAGTAGGGGATTACTTTCTATCCAATGTTGGTCGGGACTATTCCACATTGATCAGGGACTATCCCATGTTGGTTTGTTGGGACTATTCCATGTTGATCTGGGACTATTCCATTTTGGTCGGGAACTATCCCATGTTAGTCGGGGATTAAAAAAATATGTTTCAACTGTGTTCCGTGCCTAGCATGTCGTGAAATTCGATTAATGGTGTGTTGGCTATGACTTAGCCATGGCCGTGTCGAAAATGATCTAAAATAAATGTCGTGAATAACGTTATGAAATATAAATGACACACGTATTATTATTATTTTATTGCTTTTTTATAATGTACTTCTTATGAACTTTGGCGGCACATTCGTCTATCGGAAAACAATGTTTGTTTTCAAATGCTTAGAGCATGTAGGTACTTACTGAACAATCGGTCTTGCTACTTTTTTACATATATATTTCTTTATAAATATGTAGGTAAGTATAAAAAAGTACAATTAGAATCAGTTTCTGGTATCAAGAATTATTTGAAATGTCATCGGCGTGAATAGATTTAAGTGTATCTAAAAATGTAACGACTCACGTTTCTTACCGATAAAAAGTTTAAGTGTCGCTGAGTACTTGGGGTTCTGTACTTATATCATACTACATTACATATGTATTACCTGTCCTAGATGAATATATGTATATAACCAATCTTTAAACTCTTCGCTCTTGCTGTTAGTAAGGTCATAAAAAATTGTCAGTAAATTTGTAAAAAAGTTATTGATATTGAAAGAGATGAAAGAGACTGCTGGAGCAGGTGAATGAAATTGTATATTTAGGGTGTGCATTTAGCAGAGATGGATCAACTCCGCTGATATAGAAAGAAGAGTAAATTCAGGGAATATGGAAAATGGAGCGTTAGAAAAACTTCTAGGCAGTAAAGTCTTTAGCCGGAAGGCCTATCTCGCTATACACAATGCGGTGCTGATTCCTACGCTAACATATGAAAGCAACAGTTGGCTATGGCAGAGCATGAAAGTAGAATAAACGCGGTCGAGATGTGTGCACTGCGAAAAATCTGCGGTGTATCGCTCACAGACTGCGTTCGGAATGATGATGTAAGAAAGAGAGTCGGTGTGAAGGACAGCGTCGGAGTCAAGGTAAGAAGAGGCATGCTCCGGTGGTTCGGACATGTGGAAAGAATGGATGACGAAAGATTGACTAAACAGATAAACAATGCGAAAGTGGAAGGATTTAGGGGCCGCGGAAGCTGGGCCTTTCGCGGCCCCTAAATCCTCACCTACCACGACCAGAATGGTTGTGTGTTAATTGATGCCATAAAAACTGTAGAGCTTGTATGAAAAGGATCATGAATATTGAAGAAGCAAGTGAGGTATGTTAGGAGCGTGCTATATGGTTCCATCTACCTACCCCGCTAGGGAAGTGGTATGAAGATTAGTTAGTTAGTTAAAATGATTTAAACAAATTATTACGTGTTATTAAAACCAACTTTAAATTCTTATTTGATGCTCAAGTCTATTATTTTAAGGGTTCTTTTTGATGTTATAGTACGGGACCCTAATAAATTCACCAGTCCGTGAATAATTAATTCAAAAGCGACATAGAGCAGCGCCCACAAGTGCTTCCTGGTCTCGCCGTGCGCCGGCGCAGGTGTCCGTTTGTATCAGCAGCCGCGAAAGTAACGTATTACGTATTAACGTTCTTTATGTCGCCAAGTTCACGGAACAAGTGCATATTGGTTTTTTACTTTTACAAGCTTTTGTCCGTGGCTTTACCCGTCTGGGAAACTGTCTGTTGACTTCATTCTTTAGGTCGTAGGTTCTTTATTTGTCGGAATAAAAAGTTGTCTATGTCCTTGGGTGTTTTTAGATGTACTAAGTTTTATCGTTGTCGGTTAAATAGCTTAAGCGTGACAACGGTGACAGACAGGCCGAAGGAGTTACTTATGTATTTTTAATAATATAATATTTGTCTCATGCTGGTCTAGGACTAAAAAAAAAGAATGTGCCAACTGTGTTTATTGCCTAGCATGTCGTAAAAGGCGACTAATGCTATAAGAAAGAAAGAAAAATGTTTATAAGGTACTTACAAGCATAATACCTATGGGGTTTTAGGTATCTGATTGTGTAGGTGACAAGCTAGCCACTTGTCACTATTTATTCGCAGTTTTCCATCTAACCCAGCCCAGTTTTATTTCTGGCTGAATGTGGTTAAAGGGGCCTGTTGCGCCTTTGACTCTGCCTACCCTTTAGGGGATTACGGGCGTGTTGTTATGTATGTATGCTATATATAACATCTATATAAATAAAACAAAGTCGTGTTTGTTACACCACTTATAAGTCGAGAACGGCTGAACCGATTTACGTTGTTTTTGATTTGTTGGATTTGTATTCGTCCAGAATAACAGAATAACTATTAAAAACATTGAAACATTGACGATAAAACAAAATAAAAGCAAAAGTATTTTCTCATATAAAACGGTGGGATTCGTAACTGTCAATGATAAATGTCAATTACTGAGCGATACGAAGTTCGCCGGGACAGCTAGTTATCCATAAACGTAAGCGAAACCGCGGGCACAGCTTGTATTGTATATAAATAAAACAGTTATTCAGTCACATTAATATTGATATACAAGATTCCATAATACAATTATGTACAGTGAAACTAATAAATAAAAAATTATACACGGATCTATGGAATACGTACTTTGTCGTTACAGATACGACCTTACATTCTCAAGTACATACCTACTTGCTTCTAATTACGAAGTAATGATAACTTAAGAGGCAATTAAATGTAAAGGCTCGTGCACACAGACCGTGCGTGTGCGATTGTGATCTGATTTTTGCAAATACATAATTACCTTTTGAATGGCCTTCGGGGCGAATGAGGGAATAGTTAAGGCTGTGTAGACTAGGCAACTTGTGGCGACTTTTGTTGTTTCGAGTTGCTCAGAAGCGGATTTCTTACATAGATTTTCCTTATGATATGGTAAAGACTAACATACCAGACTGACACACCAATTCCCTAGTTCCAAACTAGCCTAAGCTTGTGCTATAGATACTAGGTGAACGGATAGACTTACTTAAATACGTTTTATAAACATACATGACTCGAGTACAAATGTTCATGTTCATCACACGAAACATTTGCCTCTAGCGGGATTCGAACCTGCGACCCTTGGTTTCGTGGCCAGGGTCTCTGACCACTCGACCAACGGGCCTGTCAAGACAATAGTATCCATATGTTAAATTCTATGGATATTAGTATCTACATACGTTTATAAAGATCCATGATTCGAGTACAGATTATCATATCCATCACACGAACGAACATTTTCCCCCAGAGAGGGACGATTCAAACCCGCGACCACTGCTTTCGTGGTTTGGGCTTCTAACCAATGAGCCTGTAAATAATCTAAACCTCACAAGTTGCCAATAGCTTCAACTAAAGTTGCTGTGTGTTTCTGCTGTAATTGGCGTTTAGCGGCTCACACGTCAAGTGTTTAATAATTAGCAATTGCTGATTGGTTATGGAGTCCGAGGACAAGTTCACAAGGCTGTGAGACTGGTGCGTATGCGCAAATTGAATAAATTGTAGTGACATATACTCGACTATTATATTGTTTCCTTAAACCCTAAAGAGTGGAATATATTCACACCCATAGTATAGTTTTAATGAAAAAAAAAAAAGATTTCGGATTGACAATATCTAACATTGTCTCTATACGTCATTATGCATTTCTAGGCAGTCAATTCATATTTTTATCTTATATAATAAAATAAATATTTAAAATTTTATTATCTGTTTGGTATTATAGAAAACAATAAATTACTTTACTTTAATTACCTGTAAATTGATTTCAGTGCAAATAACAACCAAACATGCGTACGTTTATATAATAACTTATTATAATTCCAATAAGACACCTGCTGTTCCAATACTTTTTATATAGTTTTTTGTTTTGTATTACCGTCAAGGCGCAACGCGTTACGCGTAAACTTCGATAGTCGAGTATACGTCATTGCATAACTGACCACACCTCCGTTGCGCATTACTTCCTACCATGGCAATGAATTATAACCGGCTGCATTCCTACGCGCGCCTTTCATTGCCGTTCGCCTGAGATAAACTCCTTAATTGGCTCTTATAATACCAGTAATGGATACATCGTAATTTTTTTAGTCGCTTATAGATGACATTGCTCTACTTTCAGTGTTGTAACGCATCGGAAGATGATAAATTACGCAGTTTATTTAATGAATTAGGAAATTTGTTTCGAGATTTCGCCTTAGGGTGTGTTGTGAAAATATATCGCGGCTTGTTTCTTCATCAAGGTTTTTATCACGTGATAGAATGTTAATATGATCTATGTAGAGCGAAAGAATTATACGCGATATTTAAGATATTTTCTAAAATATTTTTTTTACTAGTCTGCCAAGCCGAGCAAAAGCGTTTTTAAATAATTTAGTTTAAGTTACGATGGTGCATTCGGTAGTGACCCTGCCCCATGCGCCAAGAGTTGTGGGTTCGATCCCCACCCAGGAGAAATATTCGTGTGAAGAATACTTGTGTTTGTTCTGTGTCTGGGTGTTAATATCCAATATTTAAGTATATATTTGTAATACCACTGTTGATTCTGATATCCGTAACATAAGTGCTAAAGCTACTTACCTCGGAGTCAGAACAATGTATGTGATGTAGTCTGATATTTTTAATACAATATTTTTTACTGGATTTTGACTAGACTTAGGACCTAGTAACTACATCTTTATATTCTTAAAGTTATGCAAACACGAACTTGATACTGATTTCCTTTGTAAACTTGGTAATTATATACTAAGTGATACCTAGTAGGTATTTATTACATTTTCTGCAATATTGGACTGAAGGGCTTATTAAAAACCATAGATTTAGAATTTTTTGACTACGCAAAAGATACATAAAGCGTGGGAGCGAGAAATCCTGCTGAAATACAAACCGCCCGAGAGAAAAAGAGACAGCGGATGAAGTACCTATATGTCAATGTTTTTGCGAGTAAGAGGCCATAGCGTCCCGGTCTATTCTACGTCGCAGTGAAATTTGTGCATTTATGTATTAAACCTTGGATTATAATCGAGAATATTAAATGTGCAATTGAGGTGACTTGTTCTGTACGTGATTGTGAGGTTACACGACGGAATAATCCGAATAAATACACTTTTCACAGGTAAATACGATTTTATCATCAGATTTTTTCAAACCATATTTTGTCAAATTGTTGCTAGTAATCAGTTTAGAAAAATATGTTTACAATAGTATATTGATTATAATTTATCTTTCTAAGTAAACATCGTGATTATAATCAGAATTGGGGAAAATATTGTGTAAAATAGTAAATAGTTTGGTTACGCTAGTGCTTGACAAAGCGGTGACGTCACGAGTATCGATAAAAACTTAATCGTCTTTTAGCGACATCATGACATGAATACAAAGTTATTTAGCCAAGTTATGTTGAAATATAATTATATTCACATTGAGAACTCATTATCTCCGTAAAATTGTTAGTTAAGTAACTGATATTTTTTCTAGGTTTCCAAGCAACCCAGCATTGTGTAAAAAGTGGATGCGGACTATAGACAGACCAGATTGGACTCCCAGTGAGAACTCCACTATCTGCAGCAAACATTTTGACGGCAAATAACGGCAGCAAAAAATTTGTTGCACTACATATTATTTTTAAATAACTAAATGACACCAAATTAAAAGTTGCTAATATATTATTTGTTTCATTTCATTCCATCAGTCAAAGCATAAGTCATATCTTTTTGTCTTAGTATAAATCTATTTCTATTTTTTTAATTTTTTACACGCTGAATATACGAAGAATTTTACCATCTCATTGTTTATAGAACTGCTTAGAATGAGATTTCTTACCGACTAATTTCAATTTACCTAATATATACAACTACTGATTTCAGTCAATGCCATAAATAATTAATCAAAAGTATAAAAAAGCGTTTTAAATACCTATATTATTAGTATACAACTGAATCAGTCGATAATGTGAAAGTGCGTCTTTGACAACACTATTTTTAACTCGCACATAGACGTCAACCAACACATGCTTAAATTTATTTTGGTCATGTCTCCGAGCCGTCTTTGTGTATCTTGTACATCCTAAATCTATGTTAAAAACAGTTTATCATAATTATTTCCGATTTCATTAATTGAATAAAAAAATCATGCAAAGATCTATTTGTTAATTGTATTGCGTTTATCTAATTGTATTGATAATAGCAGGTTAAATTTATTAAACGGAATCATTAACCGTGGATAAATAGATTTATTACAATGTTTACAAGATTAACTGTGGCTAATGTATTCCTACTATTTTTAAAATAACTATGTTTGTCTGTTACGCTTTCTTAAATAACTAAATCTATTCTAATGAAATTTGGTAATTAACGTTATGAAAGGATAGATGTTTTTATCCCGAAACATTTTACAGATCCTGTGGGATGTAATGTAGCGAATTCCAAGCAGCCAAAGGCTATGTACCTAGGTACATAACCTATTAATATTATAAACGCGAAAGTTTGTGAGGATGTATGGATGTTTGTTACTCTTTCACGCAAAAACTACTGAATGGATTTTAATGAAACTTTACCATAATATAGCTTATACACCTAAATAACATAAAGGCTATTTTTTATCGATGTACCACGCGAGCAAAGCTGCGGTAAAAAGCTAGTTTCTATAATATGATGCTATTTCTCTGTGTACGTTTTTTAAGTATCTAATACATGTGCCATAAAAACCATGCCATAGCGACTTATCTACTTATGTCCTAGAACCTTCACCTAATAATAACAAACACAACTAAGAAAGAATTTACAAACATACTTATGTTGATATACTTATGTTTTTCATTATTTTTTGTTACCTATGAAAAATAAAAAGTGGTCGAAGTTTTATTTTAGTTAATTTTTATCAACATGTCATCAGTTTATGCTTCGTTGCCCAGCATAGTGGCCTCTCACTTATTAGTGGCAGACAGACAAAAAAGTTGACGTTCATGTAACAAATGAAAGGAAGCGGAGAAAGGAATATATATATTTTTTTTCATTACAAAATATACCGTTCTTTTTTCATATATCTATGCGGCTTGTGCGGAAAGTAAGTCGGTCTCTTTTGATATGATTAAAACATAGCATCACGCCCGTAATCCCAGAAGGGGTAGGAAGAGTTAAAGGGACAACAAACCCCTTTAACCACATTCAGCCAAAAATAAAACTGGGCTGGGTTAGATAGAAAGTTGTGAAAAAGTAGTGACAAGTGGTTAGCTCGTCGCCTACACAATCACATACCCACAACCCATTATACCATTAGTCGCCTTTTACGAAATGCTTCGACAGTTGGCACATTCTTTTCAAACCCAGACCAACATTTAGTAATGGTACTTTTTATCGCAGAAATCATGATAGATCCTTCTAGCGGTAGCAGTCTTAGTAATCCACACGAACATAATTATTATAATAGGGATGATGACTGCATTAAAAATCTATAATTCTATTTAGTCCGTCAGTTAGATTATACAAAAATACTAGGCACATATTTTTCGCTTTATCAAATTAACAAAAAATCACAAAGATAAAGAGCATCAAAGTTTTGGAGTGGGAGCTTGTGACGTCACTATTTAGTAAAAATTGTACGAAAGCGTGACGTCACGCGCAACTTGAATGCATTGTATCTTCGTCAATGTTTGTTTGACAAATAAATTAATAAATACGTGTTCAATATTTTTTTATCATTTAACAGACGGACTAAACAGAATTTTTCAGTCATCTAGCCCATTGTTGCAAGTTGTATATAATAATTTTAAAGCAAAATTGCAAGCACCTTCGTCTCAGTGTAAAGGTCAATCATAACAAGTAACGTTTTCATAATTACGACATTCATTCATTATTATCTCCATCTGATAACATTTTAATTTCATTCTTAACCAGAGCTCTCACGTTTGTAGCGAATAACCTCCGAGAAACGTGATTGAGAACATACATACACATCGACAGAGCGATTAAAACTGTCGATATCGATGTCGTATCGATGACATGACAGAGTCGTGTCGTGTTAATCAGCTGTGACATATTTGTAGACATGGTCTGTGAAGTAACTGTATTAGGCAGCGACCGTGGAGGGACAGTAAAATTACATTCAATATGAACTAGCTGTTTCCCGCGACTCCGGCCGCGTAGATTAATATTTCTTTATTAGGATAAAGAAATATTAGTCTACTGACTGACTACTGAAAAACTATGTCTTTTTTCGGGATAAAAAGTAGCCTGTATTTTATTCCAGGTTGTAATCTATCTCTGTGCCAAATTTCATCCATATCCATTCAGCAGTTTTTGCGCGAAGAAGTGACAAACATACACACTTACATACTTACAAACTTTTGCCTTTATAATATTAGTGTGACTAGCTGACCCGGCGAACTTTGTAACGCCCCGTTCTCGAATTTTCAATAGGTACCCATTATTTTTTATTTTTTGCGCAACTTTTAATTTTTTTTCTTTCATAAGAACCTTCACCTAATAATAACAAACACAACTAAGAAAGAATTTGCGAAATCGGTTCAGCTGTTCTCGAGATTTGCGCTTAGCAACATATTCAGCGATTAATTTTTATATTATAGACAGTACTTGGTTTTGACAAGAGTTGTAATGCTGAAGAATGGAAAATAATGGTGGCAAAAAAATACTAGGATTAAGAACCTTCATTAATTTTTTCTCACAATTTATTAAAATTAATAAAAAAAATCAAATATCGCTATTTTTATTAATCGCTTTTCTAGTTAAATTGCATTGTCCATAATGGCTGGCAAGGAAAACAATTAATTTAACGGTGGTGGCTAAAGGTGATATTATTAAAGTAATTGTGTATTTCCATTATACACAAATAGAAGAAGTGCTTTAATGTATGACCGACGTCCGTTCGTGTTGCATAATAATAATGTGATTCTGATTCTTCACACTGCGCACGAGTGAAAATAACGGACTTGTGAATTGAATGGTAAAACTTGTTACTGTACAAATTGTATCATATTAAGTATACCTAAAGCTAGTAGTAGATACTAGCATTTGCTCGCGGCTTCGTCCGCATAGTCAGTGTTTTCTAGGCATTTTGTTTTGATAAAAATATGTTGTTCATAGCTTGTCCTGATAATAACACCATTCATAACTTGTGCGTAGAAAACCATTCGTTATACATATGTATTTTTTTAATTTATACACATACATACATAACATCACGCCCATAATCCCCGAAGGTTAGGCAGAGTCAAAGGGGCAGCAGGCCCGTTTAACCACATTCAGCAAAAATTAAACTAGGCTGGGTTAGATGGAAAATTATGAAAAAGTAGTGGCAATTGGCTAGCTTATCGTCTACACAATCACACATCCAAAACCCGATATACCATTAGTCGCCTTTTACGACATGCTAGGTAAGAAACACAGTTGGCATACTCTTTTTAAGTCCCAGACTAACACGGGACAAAATTTATTTATTTATATAGATTTTTTTTATAAAATTAATAATCAGTATAGTGTCGCCTTTTGTGATTTTTTAAAATCAGTTATTCTGTAATATTGAGATAAACAATGAAATCACTGTATGATCTCATGTGGTGACTTAAATGGTCATATTACGACCATTGCAAAACGGTTTGTCTTTGTTTCTGCATATCTTAAATATCTGTAAACTCAAACAAACATCAGACCAAATTTGATTTCATAAGCTGTTTTGACCACGTGTGTTGAGAAATATAGGTAACCACGATACCTACATAAATTTAACAAATATATTGTCAAAAAAAGCTGCGAAGCATGTAAATTTTCTTTACTTTATACCTATTTTTATTCATCTTCCTAGCGCTATGTCCCGTGTTAGTAGGTTCCGCTTAGACCATGATCCAGGATTTAGCGAGTCTGGTAATTACATTAAAGCGACTGCCAGTCTGACCTTCGTAACCCTAAAATAGGGGAACCAGACAATTTTTGGATCATGGTTACAAATCCAAAGTTGTTTAAATTTGCAGGTTTCATCACGATGTTTTCCTTCACCGTCGAGCTAGTGGTATAAATACGTACATAGACTTGAAAAATCCAGAGGTACGTGCCCGGGTTTGAACCCGCACTCCTCGGTTAAGAGGCGCGTGTCCTTACCATTGAGCTACCACCGCTCCACCATTATACTTATTTTTATTCTAATGCCTAATAATGTTTGAACTGTTCATCTCTGTATTGCGGATGTTTCATTTTATATCTTTCCAATTTATTAGTTCTCGTTATTTCTTCTTAGAAGTTAGATAGATTATTTTTTCATAACTAACTAAACTTCACTCACTTCCCTAGCGGGGTAGACAGAGAAAACCAAACGCCATATGGCACGATCCTTACACACCTCACTAATTTTTTCATCACTATCAGTATAACATATAATCACCTATATTATATAAATAACTACACTAGCGGTATTGTTTAACATCTATTTCAATTACATAACCCTTAGCAATATTTCTGTGAGCCTAAACATAATGCACACTATTAGAAAGAAAAAAGAAAAAGTATTTTTTTGACACCACAATAAATAAAAAAATAAAAAAACATTATCAAAATAAACTTATTTATTTATCAAACATAACATAAGTAAATGGGACCTTATCCCAAATAATATTACTTACTAGCTGTGCCAGCGGTGTCACCCGCGTTTATGGTTATTATTATAAAGACCATTTCCGTCATACATGATTTCTATGTAACTTTAACCATTAAGGCTGCACACGCGACGGAAGCTTAAAAAATGGAGTAACTTCTCCCGTTTTCCCAACATTTCCCTTCACTACTCTGCTCCTATTGATTGTAGCGTGATGAATAGTATACTATAACCTGCCCAGGAGTATGAAGAATAATTGTACCAAGTTTCGTTAAAATCCGTCGAGTAGTTTTTGTTTCTATAAGGAACATACAGACAAAAATTTTACTGATTGCATTTTTGGCATCAGTATCGATCACTAATCACCCCTGATAGTTATTTTGAAAATATATTTCATGTACAGAATTGACATCTCTACAGATTTATTATAAGTATAGATAACCAAAAAATAAACAGATCGGTGTCAAAATGGTCACCGCTTAGTCAGTTCAGGGCGCGGCGTGTTATTATTGTTTAATGCAACATTATTGCATTGTTACCAACGTGCAATTATCATCAAACTTGTTCCACGTAAACGATTGTTCCACGATCTCAAAGGTTGCACTTATACAGCCATTATGCACTTAGCAAAATGCAGGCTTAATATTCGCTTTGGGTAATAAAAGCTTGAGTTGTGGTGATAAGAATCTATTTGAGTAAAGAACTCTGAACCAATATACGCTGGTAAAGTTAAATTCTCACGTAAACCATATAAGGTAAACTGGGATCATTTATATAAAAATGTCTGCACATTCATCCTTAATAATGAGCGGTGGTAGCTCAATAGTAAGGACACGCACCTCTTAACCGAGGAGTGTGGGTTCAAACCCGGGCACGTATCTCTGGATTTTTCAAATCTATGTACGTATTTATACCACTAGCTCAGCGGTGAGGGAAAACATCATGATGAAACCTGCAAATTCAAACAGCTTTGGATTTGTAACCATGATCCATAAATTGTCTGGTTAACCTATCTTATGGTTACAAAGGTCAGATCGGCAGTCGCTTCAATGTTATTACCAGACTCGTTAATTTCCAGATCATGGTCTAACGGACCCCGTCTAAGCACGGGACATAACGCTAGGAAGATGATGATCCATCCTTAATAATGTTTTTAAAGCCCTATAAAATAACTCTGTTATGTTCACATCTACACCGCTAAATTGATTGCGATAACATTTGGTACTCCAAAAGATTAGACTTCAAGAAAAGAAAATGGCTACTTTTTATTTCGCAATAAAATGCTAGACCGAATTTCACGCAGACAAAGCCGCGGGAATAATCTAACACTAAATGACGTCGCTTAAGTTCTAACACTAAGCAAATAAAAAAGTCGCAATTCCCATACTGATTCTAAATCGTATGATTGAGACCGTGTAATTTAAATGTAATGGCAAATGCCGTGTCCACAATCATCACGGCTTGGCAGCTGTCAGGAAGTTTTAATTACACGTCTAGTCCGTTTTTAGATGTAGAACAATGCCTAAGGCAGGGGTAGTAAACCTTTTTCAAATAAAAATGACAAAGTTTATTAAACGTTAATCAATATAAATGGTTCCTTAGTACCCGGGGAGCGGTTGACGTGGATGTTAATTTTAATAATTGTTGATACATTCATGATCTCAAAGAAAATTACTTTCTGTATAACTCCACGCGTGCCAATGGTGCGCCATCCCTGGCCTAAGTCATTGTTACGACTTGCACCCAATCGGAACCGCTTAGCGCACCACGCTATTGCTTTCGCGCCAAAAAACACAGTTTAGAAGCTACTTTCACTGTAGATAAGGAAACTATTGGATCGCGATTATAAAATGTACGGGTTTCGGATACACAGTCCTCGCATTCAGATCAATGTGTGTGATGTAGTCGGATATTTGTTATTATTTATTTATTTATTATGGTTTGTTTTGGTTAGGGTACATGGTAGTGCAGGGCTTTGATAAATATACGAGAACGTGGTGTTATTATGAGGATAAAATATCATATAAAGAGATGACGTGTTTTATGTTCAAGAGGAATTAGAAAGAAAGGCTCTGATACAATTTTACTTTTAAATATGGCGATATCTGTCAATAGGCTATTGGTGTTTATGTATAAGAAAAGATTTTTGATTAACATCCCGGTTCCGATCCTTGTATAACTAACTAACTTAAACTTCACGCGACTTCCCTAGCGGCGTAGCCAGAGATAACCAAACGCCTTAGGGCACGATTCTTACACACCTCACTCGCTTCTTCAACATAAAAATATATGGAAAATATACTTCTTCATCTACTTTAAAGCTAATGTATTTTTTTACTTACTTAATGTACACATGTTTATTTAGCTACAAGCATCATTGCCACAAAGTTTGACATTTATACGGATTGTAAGGCAGGATAGAAAGTGGCCTCTAAATCCGGAATATCATAAATAATATCAGTTGTACTTGAATGGAAAGCAAGTTCAATAATTACGTTTCGATTTCTATGTTACAATTCAAATATTTAAGGGACTTCAGGGGCATATCGAAAAACAATTGTAGTTATTATGATAACAAGTGCAACGGAATAAGTAAAAAAACATTTTAACAACTTATTTATATTACTTTTGATTAAAAACGATCTATTAAGCCAAGAAAAGTATCATATTGAACTTAGAGGTGATAAATGAAAAAAATAAGCTTTGGTACTTGTTGAAACTTATGACGAAGATACTTTTAATCAAGTTAACGAAATAAATACATCATTTCGTCATCGCTTAAAGCATGTTACAAATGAGAAATATTCTACATTTTAATAGTTGACAATCATTATCACCCCTAAGGCGCGGTTCAGTGGTTGTGGTCAAACTATATTGTACACAAATGCTTTAAAAGAGGTATAGTCGCTTTGTAAATATATCTCTGTACTTTATAAATATGTTCAATGGAAAATTTCGATTTACGTATATTATGTGCGTGTTTTCATAAAACATAAATTTTAATAATTATTATTGCAATATTGCAACTGCAAATTGCATAAATAAGTAAAATTTTACGTAGCGTTACATTTTTGTTATATAATCCTTAATGTAGATTGTATCTACAAATCCATTCATGATATTAAACAAAGACTGTTTTGAATAAACGTTTGCAATAATTAGCATTGGAATTGAGGAAGTTTTTACAATTATATTTAATTGATAAATTATTCAGCTCATTTTTCAAGTTCCAAAGGAAAATTTACTACTAACTAGGTACTACTTTGTTATGTTTTAAATAGCTTTTATTGTTGCAGAAAAAAAAACTTCCTGGATTAAAAGTATAACACAAACTAGATATTCAATTCGTTGGTAAATAGGTAGAGCAATACTAAATAAACTTAAAAAACAATAGAGAATAGAAGAGAAAATAAATACAAGCTGCAAGACAAAAGACAGAAACATATACAGCAAATGTGTGCCAAAACGGCGCACGCTCAGCACAGTCGTGAGACTACCTGATATCAACCAGACCACGACCTTGGTTTTCAGCGGGTACCTGGTCTGCTCCGCGCACCCGCCCCCATTCACATTGCCTATCAAGCTAGACGAGGCACACGGCGGAAGGAAGCAGGTGTATTACAATATGAAAGTGTAACTACCCTATCTCCCTTCTCATAACAGGGAGAAGGTAAGAAAAGAAAGAACATTAAGATCTTCTTATCTTGCCATATTATTTTGGAAATAGGAAAATAAAAGGAAGAAAAGGAAGGAAGGATTTAGGAGCCGCGGAAGGCTCAAGCTCACCTACCACGACCAGATTGGTCGTGTTTTAACAGAAGGTGATGTTAGGAGTCCGTACCGTACAGCTTGTATGAAAAGGATCATGAATGTTGATGGTTGTAACTGATAATTTAATACAATGACTTGACAAATAATGAATTGATTGATCATTTACGAATACATACATAGGTAAATGAGTAGAAGTAAGTACATGATATGATTTTAAAATGACATGACGAAATCAAAGCAGATTTATTAAAGTGTCACATAAAAGTTCCGAGTTTCTTGCCGGTTTCTTCTCGGTAGATTCAAATTGCTCTACCGATTTTTGTAAAATTGACGATTTATAAGTGCTTTTTTGAGGCCTACATAAATAGAGACATTTTGAATTTTAAACGATATAAATTATAATAGAAAATGTTATGTGCAGGTTTCAGGCTATAAAGAATGTATTATGTCTCTTCACACTTCTCTCGAATCTTGTTTAGAAATTTGCAGCCTTGCTAGAATGTTATTTTCTTATAAATCTTCCTCATTCCTAAATTAAACATCGCTAAGGTGATTTAAGGCAACAAATTAACCGATTCTTTTAATTATCAAATACATGGACTAGCTAAAAAAGAAGGAGTCCATCTTTTTGCGCGACTTACTGTACTTTGAAGCTCCTCAGGTGCTCCAACTTGACACGCAACTTACGTCACACATTAAAATAATAAGTGCTCTAAATGACAGATATCCGATATCTGGTATCCTTAAGTATCTCGCTCACACATGCATAAAACTGAATTCACGCTATAGTATGACAGCGTGGAGTCCTTCTTTTTTTACTAGTCCGTGATCAAATACAATAATTTCTCACTCAAGAAAGTACTTAAATGTCTATCATTTGATTACCACACCCCAGTTATTAGTATTATTGGCTCGTAGTAGGTATCTGGTAATGACTGTAACGCATTTCAGTAATTGCATTCAGCAATTAAAACACAATGAAACAATCCCGAGCGCTTCCGGGAAGGTGTCCCAACCGTGGACGTTGCACTTCGCGGTTGCAAAAGTGCAAGGAAAACTGCATTAATTATTTTCACGATTCGTTCCACAGTATGTACCTATTGTGCACAGTGTACATACGACGATTGATAAACTATAAATTAATTATTATTTTCCGATTACTTTATTGAGAGTTAGTTTTTACGAAACGATTTGACGGAAAACACAAATAGAATAATTTTAGTTTTTAATGTCTAAAGTAGGTCATGTTATTTAAATGAATGAGATGTAAATTTATTAATATTTAACACAGGCTAAATATTCCAGAAGATTTTTTTTTATTTTTTAAGATAATTACACACTCAGAAATACTTATATACGTTATTAAGGTCGTCCAGTGTGTCTTATACCTAAAATAAAAATATCACATTGCAAAATATATGGTGTTGTTTATAAAATACTATTAGTTATTAAAAAGACAATTAACATTACATAACAGGTGGCCAAGTTTAGTTTTATAGTAAAAAAAAAAAATTGAAACATGGTTTAGTTTTTTAGCTTGCGAAACTCGCGTATGCTCAAAGTGGAATGATAATGCTTTTTAACCGACTTCAAAAAAAAGGAGGAGGTTCTCAATTCGACTGAATTTTTTTTTTTTTTTTTTTTTTTTTTTTTTTTTTTTTTTTTTTTTTTTTTTTGTATGTATGTTACTCGATATCTCTGAGAATTGTTAACCGATTTCCAAAATTTTTTTTTAATCGAAAGGGTTTACTCCCGAATTGGTCCCATTGCCACCAAGTCAGGATCTGATGAAGGGATCCCAGGAAAATCGAGGGCAACCCTCAAACTTTATAGGCACGTACAATGTGTTTTAGACATTTTCTAAGATTTTTCAAGTATTTACGTCTGGAACTTATCATCTTATGATGGTGAGCTGATGATGGAAGGTACAAATCCTTAACGATTAGGAATTAGTTTATGATTCTTTAAATATTTATATCTTCGAGAATTGTAAGACGATTTTTAGAGTTCTTTTTTTTATTCAAAAGGGTATATCCTGGAGTTGGTCCTATTGGTACCATATCTGGATCTGATGAAGGAATCTTAGGCAAATCGAGGGAAACCCTCAAGTATTATAGGCGCGTACAATCTATTTTAGTTATTTTCTAAAACAATTCAAGTATTTACGTCTGGTATTTATAATCTCATATTGCTGAGCTGATGATGGAAGGTGCAACTCCTTAACGATTAGGAGTTTGTGGATAATTCTTTCAATATTATATGGCCACATTAAGTGTTATTCTCGAGATAGTCTCAATTTCACCAAGTCTTGGTCTAGTGATGGGGTTCCATGAAAACCAGGGCCACTCTTAATTTTTTCTAAAACGATTCCAGTATTTGCGTCTCGTACTCATCATGTTATGTTGCTTAGCTGATGATGAAAGGTATAACTCTTTGAAGATTAGTAGTTTTAAGTAATTCTTTAAACATTAAAGGCTCGTTATACCTTTTCGTCTTTAGTCTCATAAGACCGGCACTGTCTCATTAAAGCAGCTCGTTTTGATTTGGTCTACCTACCTTTTAATAAATTTCACTAAAAAGTAAAAAATAAGTAAAATTTTAACAAAAATAAAAACCGACTTCAAAAAACCCCGCAAAAAATGTTTATAAAAAAACACAAGTAAAAACTGCCTTAATAGCTATTTAAATGTCTAAACACTAAAAAGTATAAAATAAATTCTATCGACTGCTTCGATGAAAGTATTAATCTTTAACACGTATTTAAATATTTACAATAATCAGTTAGTTTTGGAGTCGGTGCCAGCCAAACTAAAAAAAAGTAGACACTTAATAACAAATTACCTTACTAATAACAATATGAAACAAATTAGTTAAAATATGAGTATATTAACTTACTATTGATTTTGTATATTCAAAACCTATTTTACCACCCTTCACCAAGAAACAAATAATTGCAAATTCCGAAATGATGATATAATTACGCGGGCTGGCACCGACTCCAAAACTAACTGATTATTGTAAATATTTAAATACGTGTTAAAGATTAATACTTTCATCGAAGCAGTCGATAGAATTTATTTTATACTTTTTAGTGTTTAGACATTTAAATAGCTATTAAGGCAGTTTTTACTTGTGTTTTTTTATAAACATTTTTTGCGGGGTTTTTTGAAGTCGGTTTTTATTTTTGTTAAAATTTTACTTATAATATTTTATTTTCGTAAATTTCAGTCACGATTTTCCTCGTTATCTGCGGAACAGTGACCGCGCGGCTAAAGCTATGTCTACACATTCGTTGTTTAAATACAGCTTACTTTAGCCTTTAAAACCTTATTCGTATGAACGTATACCACATATTTATCTGTTAAAAATAAGTATAAATAAAGAGAATATTTAAAATAATGAAAGTAACTTTTATGTTAATTTATTATGTAATAAAAAAAAACTTAAAGATTTGTTGAAATAATATAGCATGTTATACTTTGTAATTGAAACTAACGATT
This sequence comes from Glyphodes perspectalis, assembly GCA_951394215.1. NCBI lineage: Eukaryota > Metazoa > Arthropoda > Insecta > Lepidoptera > Crambidae > Glyphodes > Glyphodes perspectalis. Next base: position 897,124 of record OX596210.1, on the reverse strand, counting down.
AATCAAACTAATAATGGTAATATAACTACTGGAACAATGTATTCAGATTAATCCGGTTTTGCAGCACAAATATTAATCATTCAATCCGTGTCTAATAACAACGTTAAAATGTGATAATTGAACATTAGAGTCTAACACACGCATTAGCAGTTAAACAATTATTGCTGGTGAACCAGTACAGTGTTGAATTATCCAAAACAAATTTATGTCAAAGGGGAGCCGTTTCAACCATATTCAGCTTAAAAAACAAAACTAAGCCAGGTTAGATGATAAATTGTGAGAAAGCAGTGACAAGTAGCTAGCACGCCTACACAATCACATACCCAAGATCCGATATACTAAGCTATTAGTCGCCTTTTACGACATGCTAGGCAAGAAACGCAGTTGGTACATTATTTTTAAGTCACAGATCAACATGGGATTTATTATTTCAAAGTCTATTATGTTATGTGTTGTCTACCGCCATAGTCTTTTTTATATATTTTTTTTTTGTTTTTTTGTTTTTATCTGCAATCAGTCATTTTGACTATAAGCGGATGTGTAGAGTGCTTCATGGCGTGCGGTGGACGTCTTCCAGTGAAGATCGCCACTATATTAAGCTACATACAAGCTTCCAGCCCATTGTCTCAGTTCAGCTCAAGTATATTTTTACGCTTGAGGCGTCTTGTATGGTTTTGTGTAACCAATTCTGTTTTTTATAATTGACAAACAAATACATACAAGTATTAATATGACGATTAGTTCTAACCATGTAAACTGTCGTAGTTTAAACGTAATATTTATACGGTTTGTTTTACACGATAAACATCAAGTTCTATTGATCAAGGACTTAGTTAAACCGATTATTATTATTCGGACAAGCAAGGACTGTGTGTAACCGGCTTAAGGTAAGGTTAAGTACTATGCGAAGTACGAATGCTTGCCCAGTAGAGCGAGACGAAGGCTCAGCTTTCTAGTTGTACGCATTTTGTAGGCATTTTAATAATTGCTAGTAGAATTTTGCTTAAGGGCTTATTATTTTGGCTTATTAAATGGGTTTTATGAATTAGCTTCATCTCGTTTTTTTAGTCGGCGTTCGCTATGAATATTTTGAAATTGGTTTTTACATTGAAGTTACTACATTGATATCCGTAGTTCTTCAATATGATCATTAAATTAACAGAGTTACAGATCCAAAGTTATTTTGAGCAAAATTTTAAAATCTGGAATCGTTTTATCAGTGAATTTACGCAATGCGATAACGTATTTCTGAATTTTCAAAGGATACGAGAAACTTATCGAGTCTTAATGTGACACTCATATGATTCTAGACGTGTTTCTAATAGACAATTAACATAAATGAATGTGGCCCAATTTATTATTCATCTTTGTTAAAACGTGGAAATAACATACAGCAATCTTTGCACCATATAAGTTCATTTGATTAATTCCAACGTTTTAAGAGTTTAAGAAGCAATTTCTCCAAAAACATGGAACCAGATTGATTGAATAACCCAACACCAAAGGAATTGCGCAGACACAGTGAGTTTCGGCGCATTGCGCCACGCAGCCGACCCTGTTCGCATAAAGTGTAACGTCTGGTAAACTTGCATACGTTTATGTAATAAACTCCATCATTGACTCGTCCGGTTGTCTGTAATGCTTAATGACATTAAACTTATCTGATTGGTTCCTGTGGTGTGACTGGTTTCTTTTTTATTATATTCGTTTCCGAGCTAGAAATGTCAGCTGGTATTTAGGTTACAACATATTTTTACAAGTTCGAAATGTCCACGATGTCAAAATCTTAACATGTTAGCTTTTATTTAGATAGAATATATAACCTTTAAGGCATATCTGTTCTTTGGTCTAGACTTAAGATTTCGAAAAAAAGATTGTATCCTTAGTTGTGTATCTAAGCTGCAAGATCTAGATTTTTTCTTTAAGATATTAATACACAATTGAATGTTATTGTATCAATTTATTTTAAAAAAACATGACCTGTTAATCTGATAAATATCCGAAGAAAGAAACTTGAAATCAAAAAAGTTATCAAGAGAAAAAATATAACATTGACAAACTATAGACGAACTAAAATTAATTAAAGATATTAATCTCTTTTTATTGATTTGACGTGTACTTGACACGCCACAATAATTCAATTACCTGTTGCTATGTCAGTGGGCTGTCATCAAATGTTTGTTTTTAAACTGAGAGAATCTATTGAGAGATAGGTTTATTTAATAAAAGGTAAAGATAAAAACATGTTGAAATCAAAAGTAAACATCAGCCCCAGCCAAGCTGGGCCAACTGAGGGTGAGGAGCATGTGGTAGAGGAACACCAGGTCGAGGTTGAAGAAGTCACAGAAGAAGAGAAGATCGTGTACCCGGAGAGAGTGTTGAGGAAGGAGGAGGTGAGCGCGGCCCTCAGCCACTTGGGGAAGATTGCGGAAGGTCATGGATACGCCTACTTGAAGGCAACTTGTACAGGTAGCAAATTTTGTGGAGTTAGGTAGTTAGTTTATGGACTTGGCAATGTTAGAATAAATTTAAAGATAGGTGATTCCCAACAACTTTTTGCAGTTATGTAGTTATCATATTGCGAATTATGACTTTACACCAGTCTAGTCTTTGGGTTGACAATGCCATTTATAGTATCATTTATGTGGTATCTCAACTGTTTTTTCTAACTTTCCCACCTACATAGAAATAGTTTTGTTTAATGTTAATAAATTTATACAAAGAAGAACTCCCACTATTTTAAAAGGTTCTCTAACTACATAATATGGGATATTTTTACACAGGAATGAGTTTAACTGAGATATTAGCGCTACAACACTTCAAACATCTTCAGTACGTGGATGTGTCCAACAACTGCCTTGAGCTGGAAGCGCTTCAAGCGGTCACGGAACTCCCATTTCTAGTGCTCATTCAAGCCGACAAAAACGTGCTTTATTCTGCCGCTCTCAAGCCTATGAAGTACCTTCAAGTGATGGTACTGAATTATAACAAAATTTCAACGGTAGAAGACGTGTTTCAACCAGAATTATGCACATTAGAAGTCGGGTATAACAAGATAAGCAGAGTATACTTCGCTAATATTATGCCTCAAATCAAATGCTTAGATTTTCGCTACAATTTGATACAAGACATCATCGACTTTAACTTCCCAAAACTAGACAGTTTGTATTTAGCTGGAAATAAGATCAAAAGTCTTGTGGGTCTTGAGAGATTAGTTAATCTACGAATATTACATGTCCGCAATAACCCGCTGAAATTTCTAGATGGCTTCGATGAAGCACATAAGAAACTTAAGTATGTTAACTTGAGGAATACTAAAGTTGCAACACTGAGGCAAGTTAAGAAGTTGAGAGTTTTGACTGCTTTAGAGACACTGGTGATGAAGGGTAGTCCTTACATGGGTGGAACTGGAGAAGAGACAGGTGAGATAGCCCCGGAAGAGGAGGATTCGGAAATAAGAACAGAAGTGCTTGCGACGTTACCTAGACTAAAGAGACTCAATAAATCAGTGGTTACTCCTGAAGAGATGAGTGAAGCTAAAGATCTGATGACGCAGTGGCTTGAGGAGGGGGAGAAAGATGAGGAGGAGATAGAAGACGAACAGAATGAGGAAATGTCGAATTTGGATGAGTGATTGTTCAATGGGCTAATGAAATACTGTGATGTAAATGAATTAAGGTAAATATAATAAATAATGTTGCCATGAAAACTCATTTTTTGTTTGGTTTTTAAAATTAATTTATTCAAGAAACAATGCTTCTTTGTGCTCATAAAAATAACTGCTACTATAATATTAACATGCTATAAATCAGACAATTCGATTTACAACGTGCCAGTACATAACACTGCAGTAACATGCTTCGTAACGAAGAATGTAACTGCAGTGTGCCTACTAATTGCGATCAAGGATAAATATGAAATGAATACACTGTGTCGTCATATGTAGCGTTATTTTAAGACAATATAAACCCACGCTATTGTTTGAAAATATGCAAGAATAGTCTCAATCAAAACAGCGGCGAACAATAAGAAGAGGTTTTGTAAACTGAATAATTACCAGGTGAATACTGGACTGTGGAAAGGTTATGTCTTGATCAGTGGGATATTAATAAAAATATCAGACTACATCACGTACATTGATCTGACTCCGAGGTAGGAAGCTTAAGCACTTGTGTTACGGATATCAGAATCAACAGTGGTATTACAAATATATACTTGAAATATTGGATATTAACACCCAGACACAGAACAAACACAAGTATTTATCACACGAATGTTTGTCCTGAGTGGGGATTGAACCTACAACTCTGCGCATGGGGCAGGGTCACTACCGAATGCGCCATCGAGCTTGTCAATAATAATGTTATGGTTGTTAAACATTCTAGAGCGATATAGTTAATATCGCTCTTTAGACCGTGTATTATACTGAGGATTTGACACCTAAATAACCGTTCCACGTACAACATATTCGCTATAGTTTTAACATCATAATAGTTTCACTACAGACAAGAAATGATGTGAAAATGGCATTATTGCTCTTGAAACCTTATCTCTCTCTTAGATTGGGCAGGGTAGATCCATGCAGTTTACATTATCAAAGCTACCTAATAAATGATTAATATTTCTTGAATGTAGTCGACATCTCTCTATTGTTAAAATTAACCAGTGTTAGTGACGCTCTCGTATTTAAATTAAGAAAAATGTTACTTACATGCACTCCGTAAGAGAAAGAATACTGCGGATGTGGGTTAAACTCGCCGATGGCTTCCTGCGGGTCTCTGGTGAAGTGGGCCAGGTTCAGCGGACTGCCCTTCACCGCCTGGACCTTGTGAACCTTGAAGGGATCCGCAATAGGCTTCTGCTCTGCATTTCTCAAAAATCCAAAGTTGTTCCCATGGTATTCTTTTTGGTGGATAACCCTTACGTCTAATCTAGGATCATGGTATAATACATTGGCGTCAGAATGAGGAACGTTCATGTATAGTGGCCTCTCTCTGTGGTAATGCGCCTTTTGCAAGCTATACAGTTTATTGGTAGCTTTAGCTCTTTCATGCTCAGGCAGTTTCGTGTCTGGGTCGTCGAGGTAGCCGATAAGGGCTTCGTCAAGCGTCTTGTACGTATTGTAGGCTAATTCACGGCCCTTGGCTCCGGGCCCTGTCTGGTCGTATTTGTTTTCGACGGCGAAGCGTATTTGCGATTCGGAGGCAGCGGAGTGCTTCTCTGGATAGAAGGAGTCCAGGGAATTCACACCGGTGCTAAGCAGCAGGATTGGTATCTGGGGAAGAAGGGTCACTATTAGTAAAGCTTTGAGGTTGTTGTTCTTTACGGTAGTATAGAGAACTTCATTGTGGGCCCTCAACTATTTTTTTCGTTTTGAAATGAAAGCTTGATTTTAGGGAAATCATTTATACATTTTACCATGCCATGAAGGTATATGTATTTATTTGGAATTACGGAATTTATCACTTGAATGTTCTAATAAATTTATCGTAGCTGTGTAGTCTTTCAAAAATAAAAAAAACTAATTAGATTATTTACCTAACTTAACATTAATTATTTTATTTCGTTGTTTAAGATTTGAGGATGACAAGCACGAAAGGTAAATATTGACTTATTAGGGTCATTGGGCTTGCCTTATTTTTTGTATCTTCATCAACCAGAACAAAAAGTTTAATTAACACAACTACGGCGAAATTACTCACCGGCAAAGTATCGACGGAGTTTTTTTTATTGTGTTCACTGGCCGAATTGAAACTCATAAAAGTATAAAAAATATGTTTACGCTATTTGAACCTAAGAATTACGAGCTATCCATTAAATTACAGTAATTATTTAATATTAGGTAAGTTTCTATCTATATAATATAAGATGCAAGAATTCTTTAGTTTTTATGATCACATTTTCACTGAAACTTGCTAAACTGGTAAACCCGTTTTTTGAATGACACGGTGTGTGTTTAGTTTTACATAACATAAAGTGATTTACTAATTATTTAATTAACAAAGCGACGACGAGCGAATTGAATAATATTTTATAATGTGTATGTAGAATAGTTTGAGGAATATGACGCATAAAAATTGAACCATATAGGAGAAGACTTGCCACTTCACGTGATAAAGAAACAGGTACAAAATCAAATTAATGACAAATTAACACAAAAGGTACGTCAAATACAAACATCCAGCAATTTTTTTGGGATAAAAAGTAGCCTAACTGTATAAAAATGTGCAATAGTTTTTTTAGTATTCTTAATGATATTTTAATTTCAAATGTTAACTATACAGTTTATGATAATATTAGGGTTCATAGGAGTCATGACTAATATATTGATTAAACATTTGGGTGCAGTGACTTTGTAATTTCAAAACTGCTATGAAAACACCTGCCCAACACGACAAGTTGAAGATTTGTTGACCGATAAAACACAAAGTTTTCATTGTATGAACACTTTTGACGAACTAATTGGGGATTGTTTTGAAATAATTGCCGTTATCTTATCGGAATCGAACTGAAACTCGCCGCGATAGTGTTACAGCGGTCCCACTGAAGTTCATTGTGCATTGTTAAATGCAGATATTGTTTTAACAACAATAGGTCCTTATTGTCAAATGTCCTTATTAATAGTAAAAAATCGAGAGTAAAGTTTGTCGGTGAAACAACATAACCGTTTGCAATGACATTAGCACGCCAAAAGTTTGAACACTAGAAAAAGACCGGCTACTTTATTCCGGAAAATTTATTGATCCCGTCGAATAGTAGTCTCGTACACCACCGAATTAAATACCGGCGAAACCGCGGGAAAAGGTTAATGGAAATGCAGATCAAACCAAACCCAAATAGCCCTCGGATACGATACATATTACTTAAAATACTTCCTAAGAATATTTTAAATAATACATTTAATTAATAGGTGTTTTCCAGTGTAGGTACTCTTTGACATTTAAAAGTAGTTTACAAACATGTGACGTCGTAATTTCACATGGCTCGCATGATTTAAGGTTTCGGCGACAGTTTGACAGGCCCGTTGGTCGAGTGATCAAAGACCCAGACACGAAACCAAGGGTCGCGGGTTCGAATCTCGCTAGGGGCAAATATTTCGTGTGATGAACATGGACATTTGTACTCGAGCCATGGATTAACGTATTTAAGTATATCTATTCGTTAATTTGTATGCATACCACAATCGTAGCAAATGGAAGTACGTGATCTCTGCCTAAACCCATGGGAAAAAGGCGTGACATTATGTATGTACAGTCATGAGTAATAACATAGAAACATCCTTAAAATTCTACATTTGAATTTTAAGGATGTTTCTAAGCAACATTAAATCGCAAAAATAAATATGCTAAACTACGACCTATAATTATGTAAACGCTGAATTACGTCAAAATAAACTGCACATTTCTATCAAATCATTGTAAACAACAGGTAATCAAAATGTTATATTAACTTTTAGTTACATAATTATGTACCCACCAAGCAAATCTAAAATATGTTCACAGTACATTTTCAAAAATATGTAAACAATTATTATTAATCAAAAATGTATCATACAATCAAGTAAATATTTATTAATCATCAAAACAAATAAATAAAATGACTTATTTCTATATTTTTCCAGTTATTGCGTCGTTAGATTATGTTACAAAAATAAGATTAATATTTGAAGTAAAGGGGGTAGGTACACAGACAACAGCGAGCGGCATCGCGCAGCCGGCTCGCTGGTCCTAATTTTTTTCCATACACCGTCCTAAAAACTAATCGTGCTGTTAAATTCCTGCGGAAATATTGCAGTAAGGATAAGTAATTAGTTACAATTTGCTCGAGAATATCTCGACTATGATTTTAGCAGGGCCATTTTTTCTAATGAAAAAGTGTTTGTTTCATCTGCTGATGGACATTTGTCTTTATGGCGGCCTAATAACACTCGATATTTGGAAACAAATATACTGCCATCTAGAAGAAGTGGCCGGATAAGCTTCGGCGTTTGGGGCTAGATGGCAGCCAGTGGACCTGGTGAATTAACCGAGGTCAGTGGTCGAATGAATAGCCAACAATATACTGATATTTTAGACGAAGTTTTAGTGCCCAGTTTGGAGGCATACTTTCCCGGGTTAACGCCTATAATTTTTGTGCGAGACAATTAGCGGTGGTACCTAGCTCAATGGTAAGAACACGCGCCTCTCAACCGAGGAGTGCGGGTTCAAACCCGGGCACGTACCTCTAGATTTTTCAAATCTATGTACGTATTTATACCACTAGCTAGACGGTGAGGGAAAACATCGTGATGAAATCTTCCTAGCGTTATGTCCCGTGTTTAGACGGGGTCCGCTTAGACCATGGTCCAGGATTTAGCGAGGCTGGTAATTACATTGAAGCGACTGCCGATCTGACCTTCGTAACCCTAAGATAGGGAAACCAGTCAAATTTTGGATCATAGTTACAAATCCAAAGTTGTTTAAATTTGTAGGTTTCATCACGATTTTTTCCTTAACCGCCGAGCTAGTGGTATAAATACGTACTTAGACTTGAAAAATCCAGAGGTACGTGCCCGGGTTTGAATCCGCACTTCTCGGTTAAGAGGCGCGTGTCCTTACCATTAAGCTACCACCGCTCGTCAGTCAGTCTAGAGAATTTATTTATTTATGGCACACACAAATTAAGAAGGTGATTTTTTTACGAAAAAGGGCAATTCAAAAATAATGAATTGCTCATTGTTGCATGTGTGTAATGTTGTAATGATAAATTTGAGATATGTTCCTGAAACTCTCATATTACAATATTCTGTGGTGCAACGTTAGTATCTGACTAAAAATAAGAATTTACCAACAGAGTTAATTGCCTAGAATGTCGTAAAAGGCGAATAATGGCGCACTGAGTATTAGTTTTGTGATCAGGTAGCCGACGAGCTAGTCTATTGTCACTTTTTATACACAAATTTCCATTTAATGCAACTCGACTTTACGGAGGTAGGCTAAATTCGGTTTAAGAAGCTATCGCATTGACTGCCTACTCCTTAGAAGATCGCGGGCGTGACGCTATGTATGCAATTACATACTTAATTGCAGTATTACACTCATTACTGGGCTACTTTTTCAAGTAGGTGAAATTGGTTACTAGGTACTGTATAATGTTGCAAAGTGTGCGTGTTAGGACTTTGTGTAATGTTGGTAGGCGATATGCTTCGATAATCCTGAGTCCTTACTAGTTCTTAGAAATATTATAAACTACGTAACATTTGTGTGATTTTAACGTGAAAATTTAACATAACGAGTATGTTATAACCGATTGTTGTGAAAGTTACGCAGAATATTAGTACCTAGAATAGAAAATTACTACTATTAACGACGAAAAAATTTTGTTATAATCCGTCAGTAGGAATAAAGAAAAAAACCTAGCAACACTTTTATTAGATCGAAATTTAAATCATAGTCTCATGTTGGTCTGGGACTTTAAATAATGTGCCAGCTGTGTTCCTTGCCTAGCATGTCGTAAAAGGCGATTAATGTGTAGGCCACGAATTAGTACTTGTCACTACGTTTTAACAAATTTCCATTTGTGCCTACGCCTTCGGGGATTACGGGCGTGGTATTATGTATATGTATGAAACTTAAATTTTGAAAAATATATTTACATTTTTATTTATCGAAGCTAAGCAAAGATAGATTACCACAATATTTTTTGCTATATGCCAGTTGATATAAATCTAGCACTCAGTGGCCGGTCGTCACGGGCCAATGGCCGGTCGGCGGGAACTGTGCCAAGGCGCGGGTTCGCTTCCGTGCGATGTCAAAACAGAGGGCCTTTTTATTATGATTTTAAAGATCAATCACAAAGTATTTGATAGGTTTACTACAGTAGTGATATTTACCTAGAATCAAATAAAGGATAGGGCGATCAATAGGTTTATAATTCGAAATATACAAAAAATCAGATAATTTTTCGTCATCACTTTTGGGTTCATCAATCATTAATTTTAGTTGCGTGCATCATCTTCATTGCATTGCACCCTTAATTTTTCTCCAATCAGACTCTAAGGACTCATTAGTAAAAAAATTACCGCAATCGTAATACGAATTGTTAGCCATTATATCTGATGTAAAATGTAGGGATGTTACCGAGTTGAGTTTGACAGAATTGACGCCGAGACTGAAGTCGAAGTGGAAGAATAATATAAATAATCAAAAAACAATAAGATAAAATTCTAAACTTGATTAAGGACCGTTTTTTCAATAGCTAGTCAGATAAATTTAACTCACTTTTAAAATATATGGACAGTATGTGAATGTCATAGGTTATTTTACTAAGAAAAAATGCGATGACATTTTTACATCATCCATATGTAATTTATTCGATTGTTACCTATCTGACCATTGAAATCAGGCCATAGGTAGACATTTAGGCTCTAAAACTAAGTATATAAATGAACCTTACAACATAATCCATTCGATATTCGTTAAAACTTTTTTAATATTGTCGAAACCGAAACAGGAAACAAAAGTATAAAATTTACCAGAATTTCCAATATAATATGGGAATTGGAACCGAACTTCCGTAACATCCTTAGCCTGATGTCGCTTCCACTAATGACAGCGTAGGCTGTAAAGTGAATTAGCCATGCATAATGTAGTTTTTATGCGGTTCACGCGGTGGCTAATGAAGTGGTTACGCCACACGTGATGGCGATAGACGATTCGCGACGTGAACTCATTTTGGACAACCGGTTATTTAGTTAGGGTTCTTATAGTTCTTTGTAAGAACGGTAGCTTTTGAAGTGTTAGGAATGGGATAAATGGTTTCGGTACTGGGCCGGCTCTACAGGGATAGGATCACACTCTCAGACAACATACAGCGAAAAGTGTATCTTAAGCTAAATACTAGAGGTAACTGTGAGCAGCGGTGGTCCAACTTAATATCTTACCTACTACGAGAATATGACTGGCCCGTTGGTTGAGGTCAGAGACCCTGGCCACGAAACCAAGGGTCGCGGGTTCGAATCCCGCTAGGGGCAAATGTTTCGTGTGATGAACATGGACATTTGTACTCGAGTCATGGATGTTTATAAACGTATTTAAGTATGTCTATCCGTTCGCCTAGTATCCATAGCACAAGCATAAGCTTAGTTTGGAACTAGGGAATTGGTGTGTCAGTCTGGAGAATTTATTATTATTTATTTATTATAAACGCGAAAGTTTGTGTGGATGGATGTGTGGATGTTTGTTACTCTTTTTTGATGAAACTTTACAATAGTATAGCTTATACATTAGAATAACACATAAACTATGTTTCATCGATGTACCACGCGAGAAACGCTAGTATAATAATATATTTTTCTAACTTAACCACTTTTACAAATTAAATAATTTACCTAAAACTTTTCAACAGTATAATTTTCCCTTTCATTGGATGACTTCAGAAAACCCGATGTTTTTTAAATAAATAAAGATAAGCTGGAATTTGTTATAATGGTTTATTGTAATTAAACTAATTTTCTTTTAGCAACTTTTCACGCAGTTCAAGATACCCAGAATACTGACCACAGTCAAATCTTGAACTTGCGCCTTTGAACGGCTAAGCTGTATACCATAATATTAAATCATATACAGAACCAAATATAAAATAAAGCATGAGTTCTTTACTACCTATCTCCTACGGGCTTATTACGAGAATCAGATGCGTGTACGCAACCGCTGATCTCTGTTAATTAATATAACCGGGTTTGTTTGTGCGTTCAAAAGATGAATTAATTATGATGGCTTATCTAATAAGTACTGCTAGTTTAAGGAGTTCAATTATATAAGTGGAAAAATAATGTTTGTACAACCTTCCTAATTTCCTATTAACATACATAGGCTTATTCATTTTAGATAGATTAGTTTCTCAAGTGTTTTAGTTATATTAATGACCTAAGCCCCTGTCGGTAGGGGTTCGTCATTCACTATTTATTGTGGTCCATTCCCTTTTTTTGATTCTGGGTCAATTTGGGATTCGACGTTTTCTTAATAGGGATGATTACAAGCTTAAATAACACGGATATAATTATTGTGGCTATAACCCTTATAAGTCGTCTAAAACTTAAAAACTATTCTAAAATAAGATGAACAGCAATATTTTCTACTAATTAAATATTATTAAATATGGTTCTCTCTGCCTACCCCGCTAGGGAAGTGGCGTGAAGTTTAGTTAGTTAGCTATTAAAAATATAAAATATGTTGATTCACTCTCATTTGATTATGTGCATTAAAAACAACTTTCGATTACGTGATAAAATAACTTCCGTTCGTATAGAAAAAAAAAAACATGTTCTACTAAACAAGAAATCGTATACAATATGATTTCTGATATATTTAAAAAATAATATGATGATGAGAAGGAGGAAATATACTTAAAAAATCTTTTTAATTTTCTATTTACGCTTTGATTATTTTTTATTTTGGCTTTTTCACACAAAACAGATGTCCTTAAATTTGAAAAAATAAAAATAAAACGAAAAACTCGAACACTCACCAAAAACATCAACATCTTGTCTCGCAAATCACAACAACACAACACTATGAGTTATACTGTCCGCATCGCCGTCGTAAACGCACGCGCACTGCGGCCGTCCGTCGCGGAGTGGTGACTCGCGCGCAGATCGGAGATGTCAGCTGATCGAAGTTGGTTCCCCCGGACTTGTTTTGTTTTGAGTCTCATTATGGTCTGGGAGTTAAAAATAATGTACCTACTAATTGCGTTCTTTTCGACTGACTTAAAAAAAGGAGGAGGTTCTCAATTCGACGGTATACCTACCTACTTATATTTTTTCCTAGCACTTATTGACGCGTACGTGAATGGCAATGTGGGTATGGATGGGATTGGTTATTGGATTGTGACCGTGTACTTATCATTTACTTTTACACAGTTGTTTATCTAATCCAAATTAATTTAATCTTTGACTGCAGTCAGAGTTGCCACCCGTCCCGATTTTGCCGGGACAGTCCCGATTTCGAAGACATTGTCCCGCGTCCCGACGGTCTATCGATTTTGTCCCGATTTTTGACAATATGCGATAGGCTCTATTAATTCATTCACGGGTACTCAACCCAGTCACGCGCCATCGCGTCATCTACCGCGCGCCGCATGTACATACCTCCTTCAAATGCGTATATTGAGCGCGTATTTTCACTAATGACCATGAAATGGTCTAATGTCAGAAATCGGTAGATTTGATAAAAACAGAATTGCTAATTTCTTTGAACATACACATGTCTTGTTCAGACTTCATAAATAAATACAAAAATGATGTAAGTAGAATTATTAAAAGCAGCTCGTAACAACAAGAAATACGTATGGAAAAATAAATACAAATAAAAACACAAAATAAAGTTTCATTTTCCTTAGACTGTCTCACATGGGTCATATTTTGATTGGACCAAACTCCGAACGTCTCTGATGGATGCCCAATCGTCCCGATTTTTATTTCCCTAAAGGTGGCAACCCTGACTGCAGTAGTATAAGCTTCCTTCTCTTAAAACCCCCACGAGGATTACTATCGTAGTAGTAATATGTAAAGCGATCTAACTATTTTTATCTAACCCAGTAAAAACCTTACTAAATACTCTATTTTTACCTAACCCATCTAAAAATAATGCGGTCCTGGTCAGTGTTACCACCTGGTCGAACTTTTTCTCCCATGTTTGCTTTAAAATCTCATTAAGTTACTTTAGAATGCTCATTACGGCATTTTACGAAAACAATATTATTTTACATATGATGAACAAAAAGACAGAGTTAGGAAATGATTAATTTCTTTCCTAAATAACAATTTAGTTTTGGCTAAATGTGGTAAAAGGAGATTGGTGTCCCTTTGACTTTGCCTACCCCTATGGGGATTATGGGCGTGATGTTATGTTATATTATGTCATACTTTCTAAATAAAATTACCTCATATAATCCTATAAGAACTATATACCCTATAAATTACCCAACATAGAAATTTTTCCCCCAAAAGTTGGGAGAATATCCCCCAAGCTGGCATCACTGCTATCAAGATCACTCGGAAGCTGATCCACTTGCGCCCGTCAGTTGCGCGTGACATAAGGATTAGGCGCATAATTTATGCGCACCTGAACGAGTTGCGCTGACCCAGTTAATGAACTTTAGGAATGTGTAAGTTTAAAGGCAGTAGAAAGCTTTGTGGAGGGTGGGTTGTGTGCACAAACAAAACAAGACAATAGATTTTTTCCAAATAAAAAAAATATTTACAAACAGACTTGATTGGTATAGAAATTAGTAATATGTATAAGTTCTATTACTCTTACATACTTAGGTACGGAATTGAGGTTGTTAAGGAAAAAATATAATATTAGTCGCGTGTTGGAAAGTCTGTTGGAAGTCTTATCTTTTATATTTTTTGGCTGAAAATAGCTAAGGGAGCTAGCTACCTACCTACATGGTATGTATGTTTTTACATTCTAAAATACCTATACTCATTATTGACTTTACGACTTAGGAGATTTTTTCTCTAACTATATTTTCAATTAAGCCTAGGATTGTCTTAGTCTAATTAATTAAGAGCCTAGGCAATGAAATGAATAACCATTAGAATCTATATCTTATTTTTAATCATGATATTCAGTTTATGAGATGTAGGAGTCAATGGGGATAATGACTGCATTAAAAAATTAAAATTATTTAGTCTGGCAGTTAGATTTTACAAAAATACTAGACACATGTTTTTTGCTTTATCAAATCAACAAAAAAATACAAAGTAAAGAGCATCACAGTTTTGGAGTGGGGACTTGCGACGTCACTATTTAGTAAAAATTTAACGAAAGTATGACGTCACGCGCAACTTGAATGCATTGTATCTAAGTCGATGTTTGTTTGACAAATAAATAAAAAATACATGTTCAATATTTTTTTTATAATCTAACTGACGGACTAAAGAGATTTTTTTAGTCACCTTGCCTATTCATATGATTTATCTATAAAATTATTATACTCAAACAATTATTCGTATACAATAGTCATTTGAGTAATATAAGTCATATTAAATCATAAGTTTATCACATCTTAAAGTCTCATGATTTATCTTTTTGCGGCGTGGATCTGATAATTCCCATAAAAGGGAAAGTGGGCAGCTAAGTCGTGGCTAAGTATATAATGCGTCTACGGTGGTTCCTTATTGCTTAGGCAACATCGGCGACTAGAATTTTAATTACCATCTAGTGACTATCGAGTCACAGTACAGTCGGCGATGGAAAATGAATGAGTGAGCCTGGTCACGTCTCAATATTATCAGTAAAAGTAAAGGTTTTATGTTGCACTAGCTGTGCCAGCGGTGTCACCCGCGTTTATGGTTAATATTATATAGACTATTTCCGTCATACATGATTTCTATGTAACTTTAACCATTAAGGCTGCACACGCGACGGATGCTTAAAAAATGGAGTAACTTCTCCCGTTTTCCCAACATTTCCCTTCACTACTCTGCTCCTATTGATTGTAGCGTGATGAAAAGTATACTATAACTTGCCCAGGAGTATGAAGAATAATTGTACCAAGTTTCGGTAAAATCCGTCGAGTAGTTTTTGTTTCTATAAGGAACATACAGACAGACAGACAGACAAAAAATTTTACTGATTGCATTTTTGGCATCAGTATCGATCACTTATCACCCCCTGATGGTTATTTTGAAAATATATTTCATGTACAGAATTGACCTCTCTACAGATATATTATAATATAGATTAAGCTACATATTATTGACAGCAGCGCCCTGCGGTTTAATAAAATATAGCCTATGTTACTCGCTGGTAAAATAACTTTCCATTGCTGAAAGAAGCAAACAAACAATAAAATCTAAGTATGATAATGCCAATATAGAGAAACAACTTATCAAAAAAGTATTCTGCAATCACAATCCCCCAAATAATAACTTTAGCAGAAACATACTTGCTAAGTCTGGAACTAGGTAATTAGTGTTTAGGTGTGGAGAATGTATTTTTAACTTCCATTTTGTCATGTTTCCAGTAAGGATGGACCGCCTTAACCGTCAGGAAAAACCACAATGGATGATGGAGCATTGATGGTTATTCGAATGTAATACTCAGCCAAGCCAGTGCTGTACGTACCTACTGCGAGTTGAAAATGTATAGGTACATACAGGTTTTCAAACTGAAACTATTCACATGGTACCTAAGGTTATCTAAGATGGAGACTGTACTTAAAGTACGTAGCGGTCTGACAACTGAATGAAGAGTAAGCCGGGGGCTAGCACTAGTTCATTGTTACGCTAATATATTTCGCAACAGACTAATGTCCGTGACTGCACACTAATCAGGTAGTCGTTTGTTAGTTGATTCATTCTTATTGATTAGTTTTGGGATGTAAGGGGGCGAACCATCATCATCTCGCCCCAAGCCAACCTCTCCTGCGCGTGGAGCATGACTAACAAACGAGGCTCTGGCAACCGACTGATGGCGGTATAACCATTCAAACCCTTGGCGTAGCCAAATACCACATGCCGATGACGGGCAGCAGCGTCACCGGGCAAAAGCAACGCTCTGCGATCGCCAACCCGCCTGCCCAGCGTGGCGATTATGGGCAAATCCTCCAAATGGATACAGCACAAAGGCCACGGCTCCCAGTTCCCGGCAGTCTCGCTATTCCTGGTCATGGTGGCGACCACGGTAACGGCGGGGCGGGGGGTGCGAAGAATCTCCGGGCTACGGTAGGCCACCACCACAAACTGACCCTTGCTACGTACAACGGACGCACTCTACGGCTTGACTCGCATCTGGCACAACTTGAGGTGGAACTTGGGAAGATTAGGTGGCACATTCTGGGGCTAAGTGAAGTCCGAAGAGAGGGGGAGGACACCATAACCCTAGAGTCGGGCCACCTGATGTACTTTCGCGAGGGAGACCAACAATCCCAAGGTGGCGTCGGGTTTCTGGTCAATAAGTCTCTCCTTGACAACGTTGTAGAAATTTCCAGTGTGTCTAACAGGGTAGCGTACCTAATCATCAAGCTCACCGAGAGGTACAGCCTCAAGGTGGTGCAAGTGTACGCACCGACCTCGACACACTCAGATGATGAAGTGGAGGCAATGTTCGATGACATATCGAGGGCCCTCCACTTCACTATAAAGACCCAATACACTGTTGTCATGGGAGACTTCAACGCCAAAGTGGGAGTACAGAATCACAATGAATCGGTAGTAGGACCCCATGGATTTGGAGCCAGGAATCATAGGGGGCAGATGCTCGTAAACTTCCTCGAACGAGAGGGGCTGTTCTTAATGAACTTATTCTTCAAAAAGCAGCCCCAAAGGAAATGGACGTGGCGTAGCCCCGACAATATGACCAAAAACGAGATCGACTTCATTCTGGCGGACGGGCGGCACATATTCAGAGATGTCTCTGTGATCAACAGGTTTAACACCGGCAGCGATCACAGACTTGTCCGAGGCACTCTGAATATCGATTTCAAAGCCGAACGTGTCCGTCTGATGAAGTCTAGACTCCGGCCTACTTTGCTCCAAACCATGGCGGGATCTGAAACGTTCCAGTCGAACCTGGAGAACCGTTTTGCTGCCGTGGAAACCACAACTGACGTTAACCAGAACCTTGAGAATGTGGTTCGGGTACTCAGGGAGGAAGGTACGAGATTTTGCAACATGCGGCGTAAAGGTAAGAAGTCAAAACTTTCCAAAGAGACCTTGAGGCTAATGAGGCAACGACGTGAAGACCCACCTACCACTTCGTTGGGCATACGGGCTCTTAACCGGGAGATCAATAAACTTGTGCGACGCGACCTTCGGCGCTCTAATACTCTGGATATCGAAAGAGCTATTGAGCAAAACCGGGGGTCTAAGGTGTTCGTTCAATCTCTTGGGAGAAGTCACCTGACGAAACTGACCACAGCAAGTGGAGAAGTTGTTGCCTCTAAACCGGCGGTCCTTTTGGAGGTAGAAAACTTCTATACCCGACTATATGCATCGCATACATCTCGACCTGTACCCGAAAATGAAGACTCTAGAGCCACATTAACACGCCATTTCACTGAAGACCTGCCGGAAGTCAGCGTTGGCGAAATCAGGATTGCTCTTGGACAGCTTAAAAATGGAAAAGCCCCTGGAGCGGACGGCGTTACAACAGAGCTATTAAAGGCTGGAGGTAAGCCCGTACTGAGGGAACTCCAAAAGCTCTTTAACGCTGTCCTGTTTGAAGGAAGAACTCCGGAAGCGTGGAGTAGGAGTGTGGTCGTCCTGTTCTTCAAAAAAGGGGACAAAACCCTATTGAAGAACTATCGACCCATTTCCCTTCTAAGCCATGTCTATAAGCTGTTTTCAAGAGTGATCACGAACCGTCTTGCGCGAAGATTCGACGAGTTTCAACCGCCGGAACAGGCTGGATTTCGGAGCGGATACGGCACTATAGACCACATCCACACAGTGCGGCAGATTATACAGAAGACCGAAGAGTACAATCAGCCCCTGTGTCTAGCATTCGTGGACTATGAGAAGGCCTTTGACTCGGTTGAAATCTGGTCTGTTTTGGACTCTCTGCAGCGATGCCAAGTCGATTGGCGATACATCCAAGTGATGAGATGTCTCTACGAAGCCGCCAATATGTCCGTCCAAGTACAAAATCAGCAAACACGGCCTATACCATTGCATCGAGGAGTGAGACAAGGGGACGTCATCTCCCCGAAATTGTTTATAAATGCAATGGAGGATATGTTCAAGACGCTGAACTGGACAGGACGTGGCATCAACATAAATGGTGAACACATCTCGCACTTGCAATTTGCAGATGACATCGTCATAATGGCAGAGACGCTGCAGGACATACAACAGATGTTGAATGACCTAGCTGACTCTTCTGTACGCATCGGCCTTCGGATGAACTTGGATAAAACCAAGGTCATGTTCAATGAACATGTTCTACCGGAACCGATTGCGGTTCACGGCACCGTCCTCGAAGTTGTTCAAAAATATGTGTACCTCGGGCACACATTGCAGTTGGGTCGAAACAACTTAGAGGACGAGGTGAATAGAAGGGTTCAGTTGGGTTGGGCAGCGTTTGGAAAACTACGTCGAGTCTTCTCATCGTCCATCCCACAGTGCCTAAAGACGAAAGTCTTCAATCAGTGCGTCCTACCTGTTATGACATACGGAACCGAGACCTGGATACTGACGGCACGACTGGTTCACAGATTTAAAGTCACTCAGCGGGCTATGGAAAGAGCTATGCTCGGCGTTTCTCTCAGGGATCGAATCCGCAATGAGGTGATCCGGCAGAGAACCAAAGTTATCGACATAGCTCACAGGATTAGCAAGCTGAAGTGGCAGTGGGCTGGCCATATCAGCCGCAGAGCCGACAACCGTTGGGGTAAACGAGTTCTGGAGTGGAGACCGCGCCTCGGAAAACGTAGTGTAGGACGCCCTCAGGCCAGGTGGAGTGACGATTTGCGCAAGACGGCTGGCAGGAGCTGGATGAGAGTAGCCGAAAATAGATCAGAGTGGCGAACATTTGGAGAGGCCTATGTCCAGCAGTGGACTGCAACAGGCTGATGATGATGATGATGATGATTAGTTTTTTTAATTTAATTCATTTTGATAGTTTCATGCGAGTGAGAAATGCAGTTTTAACTAAATGTTTTGAGATTTGGTTCTACATAAAAAGACTGGATTGTTCAGAAATAAAGATGTCTTTCAAAATATTCGTGGTTTGATTTTATAGATATATACTTTTAGCTAGTATAATAAGTCTGAAGGAGTAATGAAAGCGGTTTCCGTAATGGTAGTGTTGTAAATAATATAAATTAATAAACATACATACATAACATCACGCTCATAATCTCGGACGGGGTAGATAGAGCCAAAGGGACAGCAGGTTTAACCACATTCAGCTAAAAATAAAACTGGGCTGGGTTAGATGGAAAATTGTGAAAAAGTGTGACTGGGCCTACATAATGACATGACATACCCAAAACCCGATATACCATTAGTCGTCTTTTACGACATACCAAGCAAGAAACACAGTTGGCACATTATTTTTAAGTCCCTGACCAACATGGGACTCAATGATTAAATACTTATATCTTAAATGTTTGATTGATATATTCCAGTTTTAAGTTTATTTCCAGTTTTGATGTGTATTATTATAGAAATTGTATCTAATTTTGAGAACAAAATGATATGTAGCCTGGGGATATACCTAACATTTTGTTCTAAGTATTGGTAAGTGAATTATTTTCACATTAGATAGGTATTTCCATATTTCGTAAGCCGCCGGTGGGCGAGCTATAATCGAGTAGCGATTGGTATCGATTTAGTCGTCACTCAATCGATAAATAGCCACATGATTAGTGGTTAGATCGAGGGTACTCTCATTTTCGATCAAGTATATTGAATTAGATACAGAGTTAAAAATTAAAAATAAGATGAAATAAGTATTTAGGTTACGTATTCTGCGTCATGTTAAAACTGGCTTATGGAAATGATAATGAAGTGTTGCAATAAATGTTTTGATATGATGACCTTAATTTATACTGCAGTATTAGGATATGATTACAATATTATTGATAGGTTCTTATAGTAAATAGGCCTTGGCATACGAGCGCCCATGGCTGCTTAGTTTTTGCTTAATTTATGTCACAATACTTAAAATATTGATTAAATTAAGATGTCCCTGTGAAATATTTTTTAGGCTAGGAAGCATTGTACTCTTTTATTTATCATTAAATTGCAGTTATCGCTTACGCTACAATTTAGAATGTAACTTTGTGTCTGGTTTCTCATTCATGATCGTAGGCACGTAGCTTTACTTGATAATGATACACGGTGTAATGGCAGCTAACAACGTATTGTTATGTTAATGATAGCATTGTTTAATGTTAATCGAATGATTTAGTGGATTGAAATAGTTATAGTTCATATTGTCAAGGACATATTTCGTCATTATAATGAACGCGTTTTTGGTTCTGTTATTATTTAATAAGAGCACTGGCAACTCAATGATAAAGATGCATGTGAGTTTTGGGTCGAACCAAGGCACCTTTTTGATTTAATGAAACAAAGTATTTTACCAGTTGCTTGTCAGGAAAATCATAGTGAGCAAATGGATAAGTAAATATGATCCAATTTATGTTTTCCTATCTGGGGCGTACGAAAATCTAAATGTAAATCCAGAATTAACATGAAGTACTTATAAACCAGAATCACAATATATGCGGACTAGAGCGACGTAATTGGGATGTTGACACCATTTATAATTAATTTTGAAATATCAATTCTGAAAAAGAAAGTATCGTAGTATGTTGTTAAGCCTTATTGATTTTGTATCATATTGAGTCAAAGTTTTTTAATTTTACAAAAACTGCTTAATATTAAGTCAGTTGACTATACGAACTAGTGACGTCACACGTTGACAAGCCCATACAAAATCTATGAAGTGATTTCGTTTTGACAGCTTTTAAAAAATATCTCAATTGACTAACCAGTCAACATCCCTATTACTATAATTATGTTTTGACATAATTATTGGCCGCTTATATTATAATTAAATAAGTTTTCTTCATGGTTTCGGTTCGGTTCTCTCTGCCTGCCCTGCTAGGATAGTGGCGTAAAGTTTAGCTCATTAGTTTTCATTATGTTTTGACATAAAGCTTAAAATAAAGTTACATTCTAATTCAGTCGTTAAAAGTAACCATTCCTATATCATATGTCACAGCAATGGATTTAATCTATCCAAAAGTTCAATCTAACTATTTATAACGTATATCGTTGTCAGATGGCTCGAGCAGGCATCAATCACGGGGCGAGCGGGGTCACATCCCGGCTGCGTGACCTCGCCTGTCATGGGTTTTGTTTAATGTTTATTATTATTTATGCTGGCTAAGCTGGTCTAAACACTAAATGTTATGATAAATGACTATCGGATTGTTTCGTATCATGATTCATTCCTTGTCACCATGAATAGCTTACGGATAATGGTATAATAAGTTCATACATAGATACACTGGCGGATTTACCCTAAGGCCCAGTAGGCCCGGGCCTAGGGCGGCCAGATATTAGAGGCGGCCAATCGTGATAAAAAATTAAGTGATGACGCTAGTACTGAGAAGAGGCGGCTGGTATTTACTATATGGCCTGGGGCCTAGGGCGGCCAAGACCGTAAATCCGCCACTGCATAGATACATATCATCACGCCCATAATCCCCGAAGGGGTAAGCAGAGGGGCAGCTAGCTACTTTAGCCACATTCAGTCAAAAAATTAATCTGGGCTGGGTTAGATGGAACATTGTGAAAAAGTAGTGGCAAAGTGCCTAGCTTGTCGCTTACACAATCACATACCCAAAACCCCAAATACCCTTTAGTCGCCTTTTACCCCATGCTAGACAAGAAACACAGTTGGCACGTTCTTTTTAAGTCCTAAACCATCATGGGATAAGAAGATAGAAGTTTTAGTTTAAATAATTCCAGGTTACAGAGTTTTGTTTTTGGTAGCACAGACTTTATCTTCTGAGGAAAATTATTAATGAACGCCAAGTTACGCGTATTAATAACAGGAGAATTGATTAGAAATATTTTAATTCTTGCTTTGCTTATACTTAAAGGTTTAACTTAACTCATGTTATTCTCAGTGGTGACATATTGAGTCAAGTCTACGCTGACTCAACAGTTTCAAAGTTATTAGCCACCTTTCCAGATCAAGCAACGGTGATTTATCAAACATTGTAGGGTTTCTAATCACTGACGTGGCCTTGCATTTGCATCCTGGTTCATTGGAACTACCAACTGACCACTTATTGTTAAAGAATTAGAATAGAAATGTCGCGAGTGTTCGAAACGAGACGCTTATCTGGCTAAAAAGTCATGTTCGATTTACTTGACTCAGATTGTAACGAACTGGTTTCAATGTCTTAGCTTATAAGGTTGATAATTGTTTGCAAGTGAAGGTAGAAGCTGCGAAAAAGAAAGGAATGGCGACGAATCGGTGGCATCAGCTCTGGATGGAAATGTCCGTTTCTCTTACCAAGTTCTGTGATTGGAGCGGTACAGCTTTTTAAAGCTCATTACGATTGTTAATCGGAGCCATGTAGCCTCAGTCTTCATTAACATTGTAATACTTCATTTGAGTATACTAATTTCCGTGACGCCCATTTTGAAAGCTTAGAAGCAGTTCCGTATGCTGTGATATAATGAAAAAAATGCAGTGGCTCTCTACGCATGGTGGCCTTGTACTTGCATCCTGGTCCGTTCAAAAGTTCGTCGGTACGAGTAATGTTCAAGGAAGCGATTTGAATGAGTGTTTTTGGAAATAAAACCGTCTATTAAACAAGTAAGTTAGAAACATTTACCTCAAAAATCAGGTTTCTGAGTAAACGAAATAAAATATGCGGACGTTTGTGTTGCAAATTTTTGTGTTTCGTATGTACCTAGGTAGTTTAAAATCTGCAAGGCCTTTCTATATGACCTAGAACCATACATAGCAAGGACGCATAAAACAAGTAGGTAAAGAAAAAAAATCGATATGAATAAAATGTATTCGGTGTAATAAAACGCACAGGGGCCGAACATATCGAATATAAAAAATATAATATACATTTCCTGCATCTATCTACTTTTAATAAACTGTAGTAATATAAAGTTTAGACATTTATAGTAGGTAGGTATCATTGAGTCAGAATCAACGACAAAAACTGTTTAATCAATTTTTTCGTAGGTAGGTGCTTATTCCACTAACTGAAACTGTTCAGTTCAAAAATAGACATTAATAGCTTAAATTAATGCTCATTAATTTCATTTATGTACTAGGCAATTTGTATTTTAGATACTTATGTAAATACATTTAAACTAGGGCACCGATTTCTTGATTTTTCGAATCTAAATACTTGTTATGTCACTAGCTAGTTAGAAAATATTGTAAGCAAACCTGCACAGTCGACTTTGTTTAATTAATAAATAATAAAAAAACAAATTCACCAGACTTACACACCAATTCCCTAGTTCCAAACTAAGCTCATGCTTGTACTATGGATACTAGGTGAACGGATAGACATACTTAAATACGTTTATAAATATCCATGACTCGAGTACAAATGTCGCAGTTCATCACACGAAACATTTACCGCGTTTTAATCTAGCGGGATTCGAACCCGCGACTCTTGATTTCGTGGCCAGGGACTCTGTCTGACTACTCGACCAACGGGCCAGTCAAGTTCGGATGATCAAGTTTGGATTGTAACTTTAATCCAATTTTCCCAGTTACAATCAAAAGATTTCAAAATTATGGCCGTTGGGAATATTTTACTTATTATTATTCAAAAGAAACCACAATCCATATTCTAACTTAAATATTTTCTTAGTAGCTAGGTAGATATTATTTAATAGGTACACGCCAGTAAAAGAAACAGCACATTACAGTGAAGGGAGAGGTGAATGGATATTGCACATTTTTTACTTATTTTGTGGCTATAAATACTTATTACATATGGAAAGCAGGAACTTACGTCAATTATGTTGTTTAAAATTAATTTATACTGAATGCCAATGGTACCATTCCTTTTCCATATCATTTATGTGCGTTTTGATACAGAATTACAAAAAAATATATAGTTTGGGAATCGCTAGTGTTTTTTTATATATTTTTCTAAACATTTACAGTTTTTTTTATATGTTGCACTTTTTCCGCATAAAATTTTTCTTTAATTTTATTTTTTAACTACTTTTTTAATGCGACTTAATTTTATATTATTACAAAATGTAATGAAGTTATATGTTTTCAAAATCTAATCTTATTTCGTAACACTATTAATTTTCTATACCATTGAGAAGTTTAGGTTAAGAACAAACCTAAACCTAATTACGCTCGTGTAGAAATACAGCATTGGATTAAAATCAGGTCCATCCATCGATTACTTTTCTTCCTGTCTGGACGGACACCAACATACGAAAATGAATTATAGCTAATACATCTTATTAGCTTAATACTATCTATATCCGAGACGAATACAAAAGTTCAAGGTAATTTCTAATGCCACTCTTCCAAATAGTTCAAGTTTCAACCTGTAATAATCATCAAGTTAAGTTACAATTTCCGAAAATGCCAAGTTACAAAGAACCATTTGTTGTCTAAAACAATAGTATTACATATGCGTGAGCGATAACGCGTGGTCACGACTCACCTTTTGCGGCTCACCACGGTCAGAGGCATGATCACACCACGCCCGACCTATCGTGGTCGAATAATTTAACGTGTTCCAACTGCAAAATTTCACATCGTCTTAATTAATAACTTGGACGACCTTCATAGCAAAATGGTTTGGAAGTTGGGCCTAATTACGGTTTCCAGTTTGATTTTCTGATCGGTCAATTGAAATAAGTGTTTTTTTTTGACTGGCTCTATGGCGCATTTGGTAGTGACCCTGCCCTATGCGCCAAGAGTTGTGGGTTCGATCCCCACCCAGGACAAACATTCGTGTTATGAAAACTTGTGTTTGTTCTGTGTCTGGGTGGTAATATCTGATATTTAAGTATATATTTGTAATACTACTGTTGATTCTGATATCCGTAACACAAGTGCTTAAGTTACTTACCTCGGAGTCAGATCAATGTATGTGATGTAGTCGGATATTTATTTATTTATTATTATTATTTATTAATATAGGGGCACCCCCGAACCTGTTTCAATGTATGGGTATATCTATTTAATAGCGAGGACCTTTCTGAATCTTTGGACTAAGGGATCTATTTATTGTGGGTATAAGTATGATTAAGACCATTTTACCATCCTTATTCAATAAACGCAGTTTTGGATTATTTCGATAGTACTAGCGTAATGATAGTAAGATTTCTACATTTTGGAAAAAAATCTCAAATGGTAGGAGCATTTCTCAGAACGTTTTCTTTTTGGTACATAGAAGATACCAACGCGAATTTCATCTCGACAAACACAGCAAATGAGAATGTCTCGGGAAAAAGTCGTCTAATTCTGCCCTCTCGTGCAGACGGGGGTGGTTACGTGGGGTTGGGGGGCACGCGGAGGGGGGAGAGTCCGATCCATCACCGCCGCTGTCACATGCCATTAGCGCGGCCTACCTAGCATGGCGCCGCGAAAGTACTATTTTGAAACGAAAAAATGGCCAGTTTGGTATTAAGTGTTGTGTGCTCGGAGAATTATTTCCAATAGATCAGTAGATACTGTGTTCGTTTATAGCTTCCTTAGAGATCTTTAAAAAATTGAATATCTAGTAAATTATTCTGTTGACTTAATTCCATGAATAAAATGGCCGGTTGACTGCCTCGATGGTTTAGTGGTAGCATGCGCCGCCTAAGGAGCAAAAGGTCCCGGGTTCGGAAAAATTTATGGCTGGGTATTTCAATATTGAAATTACTCAGTAACAGTCCGGAGTCAGGAAGTTGGCAGTTTAATCATCCCCGTGCCTCGGAAAGCACGTTAAGCCATTAGTCTTGCGCCTGACCTCTCTCCGGTCATGTCAAATTGCCGTCTCAACGGACTATTAAGGTAAAGGAACAGAGAGTGCACCTGTGTTTGCGCACACACTTTTGAACTATATATCTCCTGCGCAGATGGCTAATCCTCGCTGAGATTGGCTACCGTGACCGATTACGGATAGGAGTACATTATAAAATGGCCGGCCTTATTAGTTACGACTCCGTTGATTAATAGACGATGTCTAGTAGAATATACTTCATAAAAAACTATTCCACCTACGCGACTTACTGCACCTATTTACGATTGGTATTGGCAAGTTTCATTGAAGTTAAATTTATCGAGTACACGTTACTGATAATACACATTTGCACCCCACCTTCTGATAAGTGCCTTATAACTAATAAACCTAGGTACCCGAAACTAGTTAGATTAGTCCTAGGAAACCTTGATCGCCCACAGAGAAATGTGGCGCGGCCGGTATGCAACTGTGTCAATTGTCGCTTATAGTCATTGTGTTCACGCCCTATCGCAAACCTTAAAGGGATGGCGAACCTTTGTATACAAGCATGCCAAAGTTTCATTCATGAAGTACCAAGGCAAGCAGTTGTCATCAAATTTATTGCCAATTGTAGCGACTGCGTCACAAGATAGTCAAGATTATAGCTCCCATAATATGTAAACAGATGACCTCGATCGAACATGCAGAAACGCCATACAATCCTGCATCGTGCTGTCGAAGTAATGCTCGCCACTAAGTATATATACAATACACCAAAACGGTTAGTTGGACCTAGGTCTCCGAGCGAGGAGCACCTAGCTCGGCGGTAGTACTTCCACTTTCAGTGCGAGCGTAGTTCGCACACCAATCATTGTTGATAAATTTGCGAACTTCAAGAAAATGCGTACAAGATTTTGTTTCACGTGCTGCCCATGGTACGTGTGCCAATGGTTTGGTATCTCTGCCTTGTACAGTTGTAAGGTTAAACACTTAATAGACATTGATTATATATAATTGGTATATCGGAGATTACGCTTTTATTTTAATTACTCTGAGGAACCACTTTGATATCATGGTTAAACAAAGGATGAAATAAAAATTACGAAACTTTACATTATAATATTTCTATTTTACTCTTTTAGGCGGCATATTTTTTGTGTTAGATTTAAAACAAACGCGAAACCGATTAGATCATCCGTTGTTATTTTCTGACGGTAACGTTTTTATTATCAATTAAATATTTATGTAACCGCCTGATTTTGAGTGTTTGTTGTTCAGGTGGTAGATTCAAGTTGTTCTATTTTGTATCTATTACTTGACGATTTACAAGTAGTTTTTTGAGGCCTACGTAAATAAAGATATTTTGAGTTTGAGTTTGAGCATGTAATTGTTAGATATCATTGTTTTATCATAAATTATTAAAGTCACTTTTTAACATTCAAGTCGTATTAATAAAATCCTAAAAGTCATAACTTTCTATCGCTTCATAAGTAAAAAAGATAGAGAAACATCTACTAATCCGCTAAGAGACATTTCTCCAGTACTTTCTCCGAGCCATGCCGGCGGGCGCACAAATAAACGTGTAAGCAGCAAATATCTCGTCCGGCCCGGCTTAGCCACGTAAATTGCACGAACACACAGACAGAGCCGTGGCTCACAACATAGTACATAGAGATGTTTCAGCTTTTAGTAGCGATCTAGAAAAAAGCGGTGAAAGTACAACTCCTTGCATAACTCCTTGTATAGCAAGCATTGGTGTACATAGATTATTTACAATAGCAACCATTCTCTAGTTCCAAACAAAAGATGTGATGTGAATACTAGACAATAGAGACATACCTAAATATGGTTATACTCGTAAATATCCCTGATTCTAATATAAAATTCCATGCTCATTATACTAACATTTGCCCTTAGTGGGATTCAAATCTTTGACTTTTGTTTCATAGCCAGGGTCTCTAACAGCCCATCGAAATTAGATCTGTGTAAAGTAAGCAGGTTGGCAAACACGTGATAGCTATATTGATAGAATATACACGATAGAAACACCTGATAGATAGATATTAAAAATATTTTCAGAGTACTGAGTAAAACATACATAACATCACGCCCATAATCCCCGAAGGGATAGACAGAGTCAAAGGGACAGCAGGCCTCGTTAACTACATTGAGTTAAAAATAAAACTGGGCTGGGTTAGATGGAAAATTATGAAAAAGTAGTGGGTAACTCGTCGCTTACACAATCACATACCCAAAACTCGATATACCGACAGTAAGATCAAAGTATTACAAGTATTATCAATTCATCAAGTACCAGAGAAAGCGATTGACGTCAATTTCATTGTCAAAATGTGCCAATTGTTGAAAAATAAGCAAACTCAAAAAAAATACCTTTTTAACATTTCATTGCACATGCCATATCAATAGGTAATGCCTAAGTGCTTCCTTTTAATTCGGCGGTATAAGTTCGGAACTGAACCAACTCCTTGTTTTTACATCGCGGTACTATCGCATTAAAATCCCACTCCAATACCCTTAAGTAAACCTTCTCGCGTCGACATCCCCTAATTAAATAAACAAAGTCCACCGCATATTAAACGCGCCGCCCTCGACAGTCTCTTTAAACAGTCAATTGAGCGTTATTAGCCGGAGGGACGAAGGGCGAGGATAAGGGCCAATGATTTTCAAGTTAAGGGCTTAAATCAAAACGTGTGATGTTGCACAAGCGGGTTTGGCTTAGGCGAGATTATGGGTAGAGATATTTTAAAGCCTTCATTTTAACTGATTTCATTCATTTTATATATTTGTCACACATACCTCCACAAATATCATTTTAGCCAATATATATAAAAACTTAACAAATTATATATCCAAACCTTCCTCAAGAATCACTCTATCTATTAGTGAAAACCGCATGAAAATCCGTGCAGTAGTTTTATAGTTTATCGCGAATGGACAGACAGACAGATGCAACGGAGGACTTGGTTTTATAATAGGTATATAGTGAATAGAGGTAGGTATATATTTGTGCTGTAAGTATCTATCTCGTTATAAGCTGAAATTATTTTTTTACTAAGATCCTAGATTTTGCGAGATTTATTCATTTAACAGACTATCAGAACTCTGCATCATTTTGACAATAAAAAACAGACAATTCCGATCGAAGTTTTAAGTAGATAAACAAATAATACCTTTTAATGTATCTATAGCTTTCTTGACAAGGTTCCTCCACAGCCAGTGCCATGTAGATCTGTGCCTACTACGATATAGGAATCAATCTTAACCTTCTAGTCCAGTCAATAAAGCCTTGCCATTTTGAGTTGAAAGGATGGGACTAACGGGAAAATTTGCGTGAGTACTAAATATTTAATACTCCAAAAAGTCAGGTCTCTTACTCATCGATAAAAACACTTTTTTTTAAATCACTCATGAATGATTCAAAAAATATAAAAAAATGGCAAAGTTAAGGCTTTATTGACTGGACTATTCTTGATCAATCAGTAGCGGTCTCCATGTATTAAGTTACCACAACGATTACCTTAAATGAATCACTGATTATTTATGATTATTTATACTATGGAGCCTAACTACCAGGGTAGGGTGCAGTGGCCGATTTACAGTCTTGGCCGCTCTAGGCCCCAGGCCATAATTCTCAGTACTATCAGCCTCTAATATCTGGCCGCCCTAGGCCCGGGCCTACTGGGTCTTAGGGTAAATCCGCCACTGGTAGGGTGGAGATAATAGTCAACTCAACCTTCAGGCGGCCGAGATGCGTGGCGTCTCCCACAATACCATCACCTTTGCCAGACATCGAGTAAGCTCTAATTTCCCCCTCGACTTTCCTCTCCAGTGAAACATAGCCAAATAGCTGGCAAGTGTGATCCATCACAAAGTTGGGACGGACAACTTCGCGCCGTTTAGTGAAACAAGATCAACATTTAGTAAATTTAGCTGGGCTACTGTGGGAGTTTATGATTTTTAATGTTAAACACCTTTGATGAGTTGTTTTAGTCGATGTATGTTTCAAAAGTTTCATAGTTGTGACTTTAAGTAATTTTAAATGAACATAATCGATATGGATGAATACCTAAAGCGGTACAGTGTTTATTGAAAAGTGAAGTAAGTAGTATCTTCTAAATCGGTAGCGACTTCCTATTACTTTATCAATAGGACCTAGTCATAGGTAGATACACCACAAAATTCAATAAAAAAAACGTGTTTAGTCAAATGTTAAAAATCCTTACACTATTTTATGTTAATTTTTTGCGTCAATTTTACTAAGGTCGTTCGTTAGAAGTAGTAGTACTATTGCACCTTTGTAACAGAGTCACAGAACAACGGATTTTTTTTCAAAAAAAAGGTGTCTGCCTGTCTTTTTAATCCAAGACAGATATACAGACATCAAGAAAAGAGCCTATCTACACCTCAAAGGCCGGCACCGCACCTGTCCCTCCTCTGGTGTTGCAGGGTCCGTGGGCGGCGGTGATCACTTACCATCAGGTGAACCACTTGCTCGTTTGCCCCACTCTTACAAAAAAAAAAACTGTTTCTGTAACGAAACAGAAAGCACGAGAGCGGAAACAATGTAATTACAAGACCAAATAAAATACCTCTATAGACTCTAACTACGCATGAGAATTGATTAGATCTAGTGTTAGGCTTATTAATATCGCGCCTTAATAGAGGCCTGCGACCTTGCTTCTCTCGCCGTGACCATTTTGGTCATTATAAAACGCCTATTTTGAATTGCTCATTGACTATTTGATTGCTATTGTTCAGGCCACATGTCTTTATCGGATGTGGTTTGAAGGTTTATTGCCGTATAGTAATTATAGCCAAGCGCGGAGCGAGCTATGAACAATTACCACATTTACTTTGCAGTTTGTAGAAACAAAAATAGTAGGTGTGGTATCTATATTTATTCTCAAATATATCCTTTATATAATCTACCAGTGATGAAGATACTTTTACTTTTACCAAGAACATTTTATGATTTTCGTTAAAAATTTTCGGTGGTAGGTGGTAGATACTTATTCACTTTCAATTTATTCAGACAATTTAACAATGCTTTTAGTAAGGCCTGTTTAGTTTAGTTTAGTTTAGTTTGGCTGGCATCGACTCCAAAACTAACTGATTATTGTAAATATTTAAATACGTGTTAAAGATTAATACTTTCATCGAAGCAGTCGATAGAATTTATTTTATACTTTTTAGTGTTTGGACATTTAAATAGCTATTAAGGCAGTTTTTACTTGTGTTTTTTTATAAACATTTTATGCGGGGTTTTTTGAAGTCGGTTTTTATTTTTGTTATATAGTTGTAAGTTGTAAGAAAGCAGAATATAGAGACTTTGATTTTGTATAGACTATTGGCGTAAAGATAGGCGAAGGTCATAGTTGATTTCGTTGTTATTAAAAAAAAATTAAAGAAAGAAAGATTGTTTTTTTTAAATTAGGTACTTACATGCATAATACATAACATTGTAACATAAAAAAGTAAAAACTATATTGTACCTAAAAGGTCTGCGCTCAGCATATGTCGCGGTGGCGCTAAGCGTACCTACCACGACGCTGGTTTTCTGCGGATGCCTTGACAGATCAGGGCGTTTAGTGCTGCCTAAACAAACCTATCATTGACATTAAATTTAATAAAATATCTCGGTAAAAAATTGTGCGGGTGCACGATTTTTTTACTCTAACTAACTAACTAACTAAACTTCACGCCACTTCCCTAGCGGGGTAGGCAGAGAGAACCGAACGCCATATGGCACGATCCTTACACACCTCACTCGCCTCTTCAACATTCATAATCCTTTTCATACAAGCTCTACGGTTTTTATGACTCCTAACATCACCTTCTTTTAATACACGACCAATCTGGTCGTGGTAGGTGAGCCTGGGCCTTCCGCGGCTCCTACATCCTTCCACTTTCGCATTGTATATCTGTTTAATCAATCTTTCGTCATCCATTCTTTCCACATGTCCGAACCACCGGAGCATGCCTCTTCTTACCTTGCAAAAATATCGAGAGAATATAACCTTGCTTGGTATTTTATCAGCGCCGTTATAAGATTTATCGAATATTCCTTTCCTCCAAACCAGTATTCCATCCAAATTGTGCACGGTGACAAAATCCAATTTTATTATTACTCCGCCACCGCACGTGCAATATAAGAACTCAAAATCTGTCTAGCTGGATGGGTGATCGATCACCGGAATTACCAGCATTGTGGGGACACAAATTATACCTTTACAGGGGACTGACATTTTCGTTAGGACGCGACGCGGCTTAGATTTTTTTCGCGTTGAGAGCTCCGGATTGACGTGTTGGGAAATTGAGATATTATTTCGGAATATTGTTAAACGTAGGCTGAATTCGGGAGTATTTTTTGTTGTCATTATTTATATACTTCAGGTCGAGTCGAGGTCGAAGTCCCATAGATCTAAAAGTCTATGGACTCTCAATAATAGTTGTACCTTTTTTATCTACTTATAGATAGGTTGGAGTTGATTCGATTTAATTGCAAGTATTTGAGTAAGTTTCGTACGAGCTTTTAATTTTATTTCGAAACTCGATCCTGATTTTCGCTTTGCTTAGTCATCAATCCCTCAGTCCCTTTCTAAGATTAGTTATTTCAGTATCTACTTGCCTACTAACTAAATCCTTACCTTCTCGACATAGCATCACATACCTAATGTTGTTTAATTTATTTTGCGAACTTTATCCATTAACGTAAGGTACTAACAAAATGTCCATATAAATTCAATACTATTCAGATATATACATATGTTTTATGAACTTTTATGGTAGCGTCCAAGTTCTGGACTATTGAAATGTCAGTCGCAGTTCAACTAGTTATTAGATTAGATCGCATTGAAAGCGTGTATATTCCCTTAATATAATTCCAAGGGCCACAGTAATCCTGGTAAGTGCGTGTTTTTTCTCTCGGCGCAGCGGCCGGCGATCCATCACGCGCGCACGTCAATGCGCGGATATCGTCTTTGTTTACTGAGCATTTGGGGTTTGACGCTCCGCTACCGAGCCCGGAACTGCTTTCATTTATATTAAGGTAGGCATTCGCGAATTTTCTTGCGTAGAATCTGTTTGCAGATAGGTTTCTTTTACAGCGGATAAGTATTATTTATGTTTATATTGAAGTTAATGCTCTCTTTCCCATAATGGTAGATATATTTTGCAGTACCTGTAGGTATATGTCCTAAGAATGGAGTAAAATTTATCATCACCAAATTAATTCACCAAAATTATATTAGGTAAGTGGTATGTTAGGTTATATTATTTTGTTGATACAGGGTATCCTGTTTTTACGTTATATCATTTAATTAGTCTCGTTATAACTAGAACGTCGATTGGGAAGCTGATTTAGGTAGGTACACTGTATTGTTAGTCTGATTTCCTGGTATAATATTATAAATGCGAACTTTGTCAGTCTGTTACATTCTTGCGCCTAAACGAGCATTGAAAGGTACTACTAATGGTACCTATGCCAAAAGTTTGAACCCTTAGAACGGTCATGAGATGCTTGAGCATCCCAAAAAAAGTCATAGATTCCGCGGAACGTACAATAGTCTCTTGGTATCAGACTGAATTTAACACCTAAAGCATTGCAGACATAATCCAATTATCCGAATAAATATAAATAACGATGTTATGAACATTAAGATGCGATGAATGTATTGGCGAATGTCAGCAAAAGTACCAGGCTTCCAGAAGTTGGTCGGAGGTAAACAATGGCGCTGGACAATGCAGCGGCGTACGGACAGCATGATGGATCGGGGTGCTACCGCGCTCGCATTGTACATTTCTGAGTAGGGAAACAGATTAATACTTACCTGAATTGCACAGGGTTCTAAAACATTGAACGTCCCGCATTTTTTTCCCGGATCTTACTTCTCCTGATTTAACAATTGCAAATCATTTTATTTCTCTTCCCATTTTATTTATTGTTTCTTATCTTTTATCTCATTATTCAAAGTGGAAAATGAGGGCAATGCCATAAGATGTACAAACGATAATTATTTGCAAAGTACCAGGCTGTAAGAAGCAAATAGGAAGTAAATATCGTACAAGCAAGCACATTGGGTGAGAAGGTAAAAATAGTGTATAAACGTTTTTACGTATCTATATATGTATATAGCCTAGTATTTTATAACGTCCAAGGTTATATTGACGTCACTCAGGACCTGTATTGTGGCCTAATCTAGACGCATTTATTTGTTTATTTAAAGTCGTAATGCCAAGCTTCGACCATGACGAGGTCTCAGTACCTATGCTTACATTCAGACAGATTTTGCTATGATTGACTGCAGGACCGAAACCGGAGTAAAGTATCGTCTCTTAAGCTGTTACTTGTGGTTATATTCCTACATTACCCTCATCACCCTCATTTGACTGGCCCGTTGGTCGATTGGTTAGAGACCCTGGCCACGAAACCAAGGGTCGCGGGTTCGAATTCCGCTAGAGGCAAATGTTCCTGTGATGAAATGGACATGTTCATCACATGAAACGCATGTTTATAAACGTATTTAAGTATGTCTATCCGTTCACCTAGTATCCATAGCACAAGCATAAGCTTAGTTTGGAACTAGGGAATTGGTGTGTCAGTCTGGAGAATTTGGAGAATTTTACACTCGCGTAGTCGGGTAAACACGATGCAATGTATTGGCGAGCGGCAACAAAAGTACCAGGCGGACAGAAGCTCGCGGGAAGTAAGCGCGCGAACAATGCCGCCGGACAGCATGATGGATCGCCGCTCGTGCGTCGCGAGATTTCTGAGCACCAGTATCGTAATAACATGAATATGTATTGTGTAGATATTTTTGCGATCTACATTTGTTTATTACATTACTGGTAGGCGATGACGCTCACAGAATGCTGGTATATGTATGGTAAATCGGTAAAAAAACAAACGAACGGGAGAATGATAACTGAATGAGAAAGAATGGAGATTATGACCTGTAACTAAATTACATCACTAGAATCTACAATAGTATTCTATTCTTCTATTAATTGTAGTACCTAGTCTATTAATATATTAGTAACTAACAAAGATTTTTTCTTATTATTATGACTGTGTTTGTTCTGTGTATGGGTGTTAATATCCAATATTTAATTATACATTTGTAATACCACTGTTGATTCTGATATCCGTAACACAAGTGCTTGAGCTACTTACCTCGGAGTCAGATCAATATATGTGATGTAGTCGGATATTTATTATTATTATTTATTATAACAAACCCTAAAAAAATAGGCATGAGCAGTTGTCTTGTGAGAGTACCAGAACTGTCATAAGGAGTAATTCCGCAACAGTGCACTGTAGTAGATTAGAAAATTTGAGTCTTCTAGATATTTTTACTGTACAATTGTCAACACAATTTATGATAAGAATTTAAAGCCTATTTATTTTAACTAATAAATCAGTTTTGTTCGATACTACTAGTGACATCTTTCGACAATTGTCGCTACTAAGCCCCCGTACCACAAAGCGAATTCAGTTTTTAGTTCTATAGTTATACAATAGATGTCGCTTAATTGCATTATTTCATCAATGTCCTATACGTTCCGGTTTTTTACGTCGCATTATTTTAAAGGATTGAGAGGAAACGAAGAAATTCTAATAAATTCGTTTAATTATACATAATAAAATAAATAACATTTATCTAACGTTGGGCATTTGCACTGGTTACGTACTTTATTCTTCAGATAACATCACATTTGGACAAGCAGACTCTTCGGGCTGATGCTGGGGCCACATAAATGCATCCTGACGCGTTAATTACTGCATTAATGAGATGCCTACCGCCTACGTAGCGTTGAACGCATGCTTCTGTCATTTGTCATTTGCTAGAAGCATGCTTCTAGCTTGCTTGCAGTTTGCGTATAAACAAACAAATGTCAAAGCGGCAACGCAGCATTTCGGCAGTGATATGGAATCGAGATGCAAACCGCATGCAACATACAAATGACGTCATTGTTGACAAAATCTTCATTTAATTTGAGAGGTACTTTGCCAATTTCTGTACCCGATGCGAATTTGATATAATTTTAATGACATTCTCAGTCAGGGTTTACACAGTCGTATTTTAATTAGGCCTAATTTTCACAGTTTATTTGACATCTATTGCATAGATATCAAATGTCATATGATTGTCGAATGTTAGTGCAGTAATTGACGCGTGAATGTGGCGCGAGCATCACAAACAACGCGTTATAGTTTAATGGAAATATTTACAATGCCTCAGAGTTCGTTTGCTGCTATTGGCTAGAGATTCACTACTCATTGGCTTGCTGCTTCACTGATCCTGTAACAAGGAAGAAACGTGATATGTTAGAAATACTATTTACTGTGGCTGAAGAATTTATAAGCCTCGATCTTTGGTCATATGCTAATTAAAATGTTAAGTGGCATCAAGTCGCTCGGTGAGTTCACGTCAATGTTATTTAAGTGCCGACGACTCGCCTGGCGAGTTCAATTTCTTTCGCCAAAATGTAGGCAGCAACTGAGAAGACATCGTGAACGTCGAAGCACCGCAGCACAGTCCGATATTTGTTGAGGAAGCCATGGCTCTGCACCTGCCCATGACATTCTCCCCTTGAACGTTGAAAGGTACCGCGGGGTTTTAATGGGTATATCCCGGCCACTTACCATCGCAGAGGGGGTCCGATGAAGAGAACCCAGAGGAGAGGCAAGGTGGTGTGTGGAATGGGGGACCCACACACCACCTTGCACCTCAGGCAGGGTGACGGTGCGTAAAAGTATTCTTCGCATTGAAAAAAGGGCTGTCTGTTTTATGTTCAACAACAGTCACCCAGTCAGTTTTCCCAAAGTGAACTCACTTGTTGGCCAGCACGGCGGTCACGGCGGCGAGCACGTCGCGCGCGCGCGGCAGCGCCAGCGCCTCGAGCGCGCGCGCGTACGGCATGGGCACGTCGGCGCCCGTCACGCGCCACACGGGCGCGTCCAGCTCGAAGAACACCGGCGACTCCATCACGCGCGCGCAGATCTCCGCGCCGATGCCTGCAACCGAACAAACACCGTCATAATTGCTGATACACAACAATCTTTGAGGGCTCTTCCGCACCTTGCCATCCTATAGTCTCGAACGTCATCATATGACGTGTCGTTGTATGATGTTCATGTGTAAAAACACATGAACATCATACGACGTCACGTCGTGCTCCGACGCGACGTCCTTGAGGTCGACTATATCGCTTTGCTGCGTTGTATCGTGTTTATGTGAGCCTTAATATACAGTCGAGTAACTAGCTCACAAAATTCGGGGGCCCTTACCGAGCAGCGTGCCCGGAGGCTGAAGAGCGCGAGGACCGCCCCTGTGCTCTAACGTTGATATCGAATGCTTTCATTTCGTGTGCCCCAGCCGATAAATTGCTACGGGCCTCAAAGAGTACAGCGCTGCTGTTGTATCCAGCCAGTTGATCACCTTCATTCCCTTTCCTTCCAGGAGTTTGGACTACAACACTATAAAAAAGCCAACCCTAAAGTAGAGCGTGCCGAGAGGGGTGGTGGAGTCCGTTTGCTAGCGCTAGGGAGGGAGATAGGGGGATAGAGGGAGCTCTTCCCACTCTAAAAAAAGAGCCGCTTTGCTCTCTTTAGAGAACTCTACAGGGGAGCTCACCCCTCAAAAAAGGACTAATAATATAGTCATGGATAATCATGAGCGGTACTGACCGGACTGCGGCCAGCCCTGCTCGACGGTGACGAGGTGGTGCGTCTTGGCGACGGACTGCGCGATCGTGTCGAAGTCCAGCGGCCGGATGGAGCGCAGGTTGATCACCTCGCACTCGATGCCTGGGCAAGCATAAGCATAGGTTAGATTAAAGTGATGCAGGATACATTTTCAAAATGCATGCGCGCCTGCGATTCCATAACGAACTTCGCTAACGCTCGTATCGCGACACAAACTTGTTTACTAAGAACTCATAGTGCGGAACTCGGAGTTAGTTCCCGATTTGTCGACCCGAATAAGTCTGTGGCGCGATACGAACCATATCGAAGTTCGTTATGGAATCGCAGACGCGCATTTGGCTAAGCATCCATGTGTCCTAACGATTAAAAAAAAAAAAAATAGTATTGGCCCCATTACAGCACTTAC
Organism: Glyphodes perspectalis; assembly: GCA_951394215.1. Taxonomy (NCBI): domain Eukaryota; kingdom Metazoa; phylum Arthropoda; class Insecta; order Lepidoptera; family Crambidae; genus Glyphodes; species Glyphodes perspectalis. Next base: position 858,542 of record OX596210.1, on the reverse strand, counting down.
CAACTTTCAACAAGATAACGTGCATGTGTTAAACTACCGTCAGGTTCGAAAGGTGGATTCTATCAAGAGGAACTGTTAAGAAACTCGATAGTTACTCAAGCTATTTTCGTACACCTTATGTATGAGGTACTTTTGTGCCCGCGACACTTTTGATGGCACATCAAGGAAGGTTAAAACAGCTTTCATTTTGAACAAGACCAAAGGAAAAATTGGGCAACTCAACATTATATACTTCAAGAAATCCCTTCAAATCTTACTTAAGCACTTTTAAGACAAGCTCGATGGCTCATTTGGCAGTGACCCTGCCCTATGAGCCAAGAGTTGTGGGTTCGATCCCCACCCAGGACAAACATTCGTGTGATAAATACTTGTGTTTGTTCTGTGTCTGGGTGTTAATATGTAATATTTATGTACATATTTGTAATACCACTATTGATTCTGATACCCGTAACACAAGTGCTTAAGCTACTTACCTCGGAGTCAGATCAATAATGTGAGGTAGTCTGATATTTATTATTATTTATTTATTTACTTAAGCACTTTATAGCACACGTGGACTATTTGTGTACACTGTTATTTGGAGGCGATATCTTTATGTTAAACCATAGCAAAGGTCATAGTCACCTTTCCCTGCGAGCTCGTTGGCGGCCTGCAGCGCCGTGTCGGTGGCGCGGCCTGCGCACACCAGCGTGATGTGGCTGCCTTGCCTCTCCACCTTGGCCTTGCCTGGGTCAAACAATAAGATAGATAAGATAAAATATTTATTTATCTCCTCATTACAACAAGACGTATATCTTAATTATAACTTAAAATTAATTCACACGTCTATAATCGTCCTAGTGTAAAATTAATAAAAAATATACAATGAACTTATGTTTATGGATATTCCTTTTGTTCTTATGAGTTGAGAATAGGGTAGGGTTGACATCACCAATGGCTTTAATTGACAGAAATAAAAAATATTTTAGTGAAAGTTGGCTCGACTAATACTTTCCATGTTAGTACAGAAGCAGAATAGAGTTGATATGATATTATTTAAGAAATATAATAACATTCAATTTGTCTACATTACAAATAAGTAGTACATAAAAGGAATTTTTCCTTTTATTTTTTGCATAAATTTGTACAATTTTCCATCTAACCCAGCCCATTGTCCCATGTTGGTCTGGGGCTTAAAAAGAATGTGCCATCTGTGGTTCTTGCCTAGCGTGTCGTAGAAGACGACTAACGGTGTATCGGGTTTTGGATATGTGATTGTGTGGGCGACAGGCTAGCCATTTATCACCACTTTTTAACAATTTTCCATCTAACCCAGCCCAGTTTTGTTTCTGGCTGAATGTAGTGAAAGGAGCCTGCTGCCTCTTTGACTCTGCCTACCCCTTCGGTATGTATGTAAGCTGCACAAAACTCATGGTAAAACATTAACAGGATTTTTATGTCGGCAATACATACCGATTGGTAAAACGAAGTCTGAAGAGAGTGCCTCGTCGGACATGGGGAACGGAATGCCATACAGGATCTCGTCTTCTAGCACCACCACTGGGTCGGGGTCCCTGATCGCCGCCTTCAACAGGCCTGCAACAAAACATTGTTCCTAATCATCTTGCTTTAGCGAGCTTTAGCTTCATATCCAGGGCTTCTAACCTGTAACTAGACTATGTGGTCTATAAAGGGTCATTCATAAAATATTAATTACCTAGCAGGAGTAGGTCTAAGTTAGTCTTTCAACAGGCCTGCCTGAATGAAAGACTAACTTAGACCAATTAAGATATATAATGTCGATAGATACGGGTGGAGATATATTCTAGTAGAAGATGGTTGTTCAGTGTCGTTAAAAAAAAAATATAAAAAATAACATTTAGTCGAATTGAGAACCTCCTCCTTTTTTTGAAGTCGGTTAATAAACAGTCTAGGTCTTTGAAACTAGCGGTGGTAGCTCAATGGTAAGCACACGCGCCTCTTAACCGAGCAGTGCGGGTCCAAACCCGGGCACGTACTTCTGGATTTTTCAAGTCTATGTACATATTTATACCACAAGCTCGACGGTGAAGGAAAACATCGTGATGAAACCTGCAAATTCAAACAACTTTGGATTTGTAACCATGATCCAAAAATTGTCTGGTTCCCCTATCTTAGGGTTACGAAGGTCAGATCGGCAGTCGCTTCAATGTAATTACCAGACTCGCCAAATCCTGGATCCTGGTCTAAGCGGACCCCGTCTAAGCACGGGACATAACGCTAGGAAGATGATGATGATGTCTTTGAAACTCGTAACGTTCCAACGACAAAAGTGGTTACCTTTAGCGTCTTCCGAGGAGTACGGCATCAGCACCTTGAGGCCGGGACAGTGGCTGTACCAGGCGGCGAAGCACTGCGAGTGCTGCGCCGCCACGCCCGCCGCCGCGCCGTTGGGCCCGCGGAACACGATCGGCACCGGCATCTGCCCCGCCGACATGTAGTACGTCTTCGCCGCCGAGTTTATCACCTGCGGCACGCACACACATCAGACGTCAGACCTTCTTTGAGGCGGTACAAACATGTTCCGTTTAGCCTTTACTGTGATAAGGAGCAAACAGCCATACACACATTAAAAAAAAAACAGTCGAATTGAGAGAACCTCCTTTTTTATAAAGTCGGTTAAAAATGATTTAAATGTTATAAGTAATATGTACTAGCTAGATGTACTAGCTTCTGCTCGCGGCCTTGCTCGTGGTAAATCGATGAAACATAGCTTATTTGTTATTCTATTGTATAAGCTGTACTATTGTAAAGTTTCATTAAAATCCATGCAGTACTTTTTGCGTGAAACAGTAACAAACATCCACACATCCATCCATACAAACTTTCGCGTTTGTTATTAAATATTAAATATATTGAAATGGAATTCCAACGATATAACTCGTGTATCATAGTTGATTAATCCATGTTAATTTTACTTCCTAAATGAGTGAGACGTCAATAAAGTCCCCCAATAATAGCGGGAGATAGAGCCCGGTCATTATATTTATTGAATCACAACATTTAGGACGCAATTGGTAGGAAGCAGTTTCAGCTTGTTGAAGATAATTTGAATGCAGTGTTGTAAGTTACATGTACAAATAGTCTAAAAAAATGTTTTACACTATGTAATATCTTTGTTCATTACTTATATTTCCAAAATGGTCAACTTTTAACGCAAGAGTTTATAGGTATATGATATTTATTTGTTTTAAAATTCTTAAGCTCTTATATATTAAGTATTATACGACCTTATTTGTAGTATACTTATATGAAACCTGAAAACTGTTTGTACAGAATCGATTGCAATAGTTTTTATACCATGATAAATTTTGCCCAAAATTTTTTTTTGCAAAACATTCCTAAAGTTACACCTATGTTCCGTAACATCTAATAAGCGCAGAATCATACTTACTACAAGACAAAGAAAGTCACACAAAAAGTTTTTAACTTCGTGAGATGTATAATTTTTTATACTGATCATTAAAAAAATATTTGACCCATGTATCGGTTTTCGTATAAACTAAATTGAACCTTTTATATCTTATTTATTAAGATTAAGATAACTCACATGGTCTATGGCCTGCATAGAGAAGTTGTAGGTCATGAACTCGCAAATAGGCTTGAGGCCGGCGAAGGCGGCGCCCACTGCGATGCCCGCGAAACCGATCTCCGTGATCGGCGTGTCGATGACGCGCTTGTCGCCGTACTTCTTCCAGAGACCCCTGAAAAGCAACGTCTTTTGATGAGGAGATAATCTTTAAATGAGCAATAGACCTCCGAAAGGAATACAGGATTATACTTTCCGGTACAATTAGGGATAGGTACTACTTATCCATTTTTCTTTCTATTTTCAATCAGGCTACAGTAAGATTAAAAAATGACGGAAAATATTCGAAATCAGTCAATGTTGGAAATAACAATATAAAAGTACCTAAAACAAAGATACTTTTTGGGGAATATTTGCACAGTATGTTTTCTAATATATTTACAGTGTGTGTATTTTTAAATTTTGATTATGTGATACTGAATGTATTAATTATATCAACACTATTTCAGTTCGAGTCCCATTCAGGCTGAATAGTGCTACAAAAGGACGATGAAAAACTCAAGTTGAATGTGTATATAAACCTTTAAGAAATATAATGAATGATGAATATGGGAAACATTCATTTCAGACTATTGTCCTTGAACAACCAATAAGTTCAAAACAAAATATAAGAGGCCAACATATTAGATACTACTGCAATCTTGATTGATGATGAAAGATGAGTAAAATTAGCATGGTAACCAATGAGCTATTTTTATCTATTATTGCCTAATGTCTATTACTAACAAAAAAGGCTTTAATGGGGTATTACGTATCCTCAAAAATTTTTTTTAGTACGCAAGTTAGATTATCAAAAAATATTGAATACGTATTTTTAACTTTATCTGATACTCGATATAAAAGATACAGCGCTTCAAAGATCTGAAATTTAGCGCTTTACGTCACGTGGTACTTTAACGCGCTGTATCTTCATCAATGTATAGTTTGTTGAAGAAAAGAAAAAATACGTAAACAATATTTTTTTTGTAAACTCCATAGTGGACTACAAATTTTTTTTGAGAAAACTGGCCTATTCATTATGGTAAGTTCAATTTTGTGTTACTTCTTTACACCTTAATTATAAAAACATTATAATTAATTATTTTGACTTGCTCGGTGGCGCATTCGGTAGCGACCCTACCCCATGCGTTAAGAGTTGTGTCCCCACCAGACAAACATTCGTGTGATGAATGCTTGTGTTTGTTCTGTGTTTGGATGTTAATATGAAATAGTTAAGTACATATTAGTAATACCACTGTTGATTCTCGTATCAACAAGACAATGACAACAACAAACAATGATCCGTAACACAAGTGTATGTGATGTCGTCGGACATTCGTCGTCGGATTGCACATTGTTATTAGGGTAACAGTAAAGAGTATAGAAGGCAGTGAATTATATTTTTTCTTATCTATACTTATAATAAATCTGTATAGAGGTCAATTCTGTATATGATATATATTTTCAAAATAACTATTAGGGGGTGATTAGTGATCGATACTGATGCCAAAAATGCAATCAGTAGAATTTTTGTCTGTCTGTCTGTCTGTATGTTCCTTATAGAAACAAAAACTACTCGACGGATTTTAACGAAACTTGGTACAATTATTTTTCACACTCCTGGGCAGGTTATAGTATACTTTTCATCACGCTACAATCAACTTCCGTCGCGTGTGCAGCCTTAATGGTTAAAGTTACATAGAAATCATGTATGACGGAAATAGTCTTTATAATATTAACCATAAACGCGGGTGACACCGCTGGCACAGCTAGTATATAATATTACCTTCTGCATGCATGGTACCGGGTACTTTATCAAATTTTCACTGGAGGTATCGTTCCGAAGGTATGTGAGCAAAGCCACAGGAAAAAGCTAGGTTGTTTTTTTGGTTCTACATTTCAGTTGTATAGTTGTATGTTTTTTTGCATTCTTTAGTAATATGAAGTATTTTAGAGTAAAGCGACATTGTGACAATTTTGTAGTTGACCTTCTGAAAATATAATGAACAGTTCTATTTTTTTAAACATACAGTGGACCAAAGCATAAGAATCTTAAATTATTTTTTTTGTGCTAATTACATAGAGTTTAATTAAAAACTACTTCAAAATCACAGCTTCTAATATTCTAATAGCTTATCAAGAATGATTGTCATCTCAACTACATTAGTTGAGATGACAATCATTCTTGATAAGCTATCAACTTTACCATAAATTCAATCTTACACTGTTTCTCATTGATAACACACTGTGCATGATAAGAGCGCAAATTAATACTTTTATCATTAAGATAGGTAGTGAGGAGGAAAGATTTTTTACAGATAAATATTATACAGATCTATACTATGTATAATTTTTCTCTTGTCATTGTGTAACCTTTCGATGATACCTACACACAGACATAATGCTATGACCATTTTATTTACTCTGTAATTTTTTCCATTTTACTTAATTTAATATAGTGATTCTCGGGAAGAATATACAATAATAGCTGATCTAATTACCACTATAGAGTTATTTTTGCATTGGTCAGTAGCTTGCTTAATGTACAATTCGCTTGACGAGTCAAAGTCAAAGTCAAAGTCAAAATATTCGTTTATTTATATAGGTTTTAAGGAAACACTTATAAATTGTCAAATACCGAGTAGAATATCTACGGAGAAGAATCCGGCAAAAAACTAAGTAGTTGCAAAACAATATAAATATTCTAGTATTTTAGCGATTGCACTACACATGTAAATGTGAAGTGGTAGCTTCAAGTGACTTCTAGTGTAGTATAGAAGTAAACAACTATGTAGTAAGATGAGCCATATACCAGATAACCAGATGAGGTCACTGTTCTAAAGGTTAATTTTGTAACCTGCCACTGCAGTTGCAATCTTACCGACAACCGATAAGATCAGTGCATAGATGAAAAATATTATGTTTAGTGAATAGGTGTAAAGTACATTATGCTGTTGAAATGTTAGGTAATTATAAAGAGTAAGGCGACTAATGGTATAATGGGTTTTTGGTATGTGATTGTGAAGGCGACGCATTTTTCACAATTTTCCATCTTTAACCCAACACCCAGTATTATTTTTCGCTGAATGTGGTTAAAGAGGCCTGCTGCCTCTTTGACCCTGCCTACCCTTTTGGGGATTATGGGCGTGATGTTATGTATGTTTGTATGTTATTTTTGTATGTATGCAAATTAAAATCTTCTAGTATTTTATACTAGTAAAAATATAAGTTGCTCATTTAAGTACTTATTTGTATTTCAAACATAAAATTCAAAAGGTGTCAGTTGTAAGTACCAATAATTTTTTTTTAAATGTTGTTTTTATTTCCATTTTTACTTCAAGTAGCCTTGTAGTGCAGCTATAAAACTAGAAATAAGAGTCATTGAATATTGATGACAGTGTTTCTGATAAATCTTTATTTTTATTACAGAGGCAATTCTGCAGAGATCTATCATGAATTATCTTTATATACTATAAAAACAAATTCGATTTTATGTATGTTGGCTCAAATCTTTTCAACTATGCAAGGGATGTTGATGCGGTTTTCGTCAATAGATAGAGTTATTTAAGAGGAACGTTTATATTTTATTTATTATGATCGCCTACCGATGATACACAAAAAATACTAGTAAGTTTAGGCATTATAGTAACATACAATGTGCTCACCCAGTTCAAGTCAACTACAGCTAACACAGTAATGTGGCGAAAAGCAATTTAAAAAGTAAAGTAAAAAATTTAAAAAAATATTAAAATTTAAATTAGCTTGCTAGTATTTTATAGATAACACAAGGCAACAAAATTACACTTTATTTTTGTTGCGGAAACAATTCATTTCTTTTTTTACTGATCAGTACCAGCACAATACAATTTTGTTATTAAAATTGTCCAATCAGCTCACATTTTTTAGTTATTTGACTACAAACATTAAAAAATTAGCTAATTAAACGATTTTTTACGATTTATTTAACAGTTTAAAAATGATGGATACATAATCTTAATACATCTGTTTGATAATAGGAATGATTAACATATTAATATACATCAAATTCGAATTCTAATAACCTTCTATGGAAAGATAAGTTTTTTCATATTTTTTTCATATATTGCAAGCTGTGCCTTTTGTACGAACGATATTTTCATACTTTTCTTTTGCGAATATTTTGTGAGTCATCAATTAAGCAATATAATTTAAACTGGTAATCAATAATGGGATTATTCCTTTCCAGAATAGATGATGAATTTTTTATATTTAATATTTATGAATTGATTTATCAATACTAAAGCCAGGTCTTATAGCCAATTTTAGTCACTTTCGTCCCAAATATAACAAAAATGAAAGCTGATTGAACAATTTTGATAACCGGGTCTGCATCAACTGTTACTACTTTATCAAAAATGCAGTGATTTGTTTGAGCAGCAAAAATACTGTTGACCTGTGTAATTACTCAAATAGGTGTCATTGCCATACTTCATAAAAACTTGTGCATTTGTTAACAAATCTAGGCTATATATGATGCCTTGTAGTTCCCGAATATACAATAGATAATTTTCACAAGGTAATTGTGAATGTACTAACATTTGTAAATTATGAATTTCTTTTTATCAAATCATGAGATTACATCTCAGTTCAAGAAGCCATCGATTTTGTTGTGACTTGACATGACATACGGTTGCGATCGCAGATAACGATACACCTGGGAGATCTGTCAACAAACTTGTTGGTTATGTAACGTTTGCGTTTCGTATGTGCGAAAATGTGCAAAAAACGTAACATAGAATGATTGAAACACCCTATTACTTATAAACACAATGTTTTCCAACTAGTTTAAGCACTATAGACCTTAAAAAGACCTTTCAAAGGTGTAAGCACGCGACATAAACTTACCTCGTAACTTTGTAAGCGCCATCGTATTGAGCCACTTCTTCACCCAAAACGAATACTCTCTCATCCTTCTCCATCTCCTCGTCGATTGCCTGGTTGAGAGCATCACGGACGGTTACAGGTTTCGACGCTACAGCTTTTGAGGTAGAGAAACTACGGCGAGATAGCCGTGCGAGTAAACCGAACACAACCGGCTGTGATTTCAACGCCATTTTCAATTTGTACGTCACTGTTACACTTATAGACTACGCAAACGGCACTTAAATTCCTACTGCAAGATTTTACAGTGCGATTTTAGTTAGTTTTCGTTGAAAATGGAGTTAAAATCAGGGACGAAGGATGAATGGAGGTCGAGTTGATCAAGGTGAAGTTCGCATAGGACGTGTCAATGTCATCTGTCAAAGTGACGTATACCATGGCTGCGTTCGGATCGATTTTATTTTGCTTGAGGCATTTTTTTTTGTACTGTGATTTACACACCTACCTAATGTACATACTACTTACCTGTGATGATATAGATTTATATCTAAATATTCTAGATATGTTTTTGTACTTTTATTTGTAATATGGAATAAGCAGCTCTTTGTATTTCTATTTGTATTTGACTGTGTTTGTTTTAGAGTATGTAAAAACCAAGTCTTTTATTTTTAAAATGAATCGCTAGTTTTTCATTTAAATTACGTGTGCTCTTTTATTAAACTCGTGTTTACTCAAGTGTCCTTATATTTATAAAAAAAAAACTGCACACCTTAATAAGTAGGTACCTATGTGACAACAAAGTTAACTAATATACCTAATTTTCTTTGATTTTTTGTACAATCCAGAATTTAATAAATAAATAAATATAAAAAGATAAATAGTTACAGTTGATACATAAGATAGAAGAAAAGGACTTAAATCACGGCAACAGTAACCCCGCTTTTGCAAATTTAATTATTTCTGTCGCCTTGTTTTCAAGTGGCCGATCAAATGGCCTGCGAGATGAACCCCTATTCGGCTCTCGAAGGCGGAACATAAAATGTGCGCCCATGGCCAGCAGTAAACGCGTAAGTGCAGCTAAGCGACCTTCAGCAGTTATACTCACGCACAGCTGTTTCCCCGCGTAAAATATTCTTACGTAACACAGATTTGCCTTTTATTTATAATAAGACGAAATTTCTATACATCCAGCTGTGACTATGGTGAGGATTAGAAGATGCTATAGCAATAAACATACAGGTAGGTATTTATTGAAATTATGTGGCTGTCAATGCATCTAAGTAATTTTTTTAACCATTTAGATAAGAATTAAGAAATTAAAGAAATCACGACTAGGGGTTAAAAAAGTTGGGCTGGATACGGATAATATTATAAAATATATACTTTATACAATGTGCCCATAATGATGCCTCTGGCCCATCTACCCACATGTCACTACTTTTTCACAATTTTCCATCTAACCCAGCCCATTGTCTCATCGTGTTGGTCTGCGACTTAAAAATAATGTGCCAACTATGGTTATTGCCTAGCATGTCGTAGAAGGCGACTAATGGTATATCGGGTTGTGGGTATGTGATTATGAGGCGACAAGCTAGCCACTTGTCGCCTCACAATTACATACCCTGACCGGTTTTATTTTTGGCTGTGGTTAAGGAGGCTTGCTGCCACTTTGACTCTGCCTACCCCTTCGGCGATTATGGGCGTGATGTTATGTATGTATGTATGTATGCTATTGAGGCATTGGTCCTTTTACTTTAAATTCGGGCCTGGCTTCAAAATTAGGTCAACTTTATATATATCCTTTCGGCATACGGACGGAACCTTGAAACCTTCAATCGGCCCTTAGTTAAAATTCATGCGGGGCGTAAACTGTGCATTTACTTGTATCGGTGTGAGTCGGCTCTCGTAAATAAACTAATAAGGGTCTACCCCACATGCATTCTATGGGCTCAGAGGACCATGACGCGAAGGAATGGAGGACGACATTTTGGAACACCAGAACTTCGTTTTATTATGAAGGTAGCTACAAAAACTAGTGACACTTATGTAGTATGGTTCTCCTGGTAAATATGTTTTCTAGAATTAAAGAATAACGTTAAATAGGTACATGCGTAAAAAACATAAAAGTGAAAATAATGGGAAGCTGGGTCTTGGGTCCGCCCATGTCTATCTATAAAGAGGGTAAATATGCTTATATCCTGATAGTAAGAAGTCATCGTAGCTTAAGGGCGAGTGTAAGTTACACCCAGTCAAGCCAAAACAGCTGCAAGATAAGATTATCATTAAATTTAACACAAAAAACAAAGTGTTGACTGATCCCGATCTGATTGATTAGGGGGCGTTAGATTAAAGAATCGAGAGACTACCCAAGATTTACTTAATTAAGGTGAGTGTCATTTACCATCCTTTCATACACGTAGGATATTGATTCGATTCCGATTTTTTTCTAAGATTAAAGGAAATGAAGTTAAACATAGGGAGGAAATCTGCACATTTAAGTAACTATGGATATTAGTCATGATCCAATTTGTCAGCTTTCACTATTTTAGTTAAGGAGGTTAGATTGCAGTCGCTTTAATGTAACTACCAGAATCGCTAAATAGTCAATCATGGTTTAAGCAGACTTTGACAAAGCACGGAACATAACGTTAGGATAGATTAACCATCAAATTTGTCTGATTACCTTATCTAAGTAAGGGTTACGAAAGAGAGGGGACAGCTACTTCATCCTTTTAAGACCAAGATAATGTCATAAAGTCCTATGAAGTCCTAAGATAGTTCAAGCTGACAATAGGGATGATGACTGCATGAAAAAACTATAATTCTATTTAGTCCGTCAGTTAGATTATACAAAAATACTAGACACAGATTTTTCGCTACATCAAATTAACAAAAAATCACAAAGATAAAGAGCATCAAAGTTTTGGAGTGGGGGCTTGCGACGTCACTATTTTGTAAAATTTGTACGAAAGCGTGACGTCATGCGCAACTTGAATGCAATGTATCAAACGTCAATGTTTATTAACTTTGACAAATAAATAAAAATACATGTTCAATATTTTATTATAATCTAACTGACAGATTAAGCAGAATTTATAAGTCATTTTTAGCCTATTGATGGAAATTAACCTTATCAAGATAACAGTAATATGACAAGTTGTGCGTTATTAATAGCGATCAACTTTTAGTAACAGCACTAGATAGATTATTGGCGTTCTCTAAGTAGTACAAGGATATTGATTGGTAGAGTGCTCCTGTTAAAACAGGAAATGCACGAGGATATCCCGTTCTGCCGGGACGCGTGGTCGCCGCTGGCGGGCTAGCGGGCGCAAAAACGGCCGGTCATTAAATCTTTACAGGAGAGCGGCCTTGGCCGACTTCGCAAAACTCTTTGCACAAGACATCCTACTTGTGCATAGGGTTGCCATGTGAGGGTCGTAAGTATAAAGTGACGCTTGGCGACTGGGTCAAATGAAGTGCTGTAAGCCTACATTTGAGCGAGATTTTGTCTAAGCGCTGAGCCGATCTCCAGAAACAAATAAGGCTATATCACTTAATACAAGATACTAGATCGCCGCAGTATTTCGCATAATATACCTACATAATATTAATCATGCTTCAATGCATAAAGAACTGCCACCGACTGGTCTTAGGTTACTGACTAATATTATATGTATAATTTTACTCACTTATTCATGACAATAATAAGAAATTTTAAAAATCAATCTTTCCATACTATGCTAAGAAGCAATTCCGTGTTTAACCTAAATAGATAAAAAAATAAACTTTTAACGGTTTTTATTTTACTTGCACAGAGAGTTTAAACAACGAGTTCATATTTTATGAGATAAAATATGAACGCATTTAAGGTTAATGTGTCGTAGCGTGACGTTACATACCCATTCTGGATAGATGGAGTATTCGACACGAAAATAATACTTCAATTCGGAGTAGTTCTTGAGATTAGCGCGGTCGACCAAACAAACAAACTCCTCAGCTTTATATACATATTAGTTAGTTATTATATATTAGTATAGATTTATTTGGTTTTCCGACTTTTTATCATAATAAAGATCTAATTAATTTCTCCAAGTGGCAGCCCTATAGATAGCGAGCCCTTCAAGAGGCGAAACAAGGGGTTCATCGAGGCCTGTTTGGACGCGGCTCGGGGGAATTTTTGATATAATGGATGAATTCGTAAACCCAGCGGAGTATTTTTATTTTTAATATTCCTTCCGGTCATTACTTTGTTGTTTTGTGGGAAAAGGCAGAGCAAAGAACCTTGGTGAGTCTTGGTGACTCATGAAAAGTAACAATATCCAATTTAGACTTTGCCTAGCTAGATATTTTATTGAAGGTAGTTAGGAAGTAGATAAAGTTTGAGATATTTCACGACATTTTTTTATGCCTAGATTAAAGTTCAAGTCAAAGTAATCTTTAACTAAATAAGGTTGAAACAAATTATCATAAATTACAATGTTCAGAAGTTTAGATCATACCAAATAGGCTTGAAATATTAGTTTTACCTACTGTGAATATTCCAAACAGAAACTTGAGCCCTTTCAATGTTGATTTTTTTTTAAATGTCCCATGTTGGTCTGGGATTTAAAAAAGAATGTGTCAACTGTGTTTCTTGCCTAGCATTTCGTAAAAGGCGACTAATGGTATATGGGGTTTTGGGTATGGGATTGTGTAGGCGACGAGCTAGTCACTATTTTTCACAATTTTCCATCTAACCCGACACAGTTTATTTTTGGCTGAATGGGAAATTCGGGGATTATGGGCGCGATGTCATGTCTTATGTTTATATCACATTTAAATTTGAACCTTAAGGATGATCACAATTTGGGTCTGATCTAATGAGGTACTACTAACCCTAAAAAAATCGGTATTACTTTTGTAGTAAATAGAAAAACAATGAATATCAACACGTGGAATACAATTGGTGTCGTTATATAATCATCATTGCATTAAATGGGTCGAAGAATACCCGACACCTGACTCTGCTGACTATAATCACGATCACAAAATCACCCTTTATTGAAGCTGTTAATTGGTTCTTTAGTTATAATCGATTCTTGGTCAGGCCACGTGAAAAGGTTCGCGCGTGGAGTGGTGAAAGACTCGAGAGGAGCTGAGGAATTCAGAGAAACGTGATCGGGATAAATGTTTAGCAAACGCGGTGCGGTAACAATTATTTGACTACTGATGATATTATGTAATTAAATAATTTTATATGAGGTTTAAGGATTAATGGAATTGTCTGGTGACTTGTACAATAATAAATATGCATATATAAGACTAGTTATACCCGCGTTTATGATTAATGTTATATAGCCTTCCTCGATAAATGGATTGTCTAAAACTAAAGATTTTTTCTTATCGGACCAGTAGTTCCTGAGATTAGCGCGTTCAAGCAAGCAAACAAACAAACTCTCAGCTTTATAATATTAGTAATAGTAAAGATAAGCACCCAAATGTGTTTATGTCATTGGAATAATAGTAAGGAATTTTAAGGAAAATGTTCAGGTTTCTGGGATAAATTTGACTGGCACGATGATGCATTCGGTAGTGACCGACTCTGCCCTATGCGCCAAGAGCTGTGAGTTTGAACCCCACCCCACAAACATTCGTGTGATGAATACTTGTGTTTGTTCTGTGTCTGGCTGTTAATATCCAATATTTAGGTATATATTTGTAATACCACTGTTGTTTCTGATATCCGTAACACAAGTGCTTTAGCTACTTACCTCGGAGTCAGATCAATGTATGTGATGTCGTCGGATATTTATTTATAAATAATGCAGATGATTTTTTTGTCTTTATTCTTATATCACTTTTACATTGTTTCCATATGTACTGTCTATCTTCCTAGCTTCATGCAAGGCCGTCGAATACGGGAGACGCGGATTTGATACCCGCACTTTGACAAATAGTTGCTGTTGAAATCAGTGTTTATTTCGGGTCTGGGTGTTTGTGGTTTTTGGTTGATTTCCTAAAATTTTGAATAAGGATAATAGAAAAAAAAATATTTCAGACGCACGATTTTGGTTTAATGCCTATTATTGTACCGAAGGCACGTTGAACCCTTTGAACATTTATTTCCAACTTCACTGAAACAAATGTGATTAGCTACATCTGTTCGTGACTATAACATCTGCTATCATAAACCTACGCCCTATTACGCCCTTTCGACGATGCCTATTTCCAGGTCAATAAAGTTTTAATTTGTCCTTTACACAGTACTTCGAAAATAGCCTCTAGGCTGGCACGTGTAAATAGATTTAAATGTATTTAACATTTATAGGAATTTACCTATAGTTTCTAGGAACATAAATAAAGTTAATTAGCCTCGCCGTTAAATATTATATGCCAATGCCAAAATAATTCTATCTGTCTGTTATGTACATTTTTAAGTAAACTACTCAACCTATCGTGATGAAATGGCACTTCTCATGTTGGTACCTACATGAAAAAGGAACAGGTTTTTTTATCCCACAGGACACTAGTCGTTTATGATTTTGGATAGAGGCGCGTGGGTCCAGCTGAATGGTAAGCAGTCACCTTAGCCTATGGGCAATTATACAGGTATAAGAGCAGGAGCACTGGGATGAGACATCTAGGGTCTGAGATTGAAGAGGCCAATCAGCCTTCTTCTACTTATCAAGTTTAGTTTAGTAACTGAAATATTGGAAATTTTCCAATTTGCTGAATTTGTTGCACACATATCTATGTATGTAAAAGTAAGGAATGCCACGTCGGATATATATAAATAAATAGATTCTTTAATAATAATATTTTATATAGCATATATCCTCTAGGGCCTCTGACCCTGAACAGCCGTGGTGTCAGACAGGATCTTATTAAAAAGTAAATTATCTGGCAGTTGTCGTGTCCGTCGGGCGGGAAGCCACGGGGCAGCCGCTAATGGCCGCTTGACAGCAGGGAAATTGCAAGCCGCCCTCCTGTCAGCGATATTGGGAGGGAGACTGGGAGTGAAGGTCCTACATGCGGTAAAATTTGATCCAGCGATATCTGTTTAATATGGTTTGTATCATAGAAGCCGATTTTAGCGCTATCTAATCCAGTCCAAGCCATTCAAAAAAAGTAGGTAAAATCAAAAAGTGACAACTCGCGCGCGCTCGCGAATTTCTCGCTCGCCAGTTGACGATTAAGTCACAGAAAAAACCCAACAGAAAATTTGTCTTTTGATTGTTAATTATTTATTAATTTATTTTTCTACTAAATGTAATATAATTTAGTGAGAAGTTTGTTTTATACAACAAAACAAACAATTAATTTTGTAGGCAGCCAGCAAGCCATTTGTCCCTATTTTTACAAATTGTCATCTAAGTTTCATTGTAAGCTAAAAGTGGTTAATGCAGGTTGCTACTTACATTCTCCTGCAGCTTAGGGATTGCAGGTTGCAGGAACGATAGTATATTTATGTACCTATGTTCAAGGCTGGACCGGGAAAGGGCGGGGGGGAACATGGGCTAACCGTAATTAAAGGTTTAAAATAGTTTATTAGGTATTACTAAAGACTTGTAATCCCTGATTCTGTTCGATAGATATGTGCTTTGTCTTTAACGGGGGCCCTTTTATCTATGGGGCCCTGGGCTGTTGCCCAAATAGATCTGGCCCTGCCTATGTTTATATTTAAAACAAAATGTGTTAAAGAACAAAACAGCTAACGTACAAAAGGATTGATGTACAAAATCTGCTTACAATAATTTCGTTTGACAGGTGGCTTCTCTCGTCAATATTTGTGTCAGACTAAAGCTAGCTCCTTATATTGCCAATAAAATCAAATAGAATTACCGGCTCAGAAATCATTTCCTTACACTCCTCACACGGTGACAAATAACGAAGTTCGTAAAAAGCGAATTCGGTGATAATGGGACAAGACAATGAAAGGCAATTTCGTTAGCAGCCAATATTCCGTCACTCCGCTGCACGGAAGGGGGTGCGTACGTCACACCAGCCGGCCGATGACCTGACATCATACTTCATACTTACACTAGTGATGTGGCTACTCGATAAACATCATATCGACTCGATTGAACATGTACTAAAGTTTAGAATAAGGTTATGGAAACTGTTGTGTATTATGACGTTTTTTTTGTTTTTGTTAGTAGTCTAGTCACGTATATAGCAAAAGTGTAAATAAATTATACGCTCAGCTCAGAAATAATATAGGTAGAGCTTGTAAAAAAAAATATAATTGAATTAATTTATCATTGCACTCTATCAATTTTTAGACTGCCTATTTTGCACCACGTTTTTCATACTATAAATATTGCTATTCACTATCTTAAAATATAATTTATTTGAAATTCAGTGGAATTTTGTATCATCTTCTACAATCAATGAATCCAATGTTTGCTAGAGTCAACGACAAAGATTCTCAAAATGGGGTATATCGACCCCAAGGGGACAGCAAATTGGGCATACACCATGTTCTTATAAGGTACAAATGAGCTACAGGAAAATGTCGCTAGAATTCCATAAAGATGTGTCCCACAGTAATACTTCATTTATATCCTACTCCACAGTTCATTTCCCAAATAAATCAAATCCTATCAATAAGAATTAATAGGAATTGTACGTAACGCTTCGTAATAAAATTCTAAGTAAAAAAAAAAGTTCAATGACGCAATTACAGCAGCATGTCGGTAAAATTTTAAATATTACGATGCTACAGTAAGAATAACTCCCAATTCCAGTGCACTAAAAGACATGAAATCACACACATAATGCGTTCATATAATAGGCTATTTGACAGTATGAAAAATAATTACTTATTTATTGTTCCATGTTGGATTTAGGTGAATTAGGGCACAGTTCCCATGTTGGTCGGGGACTTAAAAAGAATCTGCCAACTGTGTTTCTTGCCTAGCATGTCGTAAAAGGCGACTAATGGTATATGGGGCTTTGGGTTTGTGATTGTGTAGGTGACGAGCTAGCCACTTGTCACTACTTGTTTAAAAATTTCCATCTAAACTAGTCATATAGCCTATTAAAAAAAGTCACTCTTGTTAAGAATGTTCAGATCTTTAAAATAAAAAAGGTAATTTACATGAACTATCGACCATCGATCCTCTCTTCGGCTCCCACGGAATTTCCGCGCGAATCACCCGCTAAAGTCTCTTGTCTAACTCGATTTAGGCACTTATACTAATGAGGCCGATTTATCAGGACGTCGCGACTCTTAATTGACTCTGCACAAACTATTAATTGCGTGGGTCGCGTACTTTCCATTGCCTCATACTTTAGGCCATGTTTCAATGAGAAAACTCTGTTCTTAATTAATCTATAGTCTTATTGTCAGAGAAAGCGAGTTGACTAGCTTAACCTAAAAAAGTACGGCGTAGGGATATCCAAAAAAAATTTTCGCGGCAAATTGTTTACAGAGGGACTTTTATTATTACCAACAAGTATATGTAATTCTGTTAACCTGTGAGAGCGGTGGTAGCTCAATGGTAAACGCGCCTCTTAACCGAGGAGTGCGGGTTCAAATCCGGGCACGTACCTCTGGATTTTTCGAATCTATGTACGTATTTATACCACTAGATCGACGGTGAGGGAAAACATCGTGATGAAACCTGCAAATTCAAATAACTTTGGATTTGTAACCATGATCCAAAAATTGTTTGGTTCTCCTATCTTACGGTTACGAAGGTCAGATCGGCAGTCGCTTCAATGTAATTACCAGACTCGCTACATCCTGGATCATGATCTAAACGGACCCCGTCTAAGCACGGGACATAACGCTAGGAAGATGATGATAACTCTGTTAACCGGATTCTATTCGGAATTCAGAGAAAAGTAAATTAAGTAGAACTGATAAAGTTTTTAGGAAGAATTAGAATTCCCATGTTGGTTTTGGCTCTAAAAAAAAGAACCAACTCTGTTTTTTGTCTAGCATGACATATTTTTTACAATTTTCAATCTTTTTTTAACCCGGAGAAATGCTTTACGCATGCCACTCCGCCGCGGGGAGCAAAGTGGTTATGTAGGACTTCCAGAGGCCTCTGCAACAGGAGACCCCCTCTCCGGCCAAGGTGGTAGTGGCCAGGGTATACCCTCTAAAACTCCGAGATGCATCCTCTACGCCGACTGAGGCTTCGCGGGTGCCCCTATAGAATCGTCCCTTGCCATTTTCTATCTGACCCAGCCCAGTTTTATTTTTGGCTGAATGTGGTTAGGGGAACTGGCTGTCACTTTGACTCTGCCTACCCCAACGAGGATTACGAGCGCGATATTATGTATCTATGTATTAATTGAAATTGAGTATTGTCGGTTTTAAGTGGAACAGGAGATGTTCTTGAAAGCTTTTAAATAACGTTTACGTGTTGGTTTGATGCGATGGAGAAAAATAAACCAGGGCATCTATACTAACCTGAGCTGAGCTGGGTCATAAGATAAACTTTGGGAAAGTATTTCATCCATTTGATCTGTGAGGCTTAAATTTCTATTCAAGTTAACATGTTGCAGGAAAAATTCCATTACGGTCAAAGTTTTTCTGCTTTCAATCACTACAGTATGTTATCGTATAAATGTTGCTACAATTATGTTTCGTCTGAGATTACTTTTGCAATTTTTTTTATTTTTCCGTTTGCAACTTGGTTTTTGAAGACATTTTGCTGTTTATCCAAGGTTTAGTTATGTAGGTACTTAAGTATATATAAATTTTACGGTGCAAACTTACTATATAATTTTATTACGATATAAATTATCCTTAACATTATCATTTACAAATAGTCTATACTTTGTCATTTTTATATATTTGTATATATCCTACTCAAGCTTTCAAAACTTAATACGATTGAAGATAAGGCTAGAACAATTATGGCGCAGAAAAGTGATACAATTGAGTTTATGTAGGTAGTCTCATGTTGGTCTGAGACTTAAAAAGAATGTGCTAACTGTGTTCCTTGTGTAGTATGTCGTAAAAGGCGACTAATGGTATATCGGGTTTTGGATTTGTGATAGTGGGGGTGACGAGCTAGCCACTTGTCACTATTTTTTTTATCTAACCCAGCCTAGTTTTATTTTTCGCTGGTTGTGGTTAATGAGGCATTCTTTTCCTTTGACTCTGCTGACCCCTTCGGGGATTACGGGCGTGATCTTATATTTGTTTGTGGGTAAAAGTATCCGGTCAGCCAAAAACTACTCTGCCTGAGAATGAGTATTAACGGTATCATTTGTACTTAAACTTCTGTGGAATATTTAGGTACCTCTGGAGACTTCGAGACTACCCACGCAGTATTTTTACGATTTTAGTTGTCATTTTGTTGGTTTCGTAGTCAGGTTGGGATTCGTTCGATTTTGTCTCGAATTACGTTAGTGAAGTTGTCTTACATTACGTGTATATCGGATTCTGGTAGGTTTTAGGTAATTGTGCCATACGTAATGATATTAGGCAAATAAATATTATATTATTTTCATAGTACCTAATTCTCTACTAAATCAAATGGTAGCGTTAATAATACAGCTGTCAGAATCCAAATTTATTATATTAATATCAATTAATTAAAATAAATAAATTCTCCAGACTGACACACCAATTCCCTAGTTCCAAATTAAGCTTATGCTTGTACTATGGATACTAGGTGAACGGATAGACATACTTAAATACGTTTATAAACATCCATGACTCGAGTACAAATGTCCATGTTCATCACACGAAACATTTGCCCCTAGCGGGATTCGAACCCGCGACCCTTGGTTTCGTGGCCAGGGTCTTTGACCACTCGACCAACGAGTCAGTCAATTATAATATATCAATTGTTATGTTTGTTAGTTACGTTTATTTTGATAAGTTTTTTATTTTTTATTATATTGTGGGGTCAAATAAATACTTTTTCTTTCTTTCTTTCTAACTTGTTTGTTTCGTTTTGTGTTGTTGTCTACCAGCTGGTTTAATATTAAAGACTGTTACATACGTACATAACAACATCCCTGTAATCCCCGAAGGGGTAGGCGGGCTGCAAGCCCCTTTAACCATATTCAGCCAAAAATACAATTGGGCTGAGTTAGATGGAAAATTGTGAAAAAGTAGTTACAAGTGATTAGCTCGTCGTCTACACAATCATATACCCAAAACTCGACATACCATTAGTCGCCTTTTACGACATGCTAAGCAAGAAACACAGACGCATTCTTTTCAAGTCACAGACCAACATGGGCAAGGAACGTTAGACTTTTGAAAAGCCTGTAATTATTTAGAACTAAATGAAGCATGGTGAAGATGGATGCAGTTAATTTCGGTCAACAGCTCATTAATTTTGTGGCTTCAAACTGAGCATTATCTACACGCCTGTTATATAATGTACTTGATCATGACACAAATATTTAAGGCTAGCCGGATTCACAGACCTTGGTTCCGTAGCCAGAGTCGTTAACTACTTAACTAACAAACGTAGTTTAAATAAAATTTAAAATTAAAGTTGTTAAAAATAACCGACATCCACCCATATTGTCTGGTCTTTTATTTTGTGTCAGCCTCTTTAGCATAGTCAGCATAATTAGATATTCCTGTACTGTTTAAGACGCCTTGCACCCTCTCCCTACAACCTTCAACCCTAAGGAAATGCCTAACACAGCAATTTTCTATTCTGCAGCGATGCTAATGTGATTCTGTTGGCGATACTGTATACCTAAAGTGTTAATATATGAGTTTTTGTGGTGATTCAAAAGTTTACTAATATTATAAAGAGAAAACATTTGATTATTTTCTTTTTGCATCGAATAGGCTTTGAAACTACTCGACCGATTTTAATAATTCACCAATGAAAAGCTACTTTATCAGCGAATAACATAGGCTGTATTTTATCCCTGTGTACCCACGGAACGGGAACGGGAACTACGTGGGTAAAACCGCGGGACGCTGCAAGTTTTTAAAGTTTTAAAATATGTCATGATGAAGTCTAACACACTTAGAGTAATATCATCTTGTTGCATTGTAGCGAGACTTTGAGTCAACTTTAGAGCAAGCGAAGTG
Organism: Glyphodes perspectalis; assembly: GCA_951394215.1. Classification (NCBI taxonomy): domain Eukaryota; kingdom Metazoa; phylum Arthropoda; class Insecta; order Lepidoptera; family Crambidae; genus Glyphodes; species Glyphodes perspectalis. Next base: position 837,090 of record OX596210.1, on the reverse strand, counting down.
AGCTGCGCTTGAGTTGTTAACACAGATGATATTGTTGACTTATTCATCTCTGATAACGTAATAAGTCAATTGAAGTTACATACAATTACACCTAGACTATGAACAGTAGACTATGAACAATAAACGTGACCATTCCTGGCGTTTTCCTGAAATTATAATAAATATCAAACTACATCACATACATTGATCTGACTCCGGAGTAAGTAGCTTAAGCACTTGTGTTATGGATATCAGAAGCAACAGTAGTATTTACATATATTTTATAAAGCTATTACAAATACGAGTATATACTTAAATATCAGATATTAACACCCAGATAAAGAACAAACGCATCATAAGTATTTATCATACGTGCGTTTGTCCTGCGTGGGGATAGAACCTACAACTCTTAGCGCATGGGGCAGGGTCACTAACTAATGCGCCATCGAGCCAGTATAACAACCAAAAAAATATTGCCACGTGTAACCTCCCAAAAGTGGTCTGTGAGCTTATTCTTTTCGCTGGTTGACGTTTTCATTAACTCCTTGGTGACGGCATTAATTACTAGGCAAACAGATATGCCACTGGTTAGTTTGTAAAACTCTCTATCTCGTTAAATGTTTCGGTCGGAACGGTCAGTATTTTAGATGTGGTTTTGTTTCACCTGGTTTTATCCAGGCCTACAATATAGCAAAGGGTTGGACTTGAACTGATTATTAATTCCAGAGCGTTTGAAGGATGATCATTTGCGAAAGCGAATACTGTTTATTAGGAAGCCTAGCATAACTAAGCATTATTTTTGTATAGTTAAACAAAATTTCTGGATTTTAAAAATAATACGCGTTTACTTTCTCCTTCTATTGCCAACTATTTGGGGTGCAGTATTATAAAGTTTTAAATTCGTGCTTTTAAACTGTGGCTCGCGCCCCTAGGGGGGTCGTGAAACATTACTCGGGGGGTCGCCGGCAAAATAAAAAGGCAAAGTTCAATACACTTTAATTTTTTTTCTGTATCTATATACAGAAAAAAAGGTGGTCCAAGGAGGTCTTGATTTTTTTTTTTCTATAAAGGGTCGCGTATTCAAAAAGAATGAAAAACACTGATCGAAGGCATCAAAAAGACGTAATTGAAATTCATTTTTTAATAAGCATGTAAATATAGTTTAAAAATATATATTTGGAGAATGTGTTTTAATTGTCCCATGTTGGTCTGGGACTTGGCCCATGTTGATCTGGGACAAAAAAAAGAATGTGCCAACTGTGGTTCTTGCCAGCGACTAATAGTTTACGGGCATTTGGGTATGTGATTGAGTAGGCGACGAGCTAGCCACTTGTCACTCCTTTTTTACAGCTTTTCATCCAACCCAGCCCACTGTCCCATGTTGGTCTGGGACTTAAAAAGAATATGCCAGCTGTGGTTCTTGCCTAGCATGCCGTAAAAGGCGACTAATGGTATATCGGATTTTGGGTGTGTGATTGTGTAGGCGACAGGTTAGCCGCTTGTTACTGCTTTTTTTACAATTTTCCATCTAACCCAGCCCAACTTTATTTTCGGCTGAACGTGGTTGAAGGGGTATGCTGCCCCTTTGACTCTGTCTACCCCTTCGGGGATCATGGGCGTGATATTGTGTTTGTTATTGTTGTGTTTTAATTAATTAATAGTTTTAGGTAAGTAGGTAGATTGAGAAAACCCTAACTGGATAACAATGCGTGGATGTTTGCAGGTGTCGGATTGCTGAACTTGTGAATCGTGAATTATTTACTCTGCTTATTGTTCTGTTAAACAGATACCTGCGTCTACATTGAGCCCACGCGAAATAATAACGAACACCGGTATCGTATTTGTACTTTGGAATCTGATATAACGCTTATTGTTTTACTAGGGCTTTCCTGCGGCTTTGTTTGCGTTAGTGTATATTTTTTATTTCTCGGGAGCAGTACTTTTTTTTAATAGATGTACGTACCTATGGAAAATTTCGATATCATCAATTGATTTCTCGGATGTCAGAGAGTGAAAGCAAATTATTTACCACTTTGTTATCGGATAAACGGATGAGGAACAGCTATTGCACACAATAGGGATGTTGACTAGCTAGCCAATTGAGATACTTTTTAAGAGCTGTCAAAACGTAATCACTTCATAGATTTTGTATGGGCTTGTCAACGTGTGACGTCACTAGTTTGTATAGTCAACTGACTTAATATTAAGCAGTTTTTGTAAAATTAAAAATCTTCTCAATATGATTGAAAATCAATAAGGCTTAACAGCATACTACGATACTTTCTTTTTCAGAATTGATATTTCAAAATTAAATATAAAGGGTGTTAACATTCCATGTGCCTAAAAATATTTGTTGATTTTGACAATTTAATAGATATTTGCTTCAAATAATTTATTTGTTTACCAAAGTTCGGATGTAAAGCAAACAAATATTTAAATTTTACAATGATGACAGCTTCTCCTTCTATAATGGTCAAGAGGCTTCTCTAAGCTTTCATCAAACAGAAACCATTTTGCAATAGAAATCTAAAATAGCGGCCCCCTTGTCTTTGTAAAGACTTTCCAAAGATGTTTGACGACTAAATAAATTACATAGATAACCAGATGACGCCTTTTGTAAACTTCTCTGAATTCATATTATGACAAAGTTCTAAAACCAAGACCTAATGGTGGACGCAATAACAAAATTTAATATAATTGTATTGTATTATACGTAGGTATTTAAAATAATAATAAAAAAATAATAAATTCTCTAGACTGACACACCAATTCCCTAGTTCCAAACTAAGCTATGCTTATACTATGGATACTAGGTAAACGGATAGACATACTAAAATATGTATATTAACATCCATGTCTCGAGTACAAATGCCCATGTTTATCACACCAAACATTTGCACCTAGCGGGATTCAAACCCGCGACCCTTGGTTTCATGGCCAGGGTCCTCTTACCACTCGACTAACGGGCCAGTCAAATACAAATTATTATAATATTATAATTTTTATAAAGGCCAATTTCACAGACAGGTTAGATCTAACACATGTATTTCTTAGCTTTGACCCTTTTGTTCTCTAATCTGAGTTTGACATTATCTACGCCTACCTATAAAGGGCGTCTAATATCAAGTAAAGGTAAACTAGCAATTATCTACACTAAATATGTTGTTGTTAAAACAAAATGCCTACACAAAACAGCGATTAGGTGTTTCTTTCTTCGTCTTAATAATAGAAACATTTCGTTAGGGCCCCGTTCAGCATTTCAGAATAAGGGATGATGACTGCATTAAAAAACTATAATTCTATTTAGTCCGTCAGTTAAATTATAAAAAAATACAAGACACATATTTTTCGCTTTATCAAATTAACAAAAAATCACAAAAATAAAGAGCATCAAAGTTAAAAAGGAGTGGGGGCTTGTGACGTCACTATTCAGTGATGTGTGACGTCACGCGCAACTTGAATGCTTTGGACGAGTATGTTCGTCAATGTTTGTTTGACAAATAAATAAAAAAATACGTCTTCAATATATTTTATAATCTAACTGACGGACTAAATAGATTTTTTTTGTCACCTTACCTATTGTTATTTTATATCTAAAATGAAATGATTCGTATTTACATAGCTTTAAAAAAAGCACTTAGCTATCTCGTCGCCCCATAGACTATTAGTCACCTTTTACGACATGCTAGGCAAAAAACACAGTTGGCACATTCTTTTTAACTCCCAGACCAATATGGGACTTTGGTATGAATATTCGCACAATTACCCGTGGGATGCCGGGGCAAACAGTTAGTTTCTAATAAGCATAGCAGGACTATCTAGATCACAAAATCAGTTAGTAAAACGGCTCTCTTGTTTTACCAGATGCAATATAACAACATAATTTGCTCAAATTAACATGAAATTAGTGTTTTCTTGGAATCCTTATGCCTAGAAAATGTTTAATAAAGCCCACTATTATAAGGTTTCATTGGCTAAAATATTTACGCAATACCTAGTACATTATTTATTTATAAAACTATTTGAACAATATGAAATGAAAAAAGAAATGAAAGGCTTTGTTGTTTAAAGAAAAACTAATTAAGATGGCAATAGTAATTTTGCTTTGTCTAAGAACAATTATTGGTTTTACCACGAATTTAGTTAATTTCTATCTCAAATAATTTTTCTATTTTATGATCCATAAAATTTTGTAGGTAATTGAAATCAGCTAATCTGTTGTTGTTATTTAGATTTAGGACTTGGCCTTTAATATCCAATGCAACGTTTTTATTTGACTGGTTACAGACAGAGACTTCTTTAACCTAGTGAAGGCCCTGGGCACATGAGTTAATTTTTTTCACAGGCCCGATGGTCGAGTGGTCAGAGACCCTGGCCACGAAACCAAGGGTCGCGGGTTCGAATCCCGCTAGGGGCAAATGTTTCGTGTGATGAACATGGACATATTTGTACTCGAGTCATGGATGTTTATAAACGTATATAAGTATTTCTATCCGTTCGCCTAGTATCCATAGCACAAGCTAACGCTTAGTTTGGAACTAGGGAATCGGTGTGTCAGTCTGGAAAATTTATTATTATTATAGGTTTGTGGGTGATAAAAGTCGATGATCCATTGGTCATCTAGAACTAGGGGGCCCTCTAGGTCGTGGGGGCCCTGGGCACATGCCCAAAGTGCCCAGTGGAAAAATGGGGCTGGTTACAGACCCTGATTCCTAAAGTACGATGATGTGTTTTTCAACCACGACTTTAACAATCCAAAAGACAACCAATCCCGTACAGCCATTACATTGACCTTTATTTATTACTAGCAGCGCCCCGCGGTTTCACCCGCGTAGTTCCCGTTCCCGTGGGAATACGGGAATAAAATATAGCCTATGTTACTTGCTGATAAAGTAGCTTTCCTATGGTGTAAGAATTTTTGGAATCAGCACAGTAGTTTTTGAGTTTATTCATTAGAAACATACACACACACGCATACACACACACACACATATATATACACACACACACACACAAAAATACAAATCTTTCCTCTTTATAATATTAGTATAGTATAGATTAAGCGTTCATGTATGTGTCTGGTCTATGTTCTGGTTTTAATTAAGATTTGAAACAGACTATACCTATCAACGTATCTTATGAATCTACTTAAAGAAAGATTAATAACTCATTTTTATATTCTCTTGACTTCTTCGTCGTCACATTATGGGTGGTGGTAAGATCTTATCGTAACAAAAACACACTGAAATGTACTCGGTAAATTCAGTTGTAGATTATGTTAAGTATAATATAACTTAACTTATAGGTGATGTTAGGAGCCATGAAAACCGTAGAGCTTGTGAAAAGGAGCATGAATGTTGAAGAAGCAAGTGAGTGCAAGGATCGTGCCTTATGGCGTGAAGTTAGTTACAGTTGGTGAAAATAAGAAGCGGATTCATAATATTTGAATATGTAAATATTCTTATACAGGCATATAGATATTATAACTGACCAATGCAGACGAGTTGTAATCAGATCATTTTAAAGGATGTTGTTTGACATTTATTTAATAGTAATTAAACAGAGACAGACTATGACAGAGAAGGTAATCTACACAAATCCCGCTAGTCTCGTTCAACGCAAGTATGCAATGCAATCCCGTAAGCCGCAACAAAAATCTGAAGTAACACTCCAACCACAAATATCTCAAGTCTCGAAAGAAACGTTTAATTTAGCAAATTCCATCTAGTTGTTTGAGGAATCACTTGCAAGAATAACAAGCTCTTAAGCCGGGTGATAAAATACGATGTCAAGAAACCAGCAACTATGTTCGGGGTGTCTGGGCGTCCACAGCGGGCGACCGCGAAGATATTGTGTACCTCGGCTTTATTTTCTTCAAACATTTATAGCTCCTTCAGTAATTTTGGAGGTTTTCATGTAGGTACATCTAGACATAAAGAAAATATCTAGCCAAAAAAAAATAGATTTTAATAGTCAACGTTCACATTGAAATGTTTATGATTTGCTTTTGAGCAATATAGGAAATAAAATGAAATTTTATTTTAAGAGGAAAGCCCAAGTATTTATTATGATGTGCAGTCTAAAGATTTGTGCAGCAACCAATGAAAAAGTGAGAAAACTGAATCAGAATAATATATTTGTGCATAACCGACACGATTTTGTCGCAATTGTGATTAGTTTATAACAAACCGTAATTCCCCGAATAGCAATCATAAAAGGACAAGGCTTTCGACATTCCTCTAGAAGCGATCCGAACACTACGATGATAATACCTATCTATCTAGAATCTTCTACCTACGCTATTGGTGGCACACCAATGGCGTAGGCTTTTCTGATATATACCTAGTGGATATTTTCCAGAAAAATCTCATTGGAGCACAACCCTTACGTTTGATTTGATATCTCTATCTAAATCTTGCACAATCTACATTATTTTTATTCACAGTAAGACGGAATTGCCATTGACTCACGCACCCTCTTTATTCATATTCTCTCAGAATTTTACGAGGCATGCTGAACATGGCGCTTTTTGAATTCAAAAGCGCTGAAACAAAACTAACATGCAGATTTCAGTATAGATAGTGAAGAAATAATGGGGTATGCTATTATTTCCGTAATACAGACTTCAACATGGGAGCATTAAACATACTTAGTTGCAGTTGGCACGGGCATCTGAAATAGTCAGATGAGTGAACTCTTATAGGAATTTTGGTGGCAATTTTTTTTTTTCACATCAAACTTCAATGATACTGCACGTAGAACAAGTCAGTTTCATTTTAAAAAACGGGTCAAAGGGTGACTTGTTGACGAATTTTGATTCAGGACTTCAGTCTTTCCAAATGGAAATCTATTGCTATTAAGCAATAAAATTAACTATCACAGAGGATCGGCAGATTGATTGAGTAGCCTATAGTAAAGACAACGGAATTATAATGATATGAAAGAAGTATTCAGAAAAATTCTAGCTTAAAATAAGAATATAAAATGATTACAGTACAATGATGTTTAAATATTATTTAGGAGTTAAAATTTTATCGATGGAAAGAAATCAATATGGACTGCAGTTTCATCATCCTAGACTACAAAACACATGATCAATCAATTCATTAATTCCTTTAATTCCCGAGACGAAGTAATTGTCTCAATAAAATCTCCTTCACGTCGTGAGTAAAATCGAACGTATTTGTTGTACTATCAGGCATAATTTCAATCGGAGTTCCCTGAGGGGTGATGCCTTCCGCCAAGCTTGAACTAATTAAACCAATGTTTACGACGCTCGCCAACACGCCTGTAGGGATGCGCCGTTGCGACATCGATTTTAGGTGGCTAGTTTTGTATAGGAATCTTTTTTGGTCGACTGGTGTTATACGAGTATAGTAAGTACGTTTTATAATTAGCGTGGTGGAGTTATGATATATATTTTTATACGTTAGCCAAAGTATAAGCTATTTTGTAGCATAGTCAAGACTTAGGTTACTAGATTACTAGAGTTAATATTTAGTAACATGTTAGTCTGGGACTTTAAAAGAATGCGCCATATCGGGTTTTGGGTATGTGATTGTAGAGGCGACGAGCTAGTCACTTGTCACTACTTTTTCACAATTTTCCATCTAACCCAAACGAGTTTTTTTTTTGCTTAATGTGCTAAAGGGGGCTAGCTGCCCTTGACTCTGCCTACCCCTTAAGGGATTGCGGGCGTAATGATATGTAAGTATGTATGTAAATATTCCATGCATCTAGGTCTCAGAGCTTACGAGAAAGCAGTGACCAATCGCGATAGATGTCCATAAATTTGTTGGGAGCAACTAGGACTAGATGATAATGAGTACTTAAAATTGTCCAGGCCAAGTTTATGCAATATTGTGGTAAAAACATAACGTTGAAAATCTGTAGATTCGTATTATTAGTTGATTTTACTGTTGAATTGACGATTTATTAGTGTTTGTTTCAAACCTATATAAATAAAGAGTATTTTGACTTTGACTTTGACTTTGTGTAGTAAGTATCTAAAATTCCTTATAACTACTTATAAGTTAGCACTAGTTAAGAATTTTTTTTAAGCTATCTAGTCCTTGGAATGCAATTCTCATAAAAATCGATCATACATTTCGTTTACTCATAGTTCATACGTTTGGTAAAATCATTAGTTTACTTATCGTCGCTTCCTGGTAAATTAAAATTGGTGTGGAATAATTAAACATTGGAATATCGTGTCTGTATCCATCGATATTACAATCAAGCTTCGTGCATCCTTACTCTGGGTGATATACGGCGTGACCATTCTGCGCAGTACAACGACCCTGGCTTTTATAACGGGAATTTTTATCCAATCATTGTGTGTTTTTGGTTTTGCAGCTTTATGGCGGCAAAGCTTTGGTCGGATGGTTTAATAACTTGCGCGCGGCAATTTTAACACAACTGCGGACGTTTTGTCGGGTCGGAAGTGGTAGAGAACAAAGACAGTACTTGTATTCGGAAGAGAAAATACTTTTTTGATAGCTCAGATTTTGGAAAATGTAAACTAAATTCCTATGCAGTTGCATTAAATATACCTCTTTTTTTGGGGTTTTATGCTGCCGTTAACCTGTTCGGGAGGCAGGGTGTTTTGTGGGATTCTCAGGTGCATATCTTCGGAGACCGCCTCCAGCCAAAGACGGAGGGTAGGTAGTATACAAACTAAAACCCCGTGGGACCCCTCTCTGCTAGCGTGAAATGGGTGCTGTGCCGTGATTTTCACAATACTCTCCAAAGACCCCGTCTCCCCCTCCAGATGGAATGAAAGAGGAGACGGGAATGGCCCAGGGTAATACGCTATTTCTGTTGGCGCTGCATACCTGCTGATATACCGTACTTACTATACCTTATCTCAATTAGCCGCAGATCATTACGCTGGCCTTTTTAATTAGTTAATTCAAAGTTGCGTTATGGGGTTGTAAAATGGAACGCGCTGAGTGGGCCGTCAGGTGTTAAGTGCTGCACATTTCGAATAGTCTTAGTTCTGCGCAGTGCGCCATGCGCGGACACATTTTAAGTAAGTTAATGACATATCTGGCGCAGTTGACTGAGTTACCGCTAGCGTACTACACGGGGGGCTCCGAATATTTCCTGTGGTATTCCTGTCTGTCGTAAGAGGCGACTAAAAGGGCCTTTGGGGTTGTGGAGTGTTTGCGGGGGGGCCTGCACTCACTTCGTTCTAGCAAAGAAGATGACGACGACACGTGGATCCTCGTCCGCTAAATAGGATAGTTTTTCTATGTCACCCAATGCTTATAGGCATTGAGCGACATCTTGGAGATTAGGTGTTGCCGATAGCAACTATAAAGTTACTAAGTAAATTCCTCATATCCGTACCGTTAGATACAATCTAGGTTTATTTTCATCCTGGGAATCCAGGTATATTAGAAGAATCTTACTATAATATAGATTTCCCAATGGCAAACGAAATAAGATCAGAAATTCTTGTATAAATTTCGTATTTCTTATCCTTACATCACTCTAGGGATAATACAGGAATACTAGATTTATATCCAATTGATACAATGCTGTATGTTTGGCAGTATTACTACTCTTAGCGAATATCTATAAGTTACCTATATACAAATATCTTAATTCTATATTTTTCTTGTATTTGTTTAGAGGCTTGTTGTTTATGTTAGATTTGAAGGAGACAGCGAGAATTTAAATTTTGATGTTTAATGTCTTTATTAATTGCATTTTTCTACTTTCTATTATATCAATCACATATGTAATAATGCTTTGCAATTGAATGAACACACTGTAAACCCTTTGATTCTTACAATATGTCATTAAACAAATTATTACATTATCAAAATTTGTAAGGACAAAAAAATCATTGCTAGGCACTCAAGTTTGATACTAGAAGCCTAACAAACTACGAACATCAGCCCAAATCCGGGATTAGAGGCAGCCATTAACTTTCCAGATGTGTATCCCGGCAATCCGTCAAGTGCGAGTCGTAAATAGCTTCGTCCGGGAGTGGATAAATACAGAAGGCTACGAGAGGATACATTTTTGAAGACTTTTATTTTGATACGTTACTAGATATCAATATATATAAGTAAGTGAAACACTTTTGACTTCATGTTTTTTACTTTAGGTGAACTTATCAAGCGTAATATTGGGTTTACAATACATACGTACATATATAACATCACGTCCATAATCCCCGAAGGGGTAGGCAGAGTCAAAGGGGCAGCATGCCCCTTCAACCACATTCAGCCAAAAATAAAGCAGGGCTGGGTTAGATTAAAAATTGTGAAAAAGTAGTGACAAGTGGCTAGCTCGTCGCCTACACAATCACATATACAAAACCCCATATACCATTAGTAGCCTATTACGACATGCTAGACAAGAACCACAGTTGGCACATTCTTTTTTAGTCCCCGACCAACATGGGAACTGTGCCCTAATTCACCTAAATCAGTTTAAGAACGTCTCAATCTAAGATTATCAAGTCAGAAAGTGGCATGACGCCATATGCGTGTAGGCAGTAACTAAATATTGAGCTTCCTGTACTTCTTAGGCTTTGAACCAGAATGCCTCTCGTAACGACCTATCTGATTTAATCGCAGTAGTTTGTCGGCCCAACTTTTAATCTTAATCTATTTTTGTTTTATCTAGGCAATTGGGGGTAGGGGTAGGTAATTTACTACTATCGAATTGCTCAATAGAACTATGAAGTAAGGCTATATTTCTTTAACATAGGTAGTATTATAATGGAGGTTATTAGACCGATTAAGATCGTTATCTAAGCTTGAAATATAAATCACAATGTACATAATGTACATAGTTATTTCTTTTTAATACATTTTTAATATTTTAATTTTACATTTTCAATGTAAATTTGAGTGGTGTAAATAAAGACTTTTCGTCTGGGTGTTAAAAAATCACCCACGTTTAGTCACTTTGTTATTGTTATACAAACTATAGGAGATCTAGATTTGTCGATTTCTTCATATAGCGGTAGTGTAGTAAATCCAGACGATGACTTAAAAAAGCAACCAAATTCGTACTTAAATCATTACCTCGTATAAGTATTATGAGTATATCGTATTGTCTGCCTCGTTGGTGTTGTGGTAGCATGTGCCGCCGAAGGACCAAGAGGTCCCGGGTTTAATTCCCAGGTCGGGCCAAAATTTGTAGTTAGGTATTTCTGGGTATTTATATATTGAAATTACTCAGTAACAGTCCGGAGTCAGGCAGTTGGCGGTATAATCATCCCCGTCCTCGGAAAGTACGTTAAGTCTTTGGTCCTGCGCCTGACCTCTCATCGGTCATGTCGAATTGCCGTCTCACCGTACTATGAGAGTGAAGGAATAGAGAGTGCACCTGTGTTTGCGCACACACTTGTGCACTATAATATCTCCTGCGCAGTTGGCTAATACTCTATACTAGTATTTAAGGCGTGATAAAGAGGCAACCATACCAAAAATCTTCATTTTCTATACTAATATTATAAAGGGGAAAGTAGGTATATAGTTTTGTATTTGTGTATGTGTGTGTATGTTTGTAATGAATAAACTTAAAAACTACTGTGCCGGTTTCAAAAAATTTCACCATTGGAAATCTACATTATCCGGAAGTAACATAGACTGTATTTTATCACCATATTCCTAAAGAAACAGGAACTATGCGGGTGAAACCGCGGGGCGCTGCTATGTTTAATAATATTAGTTAGGTACTCTTTATATACATACCAAATGTAAGGCTTTAAAGTGGTTCGCTTCATATATGAATTTAAACGAAGGCTTTAAAATGAGACCTACTTGCATTTGAATTAAGTGGTGAGGAGCTGTTCACAGTTGATAAGCTCGACCTATAAAATATGCTGTTAAGTAATTATAAATAAACCCTCGCACGTCGTCGGGCCGGCTGCTCCGCGCCACGCTTGGGGTGGTTAAGGTCAGGGGTGGAAGCTGAACACATGGAGCTGAGATGCTGCCTTAGGTATATTAAAGACGAGCACTATATAGATATTACTTATAAAAGGATATAAGAATAAGCTATAGCTTTCAGTACAGTATTTCAAATATTGTGAAAAATAAATGAGAAAATGTAAACAATCATTTGCATAATCATATTTAATTTGTATCCAAAAAAATTGTATATTAAAATTTATACTGGTAATGACTAACTGATTAACCTTTTTGTTGATAGTCGACGAATATTTAGCGTGCCTATTTATTTAATAAAATATTTCTATGCGTTTTTGTTAATTGGCTTAAAGTTTATTTTAGGTAAACTAGATAAACTAGGTTTTTGGATGCAATACCAGTGTGCTAAATCAAGAGAATTAAAAAAAAATATATATAATCTATATATCAATTTTTTTTATAATTGACTGATTTCAGTTTTCAGTCCTATTACAATGGAATGAGGTTCACATTATGACGACCCATATGGTACACATGTGGATATCGTTGGAAGTGCAGAAACGTTACATTTTTATCGCAATATCCAACTAGCAATAACTAGCGATTTGTGGCATTTTATTTGGAATGAAACACCCTCAGCCCATATAAATCGGTATTGTATTAGACCAGTCAGTTTTCCTTTTAATACACAAATAGATTAATCGGGAACTTTACGACTACAATCAAAATGTTACCAATATCTCAATGAACGACTCGGTTATATCCAGCTAAAGAATGTCCAGACATCGCCAGAGTAGCACAACGATCATGAATATCTACCTAGACAAAATGTTTCATATGAACATTTTAGAGAGAACTTGGGAGATTTCGGCTTTAAACTACTAAAACAGAAAAACAAGTAAGTGAACTTTCAGATTGACATCTGTCATCATCTTCCTAGCGTTATGTCCCGTATTTAGACGGGATCCGCTTGGACCATGATCCAGGATTTAGCGAGTCTGGTAATTACATTTGAATACAGATTGACATCTGTATTTTTTTTATATAGAGATTCTTTTCCTTATACATGTGTCTATTAAACTTGATTCACGGTGGGAGTGTTATCAAATAAGATAGTACTTACATCAAGTCATCTTTTACGGATTTCCGCTAGAGTAGCTTAAAAACTGACCAATTTTAGCTATAGAATAGATACTGAAACGATTCGAGTGTAAAAGGCTTTCAATACCTGTACTACTGTATTTAAATTCGATTATTCTACGAATGAAGAAAATCTTTGGTGCGAAATATTTAGTAACTTCAATGGCAAATAATGGTGACTTTAAAACAGAACTGCTCACTTTTTACGATTTTTTTGGCAATGATATTAAAACATCAGCTCTGCCTCCAACAACGTCTTCATGATCGAAGGTGCAGTAACTCAGTATTTATTGCATAGGGACGAACTAACCGACATGAAAGTTTACGATCCAAATATTATAGCGAAGGTCGTTGCACTTCGGATTTATTTTGCGGAACTTAACTTTGTAGAGCGGGATTGCACCAAAAACTTAATCTTCGCTGTGAGCACACTCGTTGTTTTGTCTGGCTGTAAACGTTTCACGATTGCAAAATGTTGCGGAGATTTTCTAAGCTTCGTGAACTTATCTTATCCTGAAAAAGAAAAGGCTTGATGATTTTATGTTGTTTTATAACATGCTTGTTAGGAGTACCCGTAGCTTATAGATACTTACAACACAAGGTATAAATAAATAATAAATAAATCAATCAACATCACATATTGATCTGACTCCGAGTTAAATAGTTTAAGCATTTGTATTTCGGATATTAGATTTAACAGTGGTATTACAAATAACCTACTTAAATACATACATTATATTAACATACAGTAACAGAACAAATATAAGTACATACATCCAGAAAAAACATACGTGTGATGAACATACGAATGTTTGTCCTGGGTGGGGATCGAACCCACAATTCTTAGCGCAGGACAGGGTCACTACCGAATGCGCCATCGTGCCAGTCAGAGGTACCTATTGGTTTAAACTCAGTCACATATCTAATTTTAGTTTTAGCTGAGTGTGGTTCAAGAGGCTTGCTATCCCTTTGACTCCTACCCCTTCAGGGATTACGGGCGTGATGTTATGTATGTATGTACAAATCTAATTTTTTAATCCAGATTTAGATACCTGTAATAAGAATAAGCGACAAGTGATTGCAGTGTTAGAATATTTGCAGAATCTAATTAATGTGACTGTATAACCATGATTTAATTTGTCTTTAATTTTGTCTAGTCGCCTTATCTAACCATTACGTAGATTGTCTTCTGACCGTCGCTTCCAAGCAATCAAACCAGAATCTATATATAGGATTATAGTTGGATAGCGGGATTGATATAATTCTCCAAGATGATTCAAATTAACACTTAGATAAATAGGTACATTAGCCAAAAAAATATATATAAGAAATCATATAATTGTATTTGCTTCGAAAAATCTCGAATTTCTACATAAGTGATTGGCTGGAAAAAGGTTAAGTATTTTTTTTGGCAGTCTCATGTTGGTCTGAGACTTGAGACTGAAACAAAAAATGTGCCAACTGTGTTCTTTGCCTTGCATGTCGTAAAAGCTGACTGGGTATATCGGATTTTAGGAGTGGGATTGTGTAGCCGACGAGCTAGCCATTTGTCACTACTTTTTCAGAATGGGCTATTTAACTCAAAAAGTGTTTATATTCCGTAAGTTGGATTATCAAAAAATATTAAATACGTATTGTATGCTTTATCTAATACTCGAAAAATTACGGAAAAATGTTATGTCACCTAGTGACGTCACGCGGTACTTTAACCCTCTTTATCTGAGTTACAAAAAAAAACAATTTTGTAACTTAAATACAACAAAAAATTTTTTTTTTTTGAAAATCTATAATGGACTAAAAAAAGTGAATGATGTTTTGGCAATCAGAATCAACAAAGGTATTACAAAAACTCAGTTCATCATTAACTATTTGCCCCGAAGATCGAACCCACGCCCCTTGCACTCGACTCAAACCATTACACCAACGAGTTTATTAAACGGATATCCCTGTTTCAAGACAAAGTTAGCCGGGTGAGTGATAATGTCGCTCGTGTTTAAAAAAATTTAATCAGGGCACACGTGCTGGTTAACATGAGCTGTAGAGACACGGCGATAAAAGTTATTATCGTTTAAAGATGGTGAGACAACTTTATCGAGCACATAACATTCAGATTTAATGGTGTGGTATTCTGTATACACATGCATAAACAAATATCAAGTCAGAGACTAATAGTAATAAGCTCCCTGAACCACATACATACATACATACGTACCATTAATCCTGCTATCTACGAAGGGGTAAAAAAATAAATAAAATAAATAAATTCTTCAGACTGGCACACCAATTCCCTAGTCCCAAACTAAGCTTATAAGCTTATGTTATGGATCCTAGGTGAACGGATAGATATACTAAAATACGTTTATAAACATCCATGACTCGAGTACACATACCCATGTTCATCACACGAAATATTTGCCCCTAGCGGGATTCGAACCCGCGACCCTTGGTTTCGTGGCCAGGGTCTCTGACCACTCGACCAACGGGCCAGGGGTAGGCAGAGTTAAGGGGCGATAGGCTCCTAAAATCACATTAGCCAAATAAAATCAAGTTCGGTTTGATAGAAATTGGAAAAAGTAGTGACCAGTTTCTAGCTCGTCGCCTAAATAATCACAAACTCAACATCCAACATACCATTAGTCGCTGTTTACGACAAGTTAGGCAGATAACACACTTGGTACAATCTTTTTGAGTACCAGATTAATAGTCTTGATAACACAAGAACCATGGGAAGAATGCCTTTTTTTGACCCAGGGGAATGCGTTACGCATCGCTGAAACCGGGGGGAATCAGCTGGGTGTTTGGGACTCCCGAACCCCTCAAGATGATAGGAGGACTCTTTTTTTTTACGCGGGGAACGACGTGGTGTGTGGGTCTCACCCGCCCTGTGCAGGGACGGGAATACCCACTAAACCTCGCGGCGCTCCTCATCGCTCGAGTGGTGGGAGCCGTGGGAATCGTTATATGTCCATAGCCCCACCAGCGAATAGCCGGCTACATGCCTATATGCTAGGGGGAGGTGACGGAAATGACTGGGAGCGCCGAGCCATTCCCGTCTGACGGCGATGGAGATGCGTGCATAGATAGGAGGACCCTGCTCCGCCCGAGGTGGTAGTGGGCGGTGTGTACCTGCCTTTATATAAGACGTCCACGGGATCGAAGGGAAGAAGACCTGACATGACATAGTATATAAATGTTCATTCAGATTTAAACGCTTTGTTATTGAAATCTCAGCTAACAGACAAGTTGTCGACACTCCTGCCCCTCCCTAGCGCTAGCGAGGTGAAATTGATTTCTAATCCTCTCCTCACCTCTGCCTCGTTAGGGCGCTTGTCGCTCACAAATAGGCCCGATTGGCCTCCTCTGGAAGGCTCCCGTTTTAAACAGCCGCATTGAACCGGGAATTGGGAAGTCAGCTCCTGATTTTCGCTAAAGGAGCATGTCTGTTTTCATTTATCGGTATTAAATTGATTACCTTAAAGATAATATTATCTTTATTTTTGGCTGAATGTGGTTGAAGGGGCTTGCTGCCCCTTCGACTCTGCCTACCCCTTCGGGGATTATGGGCGTGATGTTATGTATGTAAAGATAATGGTGACACTTTGAAACGCATAATGTTTATTGTCATAAGTAGTATGTATAATAAAAATTATGCCTTTCATTACTTATGCTTATCAAAATTATGCGCTTACAGGTTTCGGCCATATGATATTATGCGTAATGAAGTTATGCTATAATGGCTTATGGCAAGTGACTATTATGGCGAGTAGTATTATGAATGGTCAGTTTATGGCGAAAAACGTTATGTGTTTCAATAGGTAAGCAAAGATAATATCCGGGATGATATTAATCTTTGGTTTAATTCTGAGGATTACGTAGACAAAGTTGCTGACAGAAACTAGGTTGACCAGATACCTACAGGTAAATAATACTATGTAAAGATTAGAAGTCGAGTGGCCAGTCATTCAAAATCAAATTGTAATTTGAAATATCGAGGGAAATGTGTTTCTTTGACATACCTTGTAGGAACTATTAAAAAAGACAATTGGAAGTATGTTGAATAAAATTAATTGAACATAATTTAAATTACTTACATATATCATCAGATATTTGTTTCATCAGAGAGTGACAACGCGATTAAATTGAGCACCTTAAGTTTTCTTTTGTATTCATATTACCTACTTGAGAGAATAAAAATGGCGAATAAATTATTAAATGAATCTAATGAAAATATTACGAATTTTCGCGTAAACATTGTTGAAATACTTATTTTCTGTTTTCCTGCGATGTTAAATATATAAAATTACTGGGCTGGATACAGATCCGCGAAGGCGCAAATACTTTTATTATGGAAATTTATTTTCTGAATAACGGGATTGGTTTTCCTAGGAAAAGTAACGTGAATATCGGAACAAATCCCAGAGCATTTCCGCTAAATATGGTTCACAGGCAGAATATAAAACGTTTTGGAACTCAGTTAAGATATAAGTAAAATATTCTATATTTTATATTCTATATCGGTTCTCTCTGCCTATCCCGCTAGGGAAGTGGCGTGAAATTTAGTTAGTTAAAATATTAGATAAGACTCATCTTACAAAGATACATCTGACTGACATTTAATTCTCCAGACTGACACACAAATTCCCTAGTTACAAACTAAGCGAAAGCTTGTGCTATGGATAGTAGTTGAACGTTTATAAACATTCATGTCTCGAGTGCAAATGTCCATGTTCATCACACGAAATATTTGCCCCTAGCAAGATTCGAACCCGCGACCCTTGGCTTCGTGGCCTGGGTTTCTGTCCACTCGACCTACGGTTCTGTCATTTGTTTGGACAAACAATTATTCAGTTCAGTACTAACAATATTAAGTACCCCTCATTTTAATAAAGGTATTTGGGATTTAGATTTAATTTTTTCAAAAATGTAAAAGTGTGTGTGTGTGGCCTGAAACATAATAAATGAAAATACTTAAAATAAAAGGTATATTCATTTCAGGTATATGAGTAATGAGTATTTACAAACAGTTGTTGAATCACTCTTTTAGGTCCAAAATAGCACCTGTGTCTGAGGAAGCCACTCTTTCGTCTCTATAAAATCATACTAGCTGGCGGCGCATTTCGTAACGCCCCGTTCTCGGATTTTCAATACCCATTGTTTTTAATTTACCGCGCCACTTTTTTATTTTTTCTTACATAAGAACCTTGACAATAAACAACACAACTAAAAAAGAATTAGCGAAATCGCTAAAGCCATTCTCAAGTTATAGCTTTGAGGTAGACCACTCTTATCACTTAGGGGTATGAAAAATAGATAACAACTTATTCTCAGACCTATCAAGTATACATATAAAATTTCATCAAAATCGGTTAAGCCGTCTCAAAGGAGTATGGCTACTAACACTGTGACACGAAAATGTATATATATATAAATATTTAAATATATGACGTTCGGTTCCTTCTGCCTACCCCGCTAGGGAAGTGGCGTGAAGGTAAGGTAATTATTTAAATACCTTAAATTCAACAAAAATAGATAAATTGTTAGATAGACTGGCTCGTTGTTCGAGTGGTCAGAGACCCTGGCCACGAAACCAAGGGTCGAGGGTTCGAATCCCGCTAGGGGCAACTATTTCGTGTGATAAACATGGATATTTGTACTCGAGTCATGGATGTTTATAAACGTATTTAAGTATTTCTATCCGTTCACCTAGTATCCATAGCACAAGCTTATAAGCTTAGTTTGGGACTAAGGAATTGGTGTGTCAGTCTGAAGAATTTATTTATTTATTGTTAAATATTCACAAAAATCTCTTCACATATTAAAGCAAATATTTTTTATCTTGTGCGTGATATTTTGAAATGTATGTTTTGCCCAAAAAATGGTCGACTTTCCCATAAGTCCTTACAAGTGAAAAACACAAAGTACTTGCTCTTATATGTTACATGTATACCTTAAGTATATTACGGTAGACTTGTATATTAAACATCGTAGAACGGGACTTATTTAGTATGCTAATTATTGGGAATTTATTAATCAAATATTCATCATACAGTATATTGAAGGCAGGTTTATTGTTAATCGAATGATAATAACAGTAATTGAAATTAATAAGCTGTTATATTATTAAAATTGTTTTAATATTGTTAGAAACCAATAAAGTCTTATTGAATTTTTATTATGTACTTACCTCCTATATCGAACAGATAATATACAGTATAGATAGCTAAACTATGTGGTATTATGAGTGAACATGAAGCTTTTTAGCAGTTTTATTTATGAACAAATCAAATCAATAACAAGTGGCTAGCTCGTCGCCTATTCAGTCACATACCTAAAAGCCCGTAAACCATTAGTCGCCTCTTACGACATGCTAGGCAAGAACCACAGTTGGCACATTCTTTTTTTTTGTCCCAGATCAACACGGGACTTTATAATATTAGTAAAGATAATCGTAAATTTCTATACAATTAAGGTAGAATATTGTTAATTTTATTTTATTTTTTATGACAACAATTTTCTCAATAAAAATGATTCGCACTTAACGCCAGAGATCAAGACTCGCTTTGGTTCGTGTCACCAGACTAAGATAAATTAAGTTTCCTCAATAAGGCACTTTATCCATATATCTTTGCTACATTTGTTATAGTTATAGCTCTCTAGCTACAGACCCGAGCCTTGCTACTTAAATAGTGTAGTCTTTAGTCTTCTTCAGACATTCTAACTTGTCTTTATCATATACATTTCATCACGCCCGTGATCCCCGAAGGAATAGGCAAAGGTGTTGTTATACTAGCTAAAGTATTGCACTAATTACATTTTGTTTCTTTCAAAGTCAAAGGGACAGCAAACTAAAAACTAAAACTGGGATGGGTTAGATGGAAAATTGTGAAAAAGTAGGGACAAGTGGGAAGCTCGTCGCCTACACAATCACCCACCCAAAACCCGATATATCCTGTAGTCGCCTTTTTTTATGTCCCAGACCAACATGGGACAATGTTTCTTTCTCAAACAGTAATAATTGTCTACAAATTTTTATCTTTCAGCCAAGTAGACTTGTACCGGATTCGCAGAAATTGTTTATGTATCAGTTTATACAATAACACCCGCAATCCTCGAAAGGGCTGCCAAAGTTAAGGCAGTAAGGGCCTTCAAACACTTAGCCAAAAATATAATTGAGCTGGGTTAGATTGAAAATAGTGAAAAGGCAGTTAACTAGTGGCTAGCTCGTTAATAATAATTACCTATTAAAACCACTGTTACATACTGATTCTACAGCAACAAATATCGCCTATAATACATATATACATACATAACATCACGCCTATAATCGCCTCTAATAATATCTAAAAATATTCACGGCGAAAATTTCTAATCAAATATCTTCAGACTCTGGTTTAAATAATTTTACCGGTAAAGTTACTTAAAAGATTTGGACTATACAATTTGCTTAGAATCACTGGCGCCCTACCATAACCAAATAAACACAAAATATTGTCTCTGAAATTACAACTTAAAATGTTCTAACGTTTAGTAACTAACTTTCTAACTTTTATTGTTTAATATTGAAACTTGACCACAATACTTTCCCAAAACATTATAATTTAGTAAACGTCGTTAAATTAGTTTTACAGTGTTAGTATATACTAAAATAAACTTCAGTCATAACTTCCAGAGATACACACGTGTGTTAATCCATTTTAAGTCATAAAATGTGTTTGTAAAATACCTCGATCTCGCATGACCAGGTGTTTCTTATCTTTGGTCCTGTTTATTCACATGGAAATATTATCTCCGTCTCAATCGTATATTTGGTTGTTGTTTGAAATTATTTTGCGCTGTAAGTTTAGTTTTAAAATGAGTCCGTCAAAGACAATAGGCTTAAGTCGCTATCATATCACATCCTCAGAGTCCTTAAATGGAATGATAGTTAATTTTGTGTACTCTAGCGGTCATATAATGGGTATTCCCACGGGAACTACCAGGGAATACGAAGATAAATATAGCTTATATTACTCGCTGTTAAAGTAGCTTTCCATTGGTGAAAGAATTCTAATTGGTCTAGTAGTTTCGGAGCCTACTCGATGCAAACAAACAAACAATTAAAACTTTCCTCTTTATAATATTAGTATAGATAATAATGAAATTACACAAAGATTGATAAATGTCTGCAGGCAAGCTAACTTCTTAGAAAACAGACAAGCTAATAACAATATATTTTCTTAGAAGTTCATTACTACATTTTTATTTTGATAACATATACAATTATATGACATACTAGCTGTGCCAGCGGTGTCTCCCGCGTTTATGGTTAATATTATAAAGACTATTTCCGTCTACATGATTTCTATGTAACTTTAACCATTAAGGCTGCACACGCGACGAAGGCTTAAAAAATGGAGTAACTTCTCCCGTTTTCCCAACATTTCCCTTCACTACTCGCTCCTATTGATTGTAGCGTGATGAAAAGTATACTATAACCTGCCCAGGGGTATCAAGAATAATTGTACCAAGTTTCGTTAAAATCCGTCGAGTAGTTTTTGTTTCTATAAGGAACATACAGACAGACAGACAGACAGACAGACAAAAATTTTACTGATTGCGTTTGTGGCATCAGTATCGATCACTAATCACCCCCTGATAGTTATTTTGAAAATATATTTCATGTACAGAAATGACCTCTCTACAGATTTATTATAAGTATAGATAATTAGGTTCCATTTAATTTTGTGCTAACTTAATAATCAAAAAGATAAATTAATGCTATCAATAATAGCAACAAAAAAGTAAAAGCGTTCAATTAGTACTGTTTTTCTGATGTTGTTTTTAAGAGAGATCTCGTATCAATTGTACATACAGAAAGGCATTAATAGTTTATATATGTTTCGCTTTGGAAATATAAATTAAAATGTTATAGGCGATAGTGATATAAAACATCCATACATGTATTTACTAACACACGTTACAGGTTGCCTCTCGCGTTGTCACGTCGCGTTCCTAAAACTACGAAAACCACCGACTGTTTGGAACAAGCTCCTAATTGAGTTCCAGTTCAAAGCAGTAAACTGGACGGAACGCGGCCATTTGCGGAACAAAGCGAGTTGCATTTTCGCCCAATTTCGCGGCGCGTGACACCGAAAATTCAATTACAGATCACTCCGATCAAAATGCATGGAACGCTAACCTTTTCGGCCGCCCGGATGCATTCTCAACGACCTTCCAATTTCACTGAAAACACACGCTAAGCAAGTTAATGCAGGATATACGACTTTGCTGCGCTGGAAATAAAGGCTACAAGATGTGCAAGTCTGATATTGCCTTCGTAGTAAATGCACATGCGTCGTGTGACTACGCTCCCGGAGCTTCTACGGGCAGACGGCGCGCGACCGCCGTACGCTACGATCGTAGTCAGACCCGCTACGAAACGTCCCGCCCGTACTACGAAACTTTTCATACTTTTCTAACATTTAGTTTTGGTTGCGTGTGCGATGTGTTGTGCTGTGAACTGATTCACGATGGCTCCTCTGAGGGTACCCACGGATTTTTTCACGGATGATCTGACGGACTTTTTTAATTATTCCACTGAGAATCCCCAGCACGAGACTCGGCACCATGGGAGGCACAGGAACCACTCTCACGCGCGTGAGAACCACTCAAAAAATCACAACGTAGTGGATTTCCTTTCCAACTCGATAATGGATGTTATGAATACGAAGTTGGTGCCTGAGAACAGCGTGTTGCCGGACTTGGAGCCTCTGTCGACGCATATAGACGGGGCGATGGATCGGCACTATCCTTTGAGGATGAACATCACGATGAACCGGTCAGACCTGGGGATCAGCGATGAGTTTATGTACCGGCACAGCGGGGCGATGACGGCCGTGTACTGTGCTGCCTACTTGCTGGTGTTCGTGGTGGGCCTGGTGGGGAACTGCTTCGTGATCGCCGTGGTGTACCGCTCGCCGCGTATGAGGACTGTAACGAACTTCTTCATAGTGAACCTGGCCGTGGCTGATATATTGGTGATCGTTTTCTGTCTGCCCGCCACGCTGATGTCCAACATATTTGTCCGTGAGTACCTTAGATTCAATAAGTTGGTTAGATTTGTTTTTTTCTATGTAAATATTATTTGTGTGATTTTGACTGGCGTTCGGGCGCGTTTCGTGTCTAAAGTTTAAGTTAAAATCTAGTTTTTTTAATTTATTAGTGCGTTGAATTAAGTTGAGAGGTTAAATATTAATATTGATCATAGAATGAGCTAAATTAAAAGTAATCTTGTTTCTTGAAAATAAATATGAATGAAGATATAAACACAGTGAAAATGTTTGGGAATAAGAAGATTTTTGTTAATAGTATTTTAATGTGCTAGGAAAAATTTTTTTTATATTGATTTTCTAACACTCGAGAAAATTTAATCCTCAATTTAAAGGTAAAGTAGTAATGTGAAACAATCGTAACTTTTCAAAGATATTTGATGCTTTATTATTACAGTGAATATTGGCCACTCGAGTATGAATAGGCACACTTCTTTTCTACCTAACTAACTCCCCTTCGATTGTTAAAATAAAAATTGTATGGCGGCCATTTTGACTGCATATTTACCATACATTATTCAAATATAGAACTTTTTATGTATGGGTTTATTAATTGATTTTTTAAATTGTCACTACAGGTTGTAATATTATTATTTTATATGAATTTAAAATATTTTCCTATGGTGAGAATTGAAGAGCATGTTAAATTCTTTAGCACAATACATTGGAAACGATGTAGATTTGTATTAAGATTTGTAAAACCATGCGGTACCTACATACATTTACGGATTTGAATCGATATACCCCTCATGGGGGGCAAGCGCTGTGTCCATCAAGCTTACTTCACCCTGCTGGTTTTGTAAGATCAAGTCGTTCCAAGAACTATCTTAAAGACCGGAAACTGACCAGGATACAAGCAACAGCAGCGCCTCGCGGTTTCACCCGCGTAGTTCCCGTTCTTGTGAAAATACGGGGATAAAATATAGCCTTTGTTACTTGCTGATAAAGAAGCTTTCCATTGGTAAAATAATTATTCAAATCGGTCCAGTAGTTTCGGATCCTTTTCGGTACAAACAAACAAACAATTAAATCTTTCCTCTTTATATATAATATTAATATAGATGTAATATAATATAATACTGCAGTTAACTGTACCGTTTAATTACCCACGCGACATTAATTAATTATTCATTATACGAGTGCTTATTATAATAATGACTGCGTTTTTCATTAGCAATGACCTTTAAGAATATTTTTTGATGTTAAGTCTTTTTTCTATGTTAGGTACAAACAAGTAGGTTTGACTTGTTCATTTATAACATATTAATGTTAATATTAGCGCATATAATGTTAACGTTATACAACTTATATTAGTTCTCAAAAGAGATTCTTTAATTATTCGGGGCAAGAAATAATAAGGGTTTTGGATATGTGATTGTGATGGTAACGAGCTAGCCACTTGTTACTACTTTTTCGCAATTTTCCATCTAACCCAGCTCAGTTTTAATTTTTTGGCTGAACATGGTTAAGGCTAGCTGCCTCTTTGATTATGTCTATCCCTTCGGAGATTACGGGCGTGATGGTATATGATAATGATGCTATTAATTGTACTGGATTTTTAGTTCAACTCGTATATTTTGACAAGCTCATTCGGCGATGGCTCATTCGGTAGTGACCGTGCCCCATGCGCCAGTGCGAGTTGAGGGTTCGATTCCCACCCAGGACAAGCGTTCGTGTGACGAATACTTGTGTTTGTTCTGTGTCTGGTTGGTATATCCAGTATTTAAGTACATATTTGTAATACCACTGTTAATTCTGATATCCGTAACATAAGCGCTTAAGCTACTTAGCTCGGGGTTACATCAATGTATGTGATGTAGTCTGATATATATATTTATATTTATTTAAGTATTAACAAATAATACCTATCCAATATCCTTTCTTTGGACGCACACCTTTGGCGGTATATAATAGTCAGGCAGTTAATTTAATTTTTAATAATATTGATAAGTAAGATAATATGAAGTGACGAGACGGGAATTTTGTCAAGATTTTTTATATTTTTTATTAATGGCTCTTTGAATTGCGAGTAGAATACAACTTTTGAGTTTGCTAATCGAGTTTCTGGCTGCCAATATTTTTTATATCGTCGCTATTTCAATGATCGTGCTGATACTTCTAGAAAAGGTAGACTGTGCTTGTTTTGCCGGGGGCACTCACCGTGCCCTTATTTTTTTTAAGGTTCATCTCTCAAGGGTTTGGACTTATAAAGTAGGACTTATAAGGCCTGTAAAGTAATGGATCTAGTGATGTGAGAGATTATTGGATCGTGCCATATGACGTTCGGTTCTCTCTGTCTGTCCCGCTAGGGAAGTGGCGTGAAGTTAGATATTATTGTATTCCACATCTATTATTCTGGACTGGCCCGTTCGGTCGCGGGTTCAAATCCCGCTAGAGGCAAATGTTTCGTGTGATGAACATGGACATTTGTACTCGAGTCATGGGTGTTTATAAACGAATTTAAGCATATCTATCCTTTCACCTAGTATCCATAGCACAAGCATAAGCTTAGTTTGGGACTAGGGAATTTGTGTGTTAGTCTGAAAAATTTAGAATTTAGAATTCTGTTTTTAAAATATAAGATGAAAAATCCTCGGATTGGTTCCATTTATTTTAAATTGAGCCAGGAGGACGCTTAAGTGATTTGTTTTTAGATCGCGACAAGCTACGAATGCGGATGATGTCTATCGCCCGACGTACTTATCACCCGCGGTCCGAGCTGTCGCTTCCTATAGTTGGTAATTTGGTAATACAGTTAAGAGTTAACCGTAGCCGATATCGGCTAGGATGATATGATAATGATGACTGAAAGTTTACGGATCAAATATTGACTTATTGAAGACAAAGCAAAAAAGCTTCAAACTTCGCTTCTTAACTGGAGTGTGAGTATAATAGCAGATAGTTGTCATGGAAGTACGAAACTTTAAACTTTATCTCAACTGCTAAAAAAACAAAGTGCAAAGTTAGGTTTCTCTAAATACTTCATTTTCTGCTTGTTACCTGAATGTTGGTGGTATTTATACTCTCCGTTCACGTTAAATATTCATGTACCTATTTCGTACCTTATGGAGCTATTCGACTAGATCTTAGAAGTATCTATTTTAAGACTCGGAGCAACTAAGAGCTTTCATGCAAACTTCATTATAATAATTTACTAAATGTCAGACGTTTCAACATTGACATTTTCAGGCAATTATCACCACGAACGAGGAAAAAAAGATTATCACATGATATTGGAACGCACATTATTTTGATGGGTCTATTTCAGGACATGTGATATTTTTTTTGTATTTTTTTGTGTTGTTATTATAAGAAGTGTTGTCTGTGAGGATATTTAAATTTCACAGGCCTTACATTCTGAAAGCAAGGTCATTTACCTTTAATAATGAAGGAGAATGGGTTGTCCGGAGATTTTATAAAAAACAATTATTATTATATTTTTTGAATGTTCATGGGTAATGGACAATAGGGATGTTTTTAACTATAGTGAGTCTGCGACTTTTAATTTTACAAATACTGGTTAATGTTTAGTCATGTAACCAGACAAACTTGTGACGTCATAATCCGACAGGCCCGTAGAAAATCTATAAAATGATACCATTTAAAAAATTACTCAATTTACTTGCCTGTTAACACTGAGCATTTTTAATAACAAAATGTAAATCAATAAAATCGACAAAAAAATGTAACAACCAAATGTTTGAATACACGAGAAAGGTAAAAGTTGTGAAACAATATATAATTTTATAGTCGTCAAAATAAAAATAAATTCTAAATCCTACTAATATTATAAATGAGGAAGTTTGTATGTATGGATGGATGTTTGTTACTCTTTCACAAAAAAACTACTCAATGGATTTTAATAAAACTTTAGAATAAAATAGATTATACATCCGAATCACATATAGGCTATGTTTCATCGATGTACTACACGAGCGAAACCGCGGGCAGAAGCTAGTTTAATAATAATTTATCTATGCCATTTGATATTTTCAATTTTATACCAAATCATACTAGAGAATCTAGATAAAAATTTGACGTACTGTAAGTAATTTTGTTTCGTTACACTAAAACCGTCTACACCTGCAGTTTTACCACCAAATTTACTCCCAAATAGACAAAAACTTACGTTAAAAGCTTGTTCACCGAAAAAGTCAACTGAACTCCAGGAACATTCTTTATAAATTTGCATTCCCTGAGACCAGCCGACCGGTGCCCGAAGGATGAAAGGTCGCATGATATATCACCGCTGGAAGTCCTAAATCATATGGAGGCTTTAATGCATGTATTTTCATAAGTTACTACGGCCATAAACAAGAGAGGCTCTAGTCCTCTTTTCTAGAATCCTAAAAATATCCTCGGGAAACTATAGCGGCCATTAGTTTAAAAAAGGTTTGTTAACCTTTTTGAAGGCATGAGTTACCCTGATAAATTTGGAATAGACTCCGAAATACTTTGTAGGGAAGCAAGGCAATGCATTAGGGAAATAAAAAAATGTTGTATTTGGAAAAATGAGGTGTTTATCCTAGAAGTAATCAGTTTGACCCTAGATGGTTTTTCACGTATATGCCAGGAGTCATTTGAGAATTAATTTGGAAGACCCTGATATAAAGAAATAAGGAAATATTACCTTAGGTTTCAATAATAAAAACTATACCGTCACCTACATGAGAATTTACAAATTATATAAATATGGGTAAGTAAAATAAACTGCGTCCAGTAGTTTGTAGATATTCTGGGAATAGTCTGTCAAGTAGTGCGCACAAACTGGTATATTAACCATTTTGCATTTTCATACGAATAATATGTTAGCCAGGCTTACAGGCGGTCAAGATATTTATATATATAATCCATTGCACCACTTGGTTTTGTCAATTGTACCGGCTAGAGTGCAATTTAAACATCTCCCACGCTTTTGTTATTAAAAACTAGCAAGGTCATTGCCCCACATACTTTTTTCAAGCAAAGTTTTGAGTTAATGCTATTTATATTTCAACTTTTTTCCCGACATTGTAGGCCATGGTTAAATATACGTCTTTTAACTTGTGAAAAAGTCCGTTCAATTTTAAATCCGTTAAATATTGCGTGTCATTCAACTAGTAACGTTTTTGTGTTAAAAAGAAAATGTGTATAGTCAGGAATATAATCATGTGCCATTTGTCCCATGTGGTCTGGGACTTTACAAGAATGTGCCAATGGTGTTCCCGGCCTAGCATGTCGTAAAAGGCGACTAATGGTTTATCGAGTTTTGGGTGTGTGATTGCTACTACTTTTGCATCTAACCCAGCCCAGTTTTATTTTTTTGGTTGAATGTAATTGAGGAGGCTAGCTGCCCCTTTTTACTGCCTACCCTTTCGGGGATTATGTATATTCATGTTAATAGGTAATGAAGTGTCGGTAAAACACTGATTCATCAGTCAAAATTTAAAGTTGAACAATGTACCTACGTGGCAGAATACACAAGTTTTCTTGTTTAAGATCCATAATTTTGACTAAAGAAAAGAGTCATGACGCTAAAGAAAAGGTTTAGAGACGTACCAGTTATTTTTTTACTTCCAGTCGGTTGAAGGAACTTCTATTGTACAAATCAGGAACAACACGTGTCCCGTTTGCGATTGTGGCAATAATTTGCGAGTGTTACCATTAAGTGTTTAGCAGCAGGGCTTTACTAGCTAGCTTTGGTAGCAGAGCGTAGTTAAGTGAAACTCCAGATCAGAAGGTTTGTAATGGAAATGATTTTGAGGTTATGTACGGTAACAGGTAAGTGTGTCTAAATGGTAATGGGTAATTGTTTTTAAGCTAAGGTAACAGGTAAGTATATGTAAGTGGTAAAGGGTAATTGTTGTTAAGGTAAGGTAAGGTAAGTATGTAGGTATCTGTGTAGCCACAAGTGTTATTGGAAACGACAAATATTCCAACGATGACCGTTTTCTGGCACGATTCTTAGCTGGACACAATAATATTGATTTGGTTTCGCGTTACTGGAACAGATACCGTATTAAGGAAAATTAGTTTTCTTGTTATAATGTATCAGCACGAGTAACTTGGTCGCAAAAATAATATTAGATTATCGAGAAATGAGAATTTTGCGAACAAACTTTTCTTGTCTGTATTATTAATTATTGAACACACTTGACAAATACAATGACATATTGTAATTGTCACCTTAAGTAATAGGAACTCGACTTAACCTTTTAGATAAATGTGATTTTAAATGCTAAGGGTTTATGGCGATATTAGATTATCTACCACTTAGCGCTGTTAGAGAGAGAAAAAGAACAATAATAACTCCGTAACTATATTTGTATCTCTTTCACACTCAAACTGGAATGTAGGAATTCAGAATTTTTAACTCGATATCCCAAACAGTTACTTTTTGTATTTGCTATTATGTTGCTAATACAAAAATGCTGCTATGTATCTCCTTTGTGCATAATTTGTATCAATATTAACATTAAATTATTTTAAATAGAGTATTGTTTACATTGCTTATTGCTGTTCGATCAACGAGCTGAAATTGTGTGTGTGTGTGTTGTATCTTTGGTGAAAATGTCATGATATAGTACCATTAAGCTGGTCTTACGATGCAAACGAGAAATGGCCACAGGAACTCCTTTCGTTTTGAATGCTGTATGTATAGAATAAAGATAAAGTCTTAGCTGTCTCTTTGTCTTTGCCTATCCCTTCGGGGATTATGGGCGTGATGTTATGTACATATGAATGTAAAGGTAAAGTACATATTTTTAAATTTCATCTATATACATTTAGATATGTTAGGTACGACGGCAGCACATCAGGCTATACATTTTCGTTGCGAAACAGCCCTTATCACAACGGAGTAAGTCTCCGCAGTGTTTAGCCTGAAGTGCTGTCGTGTGTATGACAGCCTTTTGTATATATTTTTGTTAAAAAGTGCATTGGTCTTGGTGTATATTATCTTTCATACGCCTGGAGGGAAAAATTCAAAGAGTTATACTACAATCGACCACAAACAAAGAGATGGTGAGAAGTTAGAATGTCTCTTCATTCATCACCCTTCGCTCATGAATGAGATAGATGTCTTGATAGATCAGATTTTTATGTTTGTAGCAGTGGAGCCTTTCGCTTAAGTCTAATGACTTATTTAAAGTTTTAAGGATCAATTAATTACAAAAAGTATTTTTCATTTAGTTGTTTTTCATCCCATGGTCTGGGTCTTAAAAATAATATGCCATCTGTAATTCTTGCCTAGCATGTCGTAGAAGGCGACTTATGGTATATCGGGTTTTGGGTATTTGATTGTGTAGGCGACAAGCTTGCCACTAACTTTTGCACCATATTTTCATCTTATCCAGGCTGAATATGGTTGAAGGGGCCTGCTGTTCTTTTGAATCTTTCTACCCCTTCGGGGATCATGGGCGTGATGTTATGTATGTATGTTATTTTTAATTGGCTGACGCCTTTGAATTTTGCAATTAACTAAGAAACTTCAGCTATATTCTCATGAAAGAAAGTTACCACATCGTAAGTTATATCAGTTTCATTAATATCGTTAGTATCCTTGCTATTATTGCGGAATACTATACTGAAATAAGTACTAAATTAACAATTATTAACTTAATTAGGTACAATACATAATGTGAGTGGTGTTGAACAAAAACCTAAACTTAGCAAATGACAATTTTTTTTTAAATGCGCTTAAGTATAGGCTTGATGTCAAATAAAACTTGTGTAGTCCGTCAGTTAGATTATGAAAATATATTGAAACATATTTTTTTATTTATTTATCATACAAACATTGACGAAGATACAATGCATTCAAGTTGCGCGTGACGTCACGTTTTCGTAAAATTTTTACAAAATAGTGACGTCACAAGCCCCCACTCCAAAATTTTGATGCTCTTTATCTTTGTGATTTTTTGTTAATTTGATAAAGCGAAAAATACGTGTCTAGTATTTTTGTATAATCTAACCACAGAATCTAACTGACGGACTAAATAGAATTATAGTCATCATCTCAAATTCTCAATTGTCTTGTAAAAACAGTACATTAATATAGCCGGTGCCTACTCAACTAATAAAGCCGTAAGTTTCACCCTAAATTTTACACTTCAGTAATTTCAGATCCAACTCGGCGCAGCGCAACTATCGAAACTTCAAATCTTAATAACAATTTCAGGAGTCCAATTGCTACGACGCGACTGTAGAAAACTTCGGACTTCGCTTCAAAAATTAAATGAAAAAAATTATCCCTCCACTCCCCCCTTCGCGTGTCCACGAGCGAGACGCTAACCAGCGCGGATTTCTTCCCGGAAACTTACCCCACCTTGAGGGTTCAGAGACCGCGTTTGAACCGCATTCTAGCGGTAAACCTTGCCAAAATTGCTACCTTACTGCAACTAATACTACGTGCTACCTTCGATCACAAGTTACACACGTTCCAGATAGAGCATTTAATAAGACGCTTTGTTGAATTAAAATGCGTTGGGTTTAAAGATAGTTTTATACCAAGTTTGTCCCGTATGAGATATATGATGACAACCATCGAATGTCGCGTAGAATCTTGTATTTTCCATTTGCCAATATAAGTCAATAACTAAATGGTATCAGCCAAATATATGGAATATCTAGTAAGATTGGAACACCAGATTTCGGACGGACGCAATTTAGTTTAATTAACATTAAGTTTAATTAGCAGAGCTTTGATTTAGGTGATGAATATAGGATATTTTTAATTTTTTATCCTATAATATAAAATTCATAAAAGAAAAATCTGACTTTATTTTGCCTGGCATTGAATAATGTAACTTAGAAAAAATATGTCTTTATTATTTGATATCACTGATTGGTATTTTATTTGAGCTATTACTTTAGTCTGACCATTGAACAATCAATCTTAAAGTCTGTGTAAACTTTTGCGAAAGTCACGTCGGAATAACATCGTTAAACGGTCCGAAGTTTATTCGTCTGGTTTTTAAATTTCAACAATGTCTAGTGGCATATTCTTGATCGTAGGTGATCCCTCTTACAGATAACATTCTGTATAGTTTCATTTTAAAGCAAATATTTTGGATGACAGTATCTATGATGCATCTTAAACTTGTGGTTCCTTAAATCTTATGAATTTTTATTACATTCTTTATTTAGTTTAACGTTCATGAATATATATTAAATATTCATGCTTCATTTGATATTTTAGCTGTTTGTCCACAGTTTTGAAGGATGGATAGTGGGTGGATTAGTATTTGGTTATGGAAAAACGGGGGATAAATACTGAATGCATTTTTTTTAGCAGTAAATTAAAATATTTTAGTTGATGATATTAAAATTACTGTATAAAATATACATATAATATACATAATCCCCGAAAGGGTAGGCAGAGTCAAAGGGGCAGCTGGCCCCTTTAATCACATTCAGCCAAAAATATAATTGGGATGGGTTAGATGGAAAATTGTGAAAAAGTAGTGACAAGTGACTAGCTTGTTGCCTACTCAATCACATACCGAAAACCCGATATACCATTAGTCGCGTTTTACGACATGCTAGGTAAGAAACACAGTTGGCACATTCTTTTTAATTCCGAGATCAACATGTGACAACATTTGAATTGTTGCCCATCCAAAAAAAAAAGACAGTTACATTTATTGCAGTAATTTTTAGTTCTAGAACTTAAATATTATCAAAAATCAACTTAACAATCAATCCTGTGATTAAAACAGTACATAGTACTTTCTTACTTATATTATAATGCAAAAATGTGACAAACATATATTCCGTTTTCACGGTAGAACGGCTGCACCAATTTTGATGAACTGTAGCATGGAAATAGATCTGACCTTGAAGACGGACAAAGGATCTACGAAGAGTTTTCTTTTTAATAGCGCGTACATAGTCACAGTCAACAGTTGGTATTATATAAAAATTTAAATATAAACTCACTGACAACCAACCCATAGCTCGAACTACCAGATTTAAGACCCGCACTTTGCACAGAGCTTAGTCACTGAGTGTAAGTGAGAAGTTTTTTAAAGTCAACCCCTAACAGTGAAATTCGGATTTAAACATGTCTAATAGGGATATGAAGTCGTTAACAGTAGTAAGGATATAAAGATGCAATTACGCTTCCCATGTGACTTTTAACCCAATATAAACACTGTCTTTAATATTTGATTACGAAACGACTCGCTAATGGTTTGGGACTGGTCCATAATAACATTGTCATTAAGACCCCTTGTCTAACTACGGGCTAGTGAAATATAAACGAGGTGATAAACTGGATGTATGAGACCAATATTAGTTTGGCCTACTTTTCATAACTGGATAGCTTAATATAAAGTTTCTATGTAAGTATGTATGTAATTTCATTATCATCGATTAAGGATTTAAGGCGTGAAAATACTTATGATGTGTTAAAAGCATATACTGTTACAAGACAATTTTACGTACTAGAAAATATTTTTTTTTCAATTGTAATCTACACTAATATTACAAAGCTGAGATATTATTGACTGCCTCGTTGGTCTCATGGTAGCACGCGCCGCCTAAGGACCAAGAGGTCCCCGGGTTTAAATCCCGGGTCGGGCCAAGAATTGGTGACTGGTTATTTAAATATTGAAATTACTAAGTAACAGTCCGGATTCAGGAATGTGGCGGTTAAATCACCCCCGTGACCCGGAAAGCACGTTAAGCCGTTGGTCCTGCGCCTGGCCCCTCACCGTTCATCTCGAATTGCCGTCTTACCGGACTGTGAATGTGAAGGAATAGAAAGTGCACCTGTGTATGCGCACACACTTGGGTATTATAATATCTCCTGCGCAGATGGCTTATACTCGTTGAGGAGGACATTATAAAGCTAAAGAGTTTGTTTGTTTGCTTGAACGCGCTAATTCAAGAAACTACTGGTCCGATTTGAAAAAATATTTCAGCGTTAGATAGCCCATTTATCGAGAAAGACTTAGGATATACAACATTAAGCATAAACGCGGGTAAAACTGCGGGCACAGCTAGTATATATAATAATTTGGATTTGAAAAACGTTAAGCGTCTTACAAGCTCATAATTACTTAAAGATTAATCTGGAAAACACCACCTTAATACGAGTATCTCACCTAGTTGAGGTTTAAGTATAACTATCAGACTCCATGAATGAGATTATTCCTTTTCAAAACAATCGGGCATAAATTTAGGAAATAAATGGAGCTGAAACAAAACTTGTTACAACTAATAAAAGTACACCATTCAAACCAATTCTCCATCTTTCGACAGCTTTTATTTTATAAAGTACAATTTTAGAGTTGTCTAGACGATATAATAATAGTCGTAAATAGAAAACTGAAGCTATAAATATTTATTGGGCAACCAATACGAGTATAGTTAACTATGACGTTTACATTCCGTCCTGTTTTCCGAGAAGGGATTAGAAGGGGATATAAATAAATGTGTTCACTCAATACGCCCCAACCATATTGTTTCAAAGTAGACTATAGGAATCGATGGACTATAGGATGGCGCATTTGGTAGTGACTCTGCCCCATGCGCCAAGAGTTGTAGGTTCAATCCACACCTAATCCACCAACCACCACAATCACCACATCTAAATAATTAGTAAATTCTCCAAATTTGACAATTCCCTATTTCCAAACTAAGCTTTAGGCTCGACCCGTGAATACTAGGCCAACGGACGGACATCGGCTAACAGACCATTAAAAAGTGGCATAATTAGTTATACGGAAATAATTGTCCATACTAACATAGGCCATGTAGATGTATATCTAGCATAACATTCACATTTGCAACTTTTACCAAATATTGCTCTTACTTAGTTCAGTTCAGTTCATTCAGTTGGGAATGAAAAACTCAAATAAAACAAAAGTTTCTAAATGAGGTCCATCCGGAATTGAATTCAGTACCTCCCACATCCAACATCTTCTATACCTTATAACAGAAGTGAGGTTAAACACTGCAGCTTCGATTGGAAATATTTAACAAGATAGTCTTGCCCAAGAACGAAGAAAAAAAGTGTCCACTGCAATTTATACCTGTCAACCACAGAAAAGTTTCTATCTGGAAAATTCCATTTTTGGCTTGGAGGCAACAAAGGACGCGTGAACCGTCTAGGACACAGAATATTGCATTATGTTGTTTGTCTTAAATGGAGCGAATCATTTTATGATACTGGAATGTTTGGGTGTGTGAGCATATGTCTTAAGATATTTAATGTTAGGAAAGAGATACAAAATAGTAACTTCTCTATTAAACTATGTATGTAGTTTTGTAAATTATATCAGGATTTAATTTTCACTGTTATATTTTTTAACAGAACGATTGGTCTTGTGGTAAGGGCCCTTAGCCACGCATAGTTTTTTTTATTTCTCCAGACTGACACACCAATTCTCTAGTTCCAAATTAAGCTTATGCTTGTCCTATGCATACTAGATGAACGGATATACTTAAGCATAGCGCTAGGAAGGAGATGCAAGAAGTTAGGCAAAGTTAGCTATAAAAAGTGAATGACAAGCTCGATGGCGCATTCGGTAGTGACCTGCCTCATGCGCCGAGAGTTGTGGGTTCGATTCCCACTCAAAACAAACATTCGTGTGATGAATACTTGTGTTTGTTCTATGTCGGTGTTAATATCCAATATTTAAGGATATATTTGTAATACCCCTGTTGTTGTATCCGTCCGTCCGATAAGCTACTTACCTTGGAGTTAGATCAATGTGTGTAATGTTCTCTGATATTTATTTATTTTATTTATTTAAAAGAAGCTACATTGCACGTGTCTCTCTGTGTCGTTCTATACAGTACACAATATACGGTCACGAGGTATATGAGTAAATATTGTCACTCCTGTTGGCACATACTCATCATCTTCCTAGCGTTATGTCCCGTGCTTAGTCGGGGTCCGCTTAGACCATGATCCGGGATTTAGCGAGTCTGGTAATTACATTGAAGCGACTGCCGATCTGACCTTCGTAACCCTAAGATAGGGGAACCAGACAATTTTTGGATCATGGTTACAAATCCAAATTTGTCTGAATTTGCAGGTTTCATCACGATATTTTCCGTCACCGTCGAGCTGAATCCGTATGAATACGTACATAGATTTGAAAAATCCTGAGGTACGTGCCCGGGTTTGAACCCGCACTCCTCGGTTAAGAGGCGCGTGTCCTTACCATTGAGCTACCACCGCTACCATTGAGCTACCACCGCTGTTGGCACATACTACACTTCGGAAAAGAATACCCTTGAATTGTTTATAGCTAGCTGGTGACGCAAAATGTAGTCAAGTGTAGTTAAATATAAATATTTGTTATACATATAGTTGAGGCCTTTAATGTCCGAAATATTTTTTTGATTTGGGCAAATTCATAACCTGTCCCTGGTTAAACCCTTTTTCCTGTTTAGCTGTGGTTCTCCTGACGGTAAGGTTAGTCCCTTGTTGATTGGGGATTAAATTACAACGTACCGTCTTCGTTGCTGAGCATCTCCTTTAAGTGTATTGGATATATGATTAATAATTGAGCTGATAAGCTGGATACTTTGCATTACTTCAGCAATATTTCCCATCTAACATAAATTTAAAAAAAAAATTGGCTCAAAGTGCATAAAGGAGAGCTTAGCCCGTGCGAATCCAGGGTGGGTCGCTAGTACATAATATATATAGCCAAAATGTAGCACGTGGTCTGGACTATTTACCTAATTATTATTTGGGCGCGGAATAGGCAATCAAGCGTTAATCGAAACCAGCGCCAATCGAACGATGTTTGATCAGCGATGCACCGAAATAGGTCATCGTTGCTGCACGCGTGCGCCAGAATATATTGTAGCGAGGGACCTACACTGCACTATACAATGTGTATAAGTACATACATGCATACCATCACGCTGGCAATCCCCGAAGAAGACGGCATAGTCCAAGGAACAGAAAGGTTCTCACATCATATTCAGCCGAAAATAAAATTGGCTTTGGTTTTAATAGGAAATTTGCGTTGAGTTGTGAAATAGTAGATATAAGTACGTCTCTATAGTACTAATGCGTTTCGAATTTTTATAGACTCTTTTAAACGCAAATTCTCAGAATATGTTAGTTGATTTACGCTATTATGTAATTAAACTGGTTATGCAAACGTTTTAAATTATGTAAGTGATACGAAATAATTCAGTTTCATTTCTGTTCAATAACTGATTACACAAAATCTTATCAAACGAAATCGTAACGTAGTTAATAAACCTAATTGTAGGTTTATTGAAGTGAAAATTAAAGGAAACACGAGATCTTGATATTATTCGAGGCAGGTAGAGAAGGTTCATTTAAGAATTATCTATGAAATGTTTGGCGAAAAGATCTGATAGTAATGGAAATACCACTGATTTGTGGTTAAACATAAAAAAAATTCACAGGTTTAGCTACATAATTTTGTGGGTATACCAATTATCTTTGACAAAATACGTTATGTGCCGTACTACGAAGAATATATAAACATATCGCTGTCTCAATAGAAACTCTCCAGAATAGTAGCCTTCGAAACTATAAACACTAATCCGTGATTCAAAATCGCCAATTTTTACTGTTGTTCAGATCACATTGCTTGCTCACAATGAGCAATTTTATAGATCTCCGTGAACATCCATCGGTGGAAATAACGTATTTCCTAGAGACGAGCAAGACAGACACGTTTGGCTGCGCAGTTTGATTGAAATCGGAAATAATGTCTGTCTGTCGTGGGGATACAAGAATTCAAGGAGTTAGAGGGTAAATGTAGTATTTAGATAAACAATTTTAATAATTTTAATTTTTTTTAGTCCCATGTTGGTCTGGGACTTGGCCCATGTTGATCTGGGACAAGAAAAAAGACTGTGCCAACTTGGAATGGTTCTTGCCTAGCATGTCGTAAAAGGCGACTAATGGTTTACGAGCTTTTGGGTATGTGTCTAAGTAGGCGACGAGCTAGCCACTTGTCACTCCTTCACCATTTCCATCCAACCCAGCCCACTGTCCCGTATTGGTCTGGGACTTAAAAAGAACATGCCAACTGGGGTTCTTGCCTAGCATGTCGTAAAAGGCGACTAATGGTATATCGGGTTTTGGGTGTGAGATTGTATAGGCGACAGGTTAGCCGCTAGTCACTGCTTTTTCACAATTCTCTATCTAACCCAGCCCGGCTTTATTTTTGGCTGAATGTGGTTGAAGGGGCATGCTGCCCCTTTGACTCTGCCTACCCCTTCGGGGATTATGGGCGTGATGTTATGTAGGTATGTTTAACAATATATTACAATCACAATTTATAATAGCTGACAGCGACTAGAAACTTAAGTACATAAAATTATATTTACAAGTCTCTGATTAATAAATAAATAAATTCTACAGACTGACACACCAATTCCCTAGTTCCAAACTAAGCTTATGCTTGTACTATGCTTGTACTAAGTGAACGGATAGACATACTTAAATACGTTTATAAACATCCATGACTCGAGCACAAATATCCATGTTCCAATGTCAAATGTGAGAAGTCTCAAAAGATTTTCCAAAAATAAAAGTGCATCTTTTCTTCTTCTACAAAACTGCAAGCGCAGTTAATCCACGCCACTTTAGACAACAAACCCCAAACAATCCTTTTAACAAAATAATGCCGCCCAAACCTAACACTGTCTCCTCTCAAATTTATTGAGGAAATAAATCGTACCACAAGTATGAGCTTCAAGCACATAAATTAGTCTAAGCTGTGCTAACGGAATGCACCGACAGACAGACTAGACGTACAGATTAATCTTGAATTCGGTTTAGAAAAACAGAGAGACTTGAGTATTGGGAGGGCGGAGATTCGGATGAATGAGTTCTGGAGTCGACATGATTGGTTGGTCTGAGCGAGCCGTCTTTGTGCCCACGGGTGATGTTTTAATTGAAATCTGTATTCCTGTCTAGTCTACGTTTGTTCCTCTATTCTTTAATCCTTCTGTTCTTCATATAGGATTAAAAACTTTGCGGGTTCAATGTCAGATTTAAAAAAAAGCCTAAAAAAAATTGGTAATATAAAAAAAAAATAGGAAATGTGTTTTTTGTTTGTATATCTTTACACCTCAATCAGTTGTTTTTTTTATCATTGCTTATGCTTGCATTTGGCATGTACCTACTATAAAACAGAAAAGTGACGTCAATTTCTTTTATCAAAATTCATGAATTTTCCAATTTTCCACCTCAATGCTACAGACATGCTACTCCGCTAAATCACTTCCAGGACTTGAGTTGGTACATCTTAATAAAAAACGCCGAGACGATACATCTAAACACCACATCCACGTGGCCCCGCAGACAAATCACATACTTGAGAAATATGAGTAAGACCACTCATGACGGTAATTTAAAATTCTTCATAGCCCCACTTCCACGCGGGCGTCAGAGAACTTTGAACTCTATCACACTTGCATAAAGGTAACATTGGCTTGTTCAAGCTGAACGGTTGTAATTTCTTATCAGGACTCGTTAAGCGAAACTGTGTAGTAAAAGAAATATGTCAGAGCGGCTCTTATTGCGGGCGTTACGGTCTTTATGAGCTTACGAGGTGAGTGGGTGGCGTTGTGCATATTAGTGGGATATCATCTGAACTAATAAAACAGTATGCTTATACAATACACGTAACAAGCAGGAGTCTGTTCTGCCGAAATTGCCAGGATTTCCTTACAAAATCTCATTCAAATGACAGAAATTTAAAATTAGAGCGGAGACGCTCTAATTAATAACGTTAGATTCGTCGCGTTATTATTAGTAATCCCTGAAGGGGTAGGCAGGGCTATAGGGGCTGCAAGCGCCTTTAACCATATTCAACCAAAAAAAAATGTGCTGGGCTAGATGGAAAATTGTGGAAAGGAAATGTAAAGTGGCTAGCTCGTCGCCTACATAATCAAATACTGAAAACCCAATGTACCATTAGTTGCCTTTTATGATTTGCGCGAAAAAGATTAGTCTGTGCTAGAGGATTATTAATTTACTTAAGGAGATGTGAAATAAAATTAAAAAAAGCCTTTAAATTAGTAACTTTATGTTAATGTACGATGCATACCAGCTCTGTCTAAAACATACTCTCACAGTGTACAGTTCCCATGGCAACCTTGAACCCACCATCATCCACTCGACACGAGTGTTTCCATGAGCCTAACAGAGCTCAGGTTACGGTGAACGAACCCCGATCCTCGCGCCGTGGAACGTTATTTTCACCGCTCGGCTAATAGTCTCTAGTGTAACTGAGAACTGTGATACTGTAACCGGCCTTTGTGCTTATTGAGTTGGTCGTCTGTCAGTACGTATAATGTTGTTTAGTATTTTTTTTCTTTTGACGTCAAATAGATGTGAGACCTACTCGTATTTTTGGTCATGCCTGAATTGGAGGATCGTTCGTTGTGTTGCTTTTTGTTTCTTTGCCATCTGCGATTCTTCTTTGCACGTGAGATATTTTTGAAATAATGCTGCATTATCGAAGCAAAACAAGTTCCTTTTCCACGAGATTCGTTGCTGACAAAGGAAAAAATATTCTTTCATGCCTAAGCCACTAGGTTGACTATGATATATGTCTTAGGTGGGCATACATTTTGAGTCCTAAGAAAGGATGTATTTTTATTCATACATATAATTTTAAACGGCCAAGTTTATAGAGCGTAATTTGCAGAGCCAAAAATTATGCCTGGAAATAGTTTTGTAAAACCGCAATAAGTAATTATTCAATTAAAATCGTTATACATGCAACTTCATGTTGAGTTACCGGATAGTGCATCGGGACTCTAGGGATACGTGC
Source organism: Glyphodes perspectalis (assembly GCA_951394215.1). NCBI lineage: Eukaryota > Metazoa > Arthropoda > Insecta > Lepidoptera > Crambidae > Glyphodes > Glyphodes perspectalis. The sequence continues at coordinate 796,218 of OX596210.1, read as the reverse complement.
CCTAGATTTCGTATTTGCATACAGAGTCACCGGGATGAGCATTCGTTCCCGTCGGCACGTGTGGTTCGAATTACCCAAGTATAACTTTTAATTTCACATTTAAATAATGTAATTCCATCTTTCAACACACTCATTTGCGGATTGCAAAGTCGAAATATACTGTCGGACAAATCCTAATCTATTGATTTTATATGTGTTCTTTTTTAAAACATAATACAAAACGCGGCACCTCTTTACATACATACATAACATCACGCCCATAATCCCCGAAGGGGTAGGCAGAGTCAAAGGGGCAGGAGGCCCCTTTAACCACATTCAGCCAAAAAAAAAAAAAATGGGTTAGATGGAAACTTGTTAAAATGTAGTGACAAGTGGCTAGCTTGTCACCTAGACAACCAACCACATACACAAAACCCGAAACAATGAGTTGGGTTAGATGGTAAATTCTATCTAACTTATAATAAAAAAATGTAAATTATTGCCGGCAAAAAGTCTAAGGATGCAAACATTCCGAAGACTTTGATGTATACCATGGTCTTGCATACTTTAGGAAAAAAATTGTCACAGTGTCGTTCTAATTACAAAAAAAAAAATACATCCAAAGTTGAATTTCTTTCTTTATTAGTTAACAATAAATGTCACGTTGAGGTTTGTTCTAATTTAATACAAATTGTCGAATAGGATTATCGAAATTTTATTTCGGAACTCGAAGATTTATTCAAATTATTTTGATTACAGTGTCCTAATCTTATAGAATACAAAATGAGATAACAATGAAAAACATTGAATTTTCACTTAGCACAACGAAAAATCCGGAAAATTACCAGTTTCCAGGAGATGCTCATTAAGACTGACGTTCAGAAGCGCAACGAAAGTTGGTGAATGTTACCAGACAATAAACTTATTACATTTAACAAGTTAAACAAAACCAATTTGGGGGTTGGCTTGCCCCGCGCGCCGTAAAAGCGATCGCATCTGTCTGTGTACGTTACTTCAGATACTTAAGCCGGCTACACTCTGGACAATCGCAGAAAATTGTTTTGAAAATAATTTGCATCGGTGCGTGATTTTTTTTTGAACAGTATTTCTTGAAATACTTAAATTTTCTATGTTGAGATATATTTTTTATTTATTTATTATTTATTATTAATATAATACTAGCTGATACAAAACACTTTTGTTTTATCCCGTTCTTGGACTTTCCGTGCTTAAGATTTTCCCGATTATTTTTCGTTTTTAACCACCCCTGTAAGCGACCAATACAAAAAAATAAATAATTTAAAATAGTCCAGCCGTTTTAGTGAAGCTGTTCGTTAAACAGCAATTTACTTATATACAAGAAAACCATCTCGCCCGTAATCCCCGCATGGGTCGGTAGTCTGAAGAGAACTGAGCTTTTTTAACCACCCTTAGCCAAATATGAAATTGAAGTGGGTCGAAAAATGTCAAAATATCTGGCCCAGTAACTCTTATATATCTCCAAGTTCTTCATCATACATTTAATGTTTCTAACGTTAAATGTATAATGCCTACTTGGTGAATTGGTTTGGAAAATATGATTATGTTGTTTTATGCAAGATTAAACGAAAAAGAAAGGTTAAACCCTACCTGATAACGTAAGCAAACATTAAGCCTCTTCTTTTGGAAGACATCAACTTTTATAAGAGAAGAAATGTCAACTTTGCTTTAAAATACTTGTTTGTTTCATGTATCGCATATATTATGCGAGTAAGCATATAAAGAGGATTGATAACAAGTGCTTGTGTTGCGTACGCGACGAACCTGGCATTTTTACCAATTTCTTCACAATCTTCCAATCAACCCAATTTCAATTTTATTTTTGGCTGAATGTCGTTTAAAGGGCTGATTGCTCCTTGGACTCCGTCGGGGCTGCCATAATGGTATGTATGGAGATTAAATTGAAACGTGTGTAGTTGGCTTAAACCAGAGAACGTTTACGGTTCTCGACAAGTTTGAGATACTTTGTGGAGATAAGTGAACTAAAAAATATATGTTTACGAGGGTCGTGTTATGGTCCGGGTGATTCCGTCGCATGATGTGTCTGAAGAGAGCAGTCGTTGTTTCCGCCCAGATTGAGTGGTTGATTTCTGTCTGCAATTTTAACAGTTAAACTTCTGGTTGAGTGGTTTTTCTAAAAATTAAGGCTGGCTTTTTTAAGAGCTTTAATGACAGATTAAACGATTGAACACTTCAATTTAAAATCAAGTTCAAATTACGAATTCTAATTTAAGATGTCTTTATTTCTCAAAAAGCATTTGGAGTCAATGAAATATTGTAAAAAAATATTTTAATGTGAATGTACTACCTGTTGTATCTATTGAGACAAAAACTCGGTAAATTTATTGTAAGAAGCTTCTTTTTAGGTTTCTGTCACTAACAAGATTAACTTTTTAAGATTTGGAAGTACATATCTACTTTTTTGGGGCCTATACAAACAAGCGCCTTAAATATTGGAAGCATCGTGAAACTATTACCAAATACCCAACAAAGTGCATGCGTAGCTTCCTAAATTTCAATACGTTCTTCAATTTCCCTTTCATTATCCCTATTACCTTAATCAAACCCTCGGCCCAAAGAGATCTCTATTGAAAGCGCCCAAGAGCCGGCATTTGCAAGAAAGTCCTCCTGATTAGTACGTGACTTCATTCCGAATGGCTATTTTTGGTTCGTTACACTATAGTAATCGGTCAATGAACCCTATAAATGCTTGTTAATACTTAGCTATTGCTTTTCGATCGTTTTTAAGGGAACTTTGCATTGAAGTATCCAGAGCACTACAAGAGTCAAAAATAAAAACAACAACATCTATTTATTTAAGCCTTAAGATAGCTCAATTCATAATTCGTATTATAATAATGTACTACCTATTCATTATATTTTTCTTCGAAAATACAGCTAATATTAATTGCAAATTAGTATATTATTAAAGCAAACATGGTACCCCTCAGTGTTTTAATGGTAATAAAATAAATATTTGGTACAATACCTAAGATTCAACGATGGCATCTAAAGGTTATTGTACTAAATATTACATCTTCAAAGGTTGACAAATCAACATAGCTATTACAACGAAAATAAAACACAAACAAAACAAAAAAACAACCATGTAATATCCCGAAGCACTTATACCTCTCGCTATGCAATATTTTACGACGACAACACGGGTAGCCAGTTCCATTCCCTTCAGTAACATCAAATGGATTGACTTTCAAGGACATACAAAAGATACTAGAGGAGTCGCGAAATCCTTCAGTATTTCTAATGTTAGAAGGAAAAAACAGTGCCACTTGAGTATGTTATTTGTTTTACGTTTCATGGGACATAACCAAATGAGCTTCAAACGTGAGATGGTACACGATAGACTAAATTGTGGTACAAGGTAACATAACAATCAAATTACTAGGGGTAAAAGTGTTAAAAGGGTATAAATTAAGCTAAAATATGGAATTGCTTATTTATTTTACCTATCACAATATAAGAAATTCCTAATTCCTGTATAGGACTCACTTCTATTATGAGGCTATTGAACGTTCATTGTCAATAGCTTATATTATTGACGGTATCTTCTGACTTATGTTAATGTTGTCATTAACCTCCATGTAATGATTAAACTGCCTCTAGTTATATCACCCGAATGAATAGTAGCTAAAAAGCATCTTTGAAGAAAAAAGAAAAAAATCTTTACATTTAGTCATTAGTTAATTATATTTAGTTTTATCTTTCCTTAATGCCAAATTTGACTACCTATCTCGATGATAGCGTCGTATCTGCAAAACTCCTTTTAAAGTCGCATATTCTTGAAAGCCTTGACAAAACTATTTCCCAATACCGTCCTGTCAGAAGTTACTGCCATAATCCGCGAGGACGTTGTCCTAGCAATCCTTTTCTTCGGCCACGGCTGGTCCGACGGCGATGAATGATCTTACAAGAATATGAATCCTAAATATTCAATATTAAATCCATTGAATTCACGAACAAAGTGAAAGAAGAAGAAATATTCTGCAGGGAGGTTCTTCATCCGGATTAAAGTAGTAAAACTCTTAGTAATCTTAGCATTAAGTGCTTTTAAAGTGGATTCTTTTAGACAAGTGCTTACATTTGAAGTTTGAATAGGGGTTGTCATAAAAAATATCATTTGTCTAGCGTTATATTATATTCCTAGTCGGGTTCTGTTTGAGGAGGAACTTTAGCGAATCTGATTATAACATTGAAGCGACTGTCACCCAGCCTTTGTAACATTTGGATAGGGCAACCTACCACTCAAGTTGGTAAATGGTTACACAAGCATAGTTAATTTGATGTCCAGGTTTCCTAACGGTGATTTCGCACAGTACTTAGCTTTATGAAATCTATCGGGTGATATGACAACATTAACCTAAGTCAGAATATACAGATAATAATATAAGCCATTGACAATGAGTGTTCAATCCGAAGCTGAAAAAACGGATGAAGAATTTTTATTTTAGGAATGTGTGACGGATAAATTCTTTGTAGCTAGTCTGGGCCTACAAATAAACAACACAACTGTTTTTTTTTCATATAGATGTGTATAATATTCACGACAAAAGAAGAAATAGACAGACACATTTTTCGATTTTATGATATTGTAATGGACGAAAGAATATCACTTTTTGTGCTAAGGCTTGTTAAAAATACTTAAGGTTTTATTCTCGATAAATATATTATTTACTAATATATTCTACACGTGTTCATACTTACCAATGCGTAATAATAAATATTTAGTAGTTAGATGTGCGAAAGCGGATGGATGTAGGAGCCGCGGAAGGCCCAGACTCACCTACCATGACCAGATTGGTCGTGTATTAACAGAAGGTGATGTTAGGAGTCATAAAAACCATACATCTTGTATAAAAAGGATCATGAATGTCGAAGAAGCAAGTGAGATGTGTAAGGATCATGCTATATAGCGGTCGGTTCTCTCTGCCTACCCCGCATGGGAAAAGGCGTGAAGTTTAGTTAGTTAAATTATTCTGATAAAACTGACTTCTGTTTGAGCAAAATATTTATCTATTCCTCCAGCAATGGTCATTTCATTTATAAATACCTACTTCTAATAAATGTATCTTTCATGACACACTAGAATCAGAGCGGTGATAGTTCAATGGTAAAGACAAGAGTAACATGCGAAGGGTGTCGTTCAAATCTGGGCATGTACCTTCAAAAGTCATAGTCAAAGTCAAAGTCAAAGTCAAAGTCAAAATATTCTTTATTTATATAAGTTTCAAAGAAACACTTATAAATCGTCAGTTAAATAGATCACAGTTAAAGAGATATGATTCTGCCACCGGTTCGAAATGTTGCATCTACCGAGAATTAATATGTATGTAATAATCTTTATAGGTACTTTCATACACTTCACATTACCGGCTAGAAAAGGAAAATTTACTGATCTTTGACATTTTTTTTATATGTCATTTGGTTTTGCACGATAGTTTATGGTTTTTTTCAATTCAATCTATGGTTCATACAGAGCTCTATGGTATTTTTTCTTTTTAATCTAAAAATAGAGGTGTCCCCACAAAATTTAATCTAAAAAATCTGCCATTCACTTTCCATTAGGTTACCATAGTCGCCTAGAGCGCTGCGCTGAACTCAAAAAAGGGCAACCGCGGTTGCCCGGACGTCGGTGGAGCAAAAAAAATTAAAAACATAAACGGGAAATAAAAACGGGATACTGTACGATGATGATGAGTACACATACTACGTCCGTTTACATAATAGAGAACACGTTTTTAAAATATTTAATTGAAAAAATATTCAATTATAAAATTGAAGTAAATTTCCACCCAGAATGAATTGGCAGAATGATTGCATAAAGTACTTCTTAAAACTATCCGAAATGTTTTCTAACTGAGGACTAAATAAGCAGACTTTGATAAATTACGAGAGTTTCAAGACGACAGCCTTGCAGTCGAAATAGTTAATTCTTTAGTTATTCCTTGCATAATTCGATGCTGTTTGGTGATCTTTATTATTTTGCAGACATGAGCTTATCCCGAATTTACATATTCAAACCTTCACATTTCTTAGTTCGTCAAAAGTGCTTTTGCATATCTGGTAGTTGTTTATTTATCCAATATTTCCTTTTGTTTATGCTGGTAATATCTTTTTCATATCGCCAAGCAGACAATGTGTGTAGATGGTTGAAAAAATACACAAGACATTTTTTTCTCATACAGTAATAATGTTCGTTAGCTGAAAGAAAGTTTTTTTTTAATTTCGCTTCAATAAGCGGCGGACTCGAAGTAACGCAGCCGGGTAGCACAGGTAACTGCCATATTTGGGTCTCTATTTACACGTAGTAAAGTGCACTTGCCCTGTAAGGGGACAGCAGTATACTCCTACTAACTACATGTTAGATTTCAGGAAGGAGAAGTAACGTAGTAGGTCAGAGTCCAAAACAGATTTATGGTCCCTGGTGCATCGCACCGCCTATATCTACCTAAGATAGTTACATTACTACGGACCAATTAATTTTTAGGGCGAGCGAAATAAGCTTTAACACTATCCCACAACCTATGAATTTCGTAGTGTCTTTACTGAAAATCTATCACGCCTATAAATTTGGACCTTAACATAGTAATTTAAATTAATCCTTAAATGTGTTTTCTATTATTAATACCATTATATAACCATTTAAAAAATATATAACTAGGTACGCAAGTTCTCACAAAGATTCAGTTTTTGTTAGTTAATCATAGTCTTAGATTTGATGAAGATTAGATTATTCGAAGAAGCAAGTGAGGTGTGTAAGGATCGTGCCATATGGCGTAAAGTTATCTTTGTCTACCCCGCTAGGGAAGTGGCGTGAAGTTTAGTTAGTTAGATTTGGTGACATCGACATTAAGGTTAGGTCATTTGCGACGACTGGCTCAATTGCGCATTCGGTAGTGATCCTGCCCTATGGGCCAAGAGTTGTGGGTTCGATCCCCACTCAGGACAAACATTCGTATGATGAATACTTGTGATTGTTCTGTGTCTGGATTTTAATATTCAATATTTCAGTGTATATTTGTAATACCACTGTTAACTCTGATATCCGTAACACAAGTGCAAGCCTTACCTCGGAGTCGGATCAAGGTGATGTAGTCGGATATTTATTTATTTTATTTTATAAAACTTCTACCCCTAAACTAATACGCACAGTTTTTTCCCCGTACAAACGTGCCCCTACCTTCTATAAGATTCGTTTACTCAATGAAAGACATTAAAAGCATAGAAAAGGGTTTGACATAAAATGAACGGATAGTAAATGGTAATAGAAAGTTAAATATACTTAGGTCGGAATTATTTACCTTTGAGTTCGGCTTTAGGCCATTCACCTATCCTTATAATATCTTGTATTAATCTGTACAATTTATAAAATTATACCCGTTAATTTATATTGAAGAGAAGACTGTATTAATTCAGTTAAATATTGTTGAAAATGTTAGACTTCCAGGATTTTCTCTCGCTTGAATCTATAATTTAAGGTATCTAATTAGTTTCCTTATTAATGAGGTTTTTGTCCACGTACGCTGTCATTCGTAACGATTTGGAATGTTAATTTAACTAGATCATATTATTAAGGGCAGGGGGGATGGACCTGTGCTCATGTAACTTTAGTTTACTCGTGGTTGTATTATTCTAGTCCCATGTTGGTTAGGGACTTAAAAAGAATGTGCCCTCTGTGGTTCTTGCCTAGCATGTCGTAGAAGACGACTAATAGTGTATCGGGTTTTGGGTATGTGATTATGCGGGCGACAAGGTAGCCACTTGTCACCACTTTTTTACAATTTTCCATCTAATCCAGCCTGGTTTTGTTTCTGGCTAAATGTGGTTAAAGGGGCCTGGTGGCTCTTTGACTCTGCCTACCCCTTCGGGGATTATGGGTGTGATGTTATGTATATATGTATTATGTATGTTAATGTTAAAAAAGGCAGCTACATGGTCGACAGCACACTAGTGATACCACTATAGAAGACTTGAGTAACAACTGACTTTCTTGCCGGTTCTTCTTGGTAGAATCAATGTTCCGAACATGGTGGTAGGATCATTTATTAGTATTATAACTATAACTATGACTGCCTCGTTGGTCTAATGGTAGCATGCGCCGCCTATCGACCAAGAGGTTCCAGGTTCAAATCCCGGGTCGGGCCAAACATTTGTGGCTGGGTATTTTAATATTAGAATTACTCAGAAACAGCCCGGAGTCAGAAGTTAGCGGTTTAATCGCACCCGTGTCTTGGAAAGCACGTTAACCGTTGGTCCTGCGCCTGAACTCTTTCCGGTCATGTCGAATTGTCGTCTCACCGGACTATGAGAGTGAAGGAACAGAGAGTGCTCTTGTGTTTGCGCACACACTTGTGCACTATAATATCTCCTGCGCAGATGGCTAATCCTCGTTGAGATTGGCCTTGACCGATATCGGTTAGGAGGACATTGTTATATTATTTGTTTGATGACTATTCATAAGTGTTTTTGGAAAACCTAGATGGATAAAGATACTTCTATTTCTATTTCTAGAATTACAAGCGCCTTGGGTCAAAAAATAACTTAGAGATGTGATTAGTGGTCAGCCATGTCTGTAGCTATGAGTGCTTAGCAGGTTTGGATTCAACATCTAGATGAATGAGTGATGATTTGACATAAGTAACATGAAAGATATAAAAAATCATGTTCTTTATGCATTGAGAAATCTAAACAAGCAGCGAACATTTACCATTTATGTATACTAATATTATAAAGAGAAAAGATTTGTATTTTTGTGTGTGTGTGTGTATGTTTGTAATGAATAAACTCAAAAACTGCCGATTTCAAAAATTCTTTCTCCATTGGAAAATTACATTATTCGGAAGTAATATATTTTATCCCCATATTCCTACAGGAACGGGAACGGGTGAATCGTGGGGCGGTTCTAGTTTCCTATAAAATGCTACATTTCAAATCACAGATTAGCGTATGCGATGCGAGTGAACACCGTAATTAGCATGAGCTTTCGGTATTCGTTAATTGAATCAGAATCAATATGTAGAACATTTGACTAATCCATGGATGCGGCCAATCAAACTGAATCAAGAATCCATGGCATGTGGATGAGGCGGCGCACCTCAGAATATTTTCGCGTGTTGATCGCATATGATGCCGCTTACCTACATACCGACACACGGTAAATGACGAATATTTTCATCATTCATATACATTTTTGCATCATTGGTTAAATTGACGTCACGAACTACGCTTGAATGGCACTTCGCAAGCCTAAATATAGAATTAAATAGTAAAAGTTTCCGGTAATAGTTTCAACATATCCAGAATCAAGTTTTATGAATGAACATGATATGATATTTACTAAAAGGCTTCAGTCGCGCTCTCTAAAAGATAACCTGGTATATATCTAACCTCATATAAGTTCAGTGTCAATGACCCTTTTCTGTGTATTTTTATCTATGTATGTTACGTAGTTATTTTACAAATCATCTAGCGATCTACCCTAGTTTCGGAAATTATAACCTCTACAACAAATGATAAGCTCGATGGCTCAATCGGTAGTAACCCTGCCCCATGCGCCAAGAGTTGTGTGTTCGATCCCCACCCAGGACAAACTTTCGTATGATGAATATTTGTGTTTTTTCTGTGTCTGGATGTTAATATCTAATGTTTAAGTATATTTGTAATACCACTGTTGATTCTGATATCTGCAACACAAGTGTTTAAGCTACTTAGCTTGGAGTCAGATCAATGTATGTGATGTAGTCTGATATTTAAAGAATAAAAAAAAACAAACCTTCCCATCCCAACATAATATTTCTTTCATTTGGTAAAAGCCGTACGAAAAAAGGATTTTTAAAAATGTTTGTCTTTAAAAAAAATAATTTCGTGATTTTAGTAAGTGCACACACATTAAGAGTAGCGAATATAATACAGGTTTAAATTAGATTCAGTATTATGATTTTTGTTTAGCAACCAATTAATAAATAGCTTTAAAAATCTGTGCATTAACGTTCCTGAGATTATCCTAAACACAACAGTCTGACGAGGAACGCTACTTATTTCAGAAATTGGAGTACTGTTGCCTCCACCCCAAGGTGTTTCAGCATCTCCCCTCGTCCCAGAATAATCTGCATTCTTTCAAAGTGTCAGCGAACAGGTGTTGGCGTAAGCTTCCCGGCAGCTAAACATTCTCATCGCATATTTATTATGCCGAGATGTTTCAGGCTTCACAAGACACCTTTCAGGGAAATGGTAAATCCTCCTTTCAATAGATACCTACCGTTATGTTTTCTCTTTCAGTTCTAAGCTTATAAAGCAATGAACTCGTAGTAGGCTGATTCAATTATAGAGTTTCTACGAAACCGACCTTTGACCAATAGCTTACAGTGCCTTTTAAAATATTAGGGAGTAGAGAGATAAATTTGACGTCACCAATCTTACTCCAAAAAAAAAAAACAATCTGGGATCCAAGTCTTTTATGATGCAATTTATATATCTATGTAATAAATGTTATATGTATATCTAATATATATTTAAAATATCCTACCTAGCCCATTGTCCAATGTTAGTCTGGGACTTAAAAATCATGTACTAACTGTGGTTCTGGCCTAGCATGTCGTAAAAGGCGACTAATGGTATATCGGGTTTGGGTTTGTGATTGTGTAGGCGACGAGCTAGCCACTTGTCACTACTTTTGCACAAGTTTCCATCTAACCCAGCCCAGTTTTTTTTTGGCTGAATGTGGTTGAAGGGGCCTGCTGCCACTTTGATTCTGCCTACCCCTTCGGGTATTATGGGCGTGACGTTATGTTATGTTTCTTCTTATGGGGGTTCAAGTTGCATAGTAATTAGTTCTTCAGCAGCACTTTACTATATATTAAGTCATTACTTTGCTATACTTTTTATTATCTATATATTCATAAACATGCTACTTATAGCTTTAAATACGCTGGTTTTTTAATAATATTAATAGATTTACATAATTTGATGCACTTTTTTATAACATTTATATACCGACAATAACTTTAAGTACAATGTTATTATTAGCATGGAAACCAAAGCAAATAAGAAAAAAATAACAAACACCTTACTGCTAAAATTAAGCTGTGGTGTAAATAAATATGAAAAAATATAAACGAAACCTCTGTTGAGCTGTGAATCTTTATTTAAGCATAGAATAGAACACAAATTTCTCATTACCATTTTAAATAATCATCAAATATAGCGTATATTTGAGCTGAGGACAGTGCCCCTAGTGAGGCGTCGTTGTTGTTTAGGCAGAGATGGCTGAAGTTCGATTTAAGTTACGTCTTTAAAATATCGTTACGGAACGTGTGTTTTGGTTAGCATTGATTAAGTTATCTGTTTTGATTGGGTACTCGACTTTTTTGATTAAACCGACTTGGCAAACAAGTTATTTTCAAAAAGCTCCAATTCAGAATTAGAAGTTGTTTCAAATAATTTAGTCACATATTACAATGCTTATATTAATGTTTGTCCCATGTTGGTCTGGGACTTGGCCCATGTTAATCTGGGACAAAAAAAAAAGAATGTGCCAACTGTGATTCTTGCCTAGCGTGTCGTAAAAGGCGACTAAAGGTATATCGGGTTTTGGGTGTGTGATTGTGTAGGCGACAGGTTAGCCGCTTGTCACTGCTTTTTCACAATATTCCATCTAACCCAGCCCGGCTTTGTTTTTGGCTGAATGTGGTTGAGGGGGCATGCTACCCCTTTGACTCTGCCTACCCCTTCGGGGATTATGGGCGTGATGTTATGTATGTATGTATGTTATATTAATGTGCAACTTAAATATGCATCATCTTCCTAGCGTTATGTTCCGTGCTTAGACGCTTAGACCATGATCCAGGATTGAGCAGGTCTTGTAATTATACTGAAGCGACTGCCGATCTGATCTCTGATTTGATAGGGGAACCAAAAAATTTTTAGATCATGGTTACAAATACAAAGTTGTTTGAATTTGCAGGTTTCATCACGATGTTTTCCCTCACCAACGAGCTAGTGGTGAAATAGAGTAAATCCAGTGCAGTGTAACTTAAATATGCATTAGCAATAAATGTTTATTTATAACCGACTTCAAAAAGGAGGAAGTTCCTAAATTCGACTGAATTTCCTTATTTTTTTTATACTGCTAAAAGTTTTTCATTTATTTATGCTTCTGTTCGTCAAATTACGGACGCAATTCCAATATGAACAGAATAAACAATTCTATATTGTATCTTAAAATATTTGCTTTTATCTTTCACGGCTTGAAGAAATATTGTGAAGGAGTTTTGTATCAGAAATGCGAGGTGAATCCGGTTAGATCATTACCTATGAAGAAATCGGATATTTGCTTTTACGCCCACAGAGATGTTATAGTTTGTTGCCTTCGCGTCCACTTAGTATCAAAACAGATCGATTGCGTATTGTCAGGGGCTGATGTTACTATCGATGCCTGCTTAAACGAGATGTCTGCTTAAATTTATGATAAAAAACATCATAAATTTAAGCAGAAAACATCTCGTTTAAGCCGGCGGTCGATATTTTATTTTTTATAACATTATGCCCGTAATCCCTGAAGGAGTAGGCAGAGTTAAAGGGGATAGTTACGAGCCCCTTTAGTCACAATCAGCCAGAAATAAATCTGGGCTGGGTTAGATAGAAACTTATGAAAAAGTGAGTCAAGTAGTGGCTAGCTCGTCGCCTACACAATCACGTTCCCTAAGGCAAAATCCGATATACCATTAGTCGCCTTTTACGAAATGCTAGGCAGGAAAAACAGTTGGTACGTCCTTTTTAAGTTCCGGACCAACATGGGACAGTCCCTGGCCAACATGATGATTGGTTATACAATATTTGTAATATTAATCGGGAGTTGTTCTGACTAAGTATAAAATTTAATAAATTGCCTTAACATATTATTGAATTGCCTATGCATAAGTTTAAGTTTTATGTAAAATCACTTTTAATAGAAAAAGGTTGGTACAAAATAGAAGATAACTTAAATGATAAAAATGTTTGGACATGATTATCGCTCGCTTGTACAGTGAAATCTCTTTTTATGTATAATGTTTATGCTCTATTATAGTTAAACAAAATTAAAATTATTTAAAAAAGGTCTCACGTCGAGTTGCTGGTAGGGTAAAAAATATCTGACGTGCAAAAGAATTTGTTATGAATCCATTTGCAGAAATAAATCATTTAATTTCATTTCATTTCACTTCTATTGCTGATTAGACGTAGCTTACAGATCCCTGTTCTGGTAACAACTGGTTCAGGACATAATCAAGTCCACAATTATCTATGGGACATTGGGACTATTTGAGTTTCAATTCTGATTTAAATTTTTTTTAACCAGATCAACTGTCTCACATAATTCTGCAGACTGGCTTAACAATTTTTAAATTTAAACTTTTTGAAGGCTCTTTCGTATTTTCTATTTTTATTTCTATAATGTGCTTTATGCTCCTGATCTTATGGTTGAATATTATCAGTGATTGTCAAACCTTTACGACAATGCAAGGCGGAGTGCATCTTTTAAGATAACAAGTGTGTATCTTGTCCGTTCCCATTTGCCGAAGCGTCTGTGTTTGGAGATTGAAGAACGATGGAGTTTTCGGAGATACTAATGGAAAATTGATAACAAAATATCTGTTTTTCTGAAGGATAATATTTTGATAAATTCTTTTACATATTTTGTGTTGCTTGGTTAGGAAGACTACTACATCATAATATTTTTTAACGTAGATTATTTTATTGCATATGAAACTATTTTCTTGTAGACATTATCGCCCCCTAATTTCCTATTTCAAAAACTTATTACTTATAGGGATGGGCTGATCTTATTGTGTTATTAGATTTTAACCTGTAAAAAATTAAAGTTTGTAAGTATTTTAAAGATTTAGCAGAAATAGGTTTTATAACTATTTGACTGCTTTACGCAAAAATAAAGATGTGCTGTAATATATTGATGTTGTATTCTGTTAGCTTCGTATTTTTTGCTATAGTTAGTCCCAAAATGAAAAGCTTATTCACCGAGATTGTCTTTCAAATCCAGTGGACTCGTGGAAAGAATGCGAGTTTATTTCTATCAGTGCCTACTTAACTTTGTACTTTATCGCCCTAAGTACTGCGTCAGCTGAAACGAAATTTGGGAAGATAGCCGGGGGTTAAGTCGCCTTATCCTTTGTGCAGCGCAACTGTCATTAGGGGCTCCTGACATAATTGGTGTCTTCTTTATTATCCATTTTAAAACCAGAAATCTAGCGATTGCTGGAAAATACATAGTTTTATTGAAGGCGAACTTTCTTTTGTTTTCTTTTAGTTTTTTTTCAGTCTATAATTCTCATTGTACTTAAATAGATCTCTGATTTATCACTGACAAAATTACATCTATATTTATAATAAATCTGTAGAGAGGTCAATTCTGTACATGAAATATATTTTCAAAATAACTATCAGGGGGTGATTAGTGATCGATACTGATGCCAAAAATGCAATCAGTAAAATTTTTGTCTGTCTGTCTGTCTGTCGGTCTGTATGTTCCTTATAGAAACAAAAACTACTCAACGGATTTTAACGAAACTTGGTACAATTATTCTTCATACTCCTGGGCAGGTTATAGTATACTTTTCATCACGCTACAACCAATAGGAGCAGAGTAGTGAAGGGAAATGTTGGGACGGGAGAGGTTACTCCATTGTTTAAGCTCCCGTCGCGTGTGCAGCCTTAATGGTTAAAGTTACATAGAAATCATGTATGACGGAAATAGTCTTTATAATATTAACCATAAACGCGGGTGACACCGCTAACACAGCTAGTGTTCAATAAAAACCAAACTGAACAGTAGACCAATCAACGTCTTGCTAAAAATGCGTCTAAACTAGCGAGTCAATCGGACCCAGGAATTGGACATGGCATTGGAGAAATTGTTTTCCAATAAAATTGATCGCATAACCACTTATCAACCTTCTAGCGTTATATCCCGTGGTTAGCCGGGGTCTGCTTAGACCATGATCCAGGGTTTAGCGAGTCTGGTAGATTACATTGAAGTGACTGCTGATCTGACCTTTGTAACCCTTCGGTAGGGAAACCAGGTAAATTGAACCATCGTTACATAGCGTTAAAAGTTACATCACGATGTTACCTTACCGCTCAGTTCATGGTATGAATATGTACAAAGATTTAAAAAATCTCGAGGTCATGTCCTGATATAAATTCACACGGCTCTATTAAAATACCGTCACTCAGTGGTATCGATCACATTACCACTCTTTTAGGTATTTTTTGAATTACTTTCCTTTATGGATTGCTTTTAAAACATAGGTCCCCTACCTTTTTTGGATTACCGCTCTCCTTTATAAGAAAAATAAATATTCAACGCCCCCTTTAATAATATACTTATGTCAAATGTCTCTATAAATATTAGTATCTATTAATAATTACAAATTAAATTAGTTATCTCTCTGTAATAGTGCAATTCATGGTAGTAGCTGGGGGATAAACATCTTAGAAAGCTAGAGACGATGTTTCTTCCTAAAAATAAAGGGTAGTGTTTTATTTTAGACGTCCCCTGACATAAAGCCCCCCCATTTACCGCCCCCTCTAAGATCTGCAGCGCCCCCTAGGGGGCGGTACTGCCCCCGTTGGCAACCTATGGTTTAAACAATAGGTCATAAAGACAAGTTGAACTAATATGAAATTCTCATAAATTTGACAAAAAATTCCGAGTAATTATAGTACTTTTTAGCAAAAGATACACAGACACGAAGTTTCCTCTCGATGAAGAACATATTCCCAAATTGCTAGATTGAAGATACTTTATATAAAATGCAGTAGAGTGATGTTTTTTCCCAATTTTTTGCCAATGAGGTTCGTAAACTAGTCTGGTTCCAGACAAGTATTATAGGTATATGGAGAAAATATTCACACAAAGCGAAATTATTTTATAACAAAGCAAATTTATTTTCTCTCCTTTTTTATAGATGCTTTTGACGAACATATGCGGCAGTATAGTGAATCGAATTTATATTAATTTCCAAATAAAGGAAAATAATCCTTTGGTGAATTCAACGTAACGCGGAATAGTTGCAATTATAATTAAACTAGCTTCTGCCCGCTGCTTTGCTTGCGTGGTACATCGATAAATAATAGCCTGTATGTTATTCGGGTGTATAAGCTATATTATTGTAAAGTTTTATTAAAATCCATTTAGTAGTTTTTGCGTGAAAGAGTAACAAACATCCATCCATACTTACAAACTTTCGCGTTTATAATATTAGTAGGGTTAATATTATTACTTAACGTATTCAAAATCGATGCTTTTTTTCCAAATTACGCAATTAGTATCATAATAATTTCGATTTTATTTAAATCGCTTATAGAAATAATCAAAATGATAAAAGAATATACCGTATGGAATTAAATAAATATTGAGAAAGAAATAATTTGTCTAACGAAAATGTAAAAAATCTTTCATCTTTTTCTATTTTAGACAGACCTAACCCAATAGCCTTATCGTTTACCAGTGGTAATATAATTCGGCTATAAAAAACACCTGTTCCGTTTACAAGCGAAAATCGTTTAATGGCATAGTGGAACCGGAATTCACTCTGATTCCAGGTTTGCAAGGGTAACCAACTATCAAGTGCCCATAATTCTCTTGGAAAGCTGATAAAACTATTCTAGTTACACGCCTAGTGCCGATTGAATCAAATCCTCGTAAACCTTTTGCTACCTGCAGATCTGATAAAGGGTCAGCGACCGGCGAGCTGTAGACTTTATCTTTATGAACTTTAATGCCGTCTTAACAAGTATCATTTTGCGAAAGCTTTGATGGGACTTTTGCGGAGCTCTTTCTTTGTAATTTTCGTCAAGTTGCGTGAAATTAGTTAGTTAAACAAAACAACATTTTTTTACAGGCCAGTTTCTTCGTAATTTGAAAAGAAATGTACCTACATACAAGCCTTTGGCTTTTGCTCTGTTTTAGACTCGTGTAAGACTGCTGAGTCACGCAACTCCAATCTCATTTCACTGTGTCAGATGTCTTAACTCACCTCAACAAAATGTGTTTGTTAGGGACAACGCACAGCGCTCGGCCGGAAGAATTTAAAAAGTGTTTTACTGAACATCTTAGCTTGTGGAGCTTGTGGAACGCATTCCTTTTCACTCAATCAATCATCATCAGAGGGCAGTTTTGAGTTAACTTAAACCGCCGGCTCAGAGAGTTTCAACTAAGTTAATGAGTTAAGGCAACGGTTTTTGTTCAGACACTCATAATGTACTCCGATTGAATGTAACGTTTCATTGCGTAGTATATTTCAAAATTCCAGGCGATAAGCTAGCCAATTGTCACTACTTTTTTCAATTTATTCACAATTTTCCATCTAGCCCAGCCCAGTTTTATTATTGGCTGAATGTGGTTAAGGGGGCTTTCTTGCTGCCTCTTTGACTCTGCCTACCCTTTCGTGGATTACGGGCGTGGTGTTACGTATTTGTATCTTTCAAAATTATTAGTAACCTACATTTTAATTTAGCTATAGTCAACAAAGTTTATTTTGTACAAATGATATACATATCGTATATAATGTAACTCTTACATAATAAGAAATATGAAGAAATATTTTTTTGTATGTGTATTTTTATCTCCGTCTCATTCATTATTTGTAACATCACATTTTTTCCTCAGCCCAGAATCTTTATAGGTTTTTCGTTTCTATTTCGTCTATGAAAGATTTGAGTTCATAAAAGCTAGCTTATACTGTTCAGCTACGAAATTCAGTGCTAGGTATATTCAGCAAAATTTCTGATACAATTTGTATCAACACTAGAAAGGTGCCACATATGCTTAATACAAGTACGAGATATAGAGTCGAACGTTTACTTTATAAGGCATTCACTTATAAAGTAAACGTTCGATCGATGACAAGCTAGTTCAGACCTTGATGGTTGACCATACCAAAAATGTATCAATTGTGCTTAAAAACACACAAAAGGTTATCGGTAGCATTTTGAGTACCAATGCTGCTAAAGCTCGAAAGCTCGCTCTGACAAGCCTGCCCCATGCGCCAAGAGTTGTGGGTTCGATCCCCACTCAGGACAAATATTCGTATAGCATTTTTTTTTAGTAGCAACATTGGTAACCGTACAGACGTGCAAAATACAATGTGATGGCTGACTATCCTACACTACTTAATATAATTCAAAAAGAAAATTGTTGAACAATTAATAATGTTAATTATTACATGAGCTCATACTATCTTTGTGCGAAAGTAATTTAATTTAAAACAACATAACAACTATTTACTTTCACGGTCTGATAAAGATAAGACAGCCAAATTAAATTAGTTCACAAATTAACGTTAAAGGAATTCTTGCTATTGAAAAACTTTGAATTCAAGTGCAATAGTTAAAATAATTTGTTTTCTTTATTGTTGTTTCAATGTTAATTGGCTAATGCAGTTCGGGGAACATTATTGACAGTAAATTTTGTTTTGTTGCCGAAGATTGTTTTATGAAAATAGACTCCTAATCTTACTAATAGTATAAACGCGAAAGTTTGTATGGGTGAATGTGTAAATGTCTAATAATACCATCCTTAATATTTAAGATGGTCATACATACATGGATACTATACCTTCTAATGGTAAAGTCTCAGTTAAATCCATGTATGAGCTTTATCATTATATACCTCATACGTCAAAATAACACATACGATTGGATTTGTTTCATCAACGTATGTATGTAACACACGACCGAAGCTAGTTATTATAATAAAATAGCTTGTCTACATTGGTATTACTGGTCACTTTCTATTGCTGTCTATTGCCAGGCAGTGCAATCAATGGCAATTAATTATATCTAGCAACACGGTCGGTATTAAGTTACCTCCTAAAATGAAGAGTTAAAAAAACGTTATCTTGACGGACGATTACATTATTACTAATATATTGTCCAACGCATTGAGATAAATTGTTGTTGATGATAAAAGTATAAAAGTATTCGTCTCGGCTCTGACTGTTGGTAGTACCATGGTTGATTCTGATTTCCATAACACTAAAAAAGCTTTAAAATTTGGAATCAGACCAATGTATGGTTATTATTTAATATAGTTGTGCCCGCGGTTTCACCCGCCTTTATGGTTAATATTATACAGCCTATAGCCTTCCCCGATAAATGGGCTATCTAACACTGAGAGTATTTTTTTTTAATCGGACCAGCAGTTCCTGAGTTTAGCGCGTTTAAGCAAATAAACAAACACTTTAGCTTTATAATATTAGTTAGTATAGTTTAGTATAGATTTACTGAATTATTAATACCAAAGAGTACTTTAACGGTTTCGGCACCAATTAATCCCGTAACCAGTCGCTAAGTGCCCCAAAAGTACCAGGAGGCTATCAATGTCACGCTAATATTAAGTGCAAGGCTCACCCAATCAACCGCCGAGTGTGTGGTTGATCAATCTAGTTTTTGCTGCTCCTCACCGGCTGTCAGTATGTGGGTTAGTTGTTTTTGTTATGGGGGCTATTGATTGAACGATTACTTATACGTTGGACTCATTTCAGAATTGTAGCGATCATTTTTGAACCAATGGCTTAAATATTAGCTAATAGATTTCTAAGCAGATGAGTATATTGTTAAGGTTTTGTCCACGTAAAACTTTATACATTTGTTAATAAGGGCTTGTTATACAAAACTTCTACAAAAGTGTATATATTGGAAAGCGTGGTCACCGCATTATATAATAAAAGCTTATTTTGTTTGTGTTATTTTGTTTATTCCATATAATCGGATGCTTTTGGGTGATTTATCTATACACGGCTACATTAATTATCACTCAGAATAGTACAATTCGGTGATTGATAATGGAAAGTGTATCTATCATAAATAAAATATTAGATATATTTTATGTGACGTCATTGGCCTTACTCCAAAAAATGTTTTCCTAGTCACCTCAGTGGAAGTAAACATCAACACTCGCAGATTCGCATTAGCAAAAAACATTTTACCTATGAGGTGAACGCACCTGTCGTGTCACCGGGCCCAATCATCCCGCGATACACGCATTTGAATATCCCGATTTGTAGGATTGTGGAGCCGGTCGTTGACACCGACCTGGGACGCGAATTTGGCGGGACATGTTATTGCAAGTTCTGCCAAGTTTGTTGAGTGCGTTCGCGGATGTTGCGGGAAATCACGGGAGTAAAAGTTTTACTGGCTCGATGGCGCATTTGGTAGTGACCCTACCCTATGCGCCAAGAGTTGTGGGTTCGATCCACACCCAAGACAAATTCGTGTGATGAATATTTGTGTTTGTTCTGTGTCTGGGTGTTAATATCAATTATTTAAGTATATATTTGTCGCCAGTGTTGTTTCTTAATATCCGTAACACAAGTGCTTAAGCTACTTACCTCGGAGTCAGATCAATGTAGGTATGTGATGTAGGCTGATATTTATTTGTATTATTTAAAAGAAAAAGTAAAAAATATAGGTACACAATGCAATATAAAAAATGGTTATTGCTATCTATTTTATCTCGACAATTTTACATGATTTTTAGATGTAATTCACTGTAAAATAATATTTGACGTGACAAACATTGAACATTGATTCCGAATTTAATGGGGTATTTTTTGCTTTATCTGGTACTCGAACAAAGACAAAGTTAGAGAGCTTTAAAGATCTGCAATTTAGCGCTTTAAGTCACTTGAACGGTAACATTTTACACACCTAGTGACGTCACGCGGTACTTAACGCGCTGTATCATCATTTTTAGTTGGTTGAACAAAAGAAAAATCACTCAAGCAATTTTTTTTTTGTAATCTTAATAGTAGACTATACAAATATTTTGAGGAAAATAGTCTATTTTGTTGAAAGCAAAAAAAATTTTTGTAGACATTCTAATCTAATTATCTTTCGGCTCCAAAAGCACTGCAACATTAGTCTGTGTGCATATACAGTGGATACAAAATAAAGGCATTAAAAAGTTTTGAAAGCACTTTGAACAACAATCTCGAAGTCATAGATACTGACTAAATATTTTATTATTAAGAAATGCACTAGAAATGACTAAGTGCGTCCTTTTCAAGATTAAAAATTTTAATTATGCAAATAGTCTCCTAATATGAATTGTCTGTCAGGGACCAAATCATATTAGTGTTTTGGCTTTAGCTATCTGTCTTTTGTGTATTACGATCGATGTAATTCAAAAAGGCAATAAGCAGTTTCTTGTAATTAGCATTGGAAAAATCATCTGCTGTTTTGTATATGAATCTTGTACCTGTAAAATATTGTTTTTAGATTATTGATTAGTTCTATAATGAATATATATAAATATTCGACTAAATCACACACATTGATCTAATTCCGAGAAAGTAGCTTAAGCACTTGTGTTACAGATATTAGAATCAACAGTGGTATTACAAATATACCTATACCTAAATATTAGATATTAATACTCAGACACAGCACAAATACAATTATTCATCACACGAATGTTTGTCCTGGGTGGGGATCGAACCTACAATTCTAAGTGCGTGAGGCAGGGTTACTACCGAATGCGCCTTCGAGCCAGCCAATAAGGTACGATTTTCATTTAAGAGTTACAATACCTTGTAAAATATATTTATTTATTACATATCGTTACTGCTATTACTTCAACTTGTATTATCCCTTCAAGGATGTTATTAAATATTCACAATAAAACCAACGCGACACTTTCAAAGTTTACCAACTTAGCTGTAGCTAATCCGAGCTAAGTCTTCTAAAGTCCTTAAAAATATATTATAATAATACCGACGGGAAATTAGCAGTTTATTAAATTACGTTAATACTTAAAGTAACAACGTGATTAGCAGAAAATAATCGCCATTAAGCCGGTCTGCCCGTCATAATTTACAAAATGAAAAAGTAGTAGAACTTAATAATTTTATGGAAACTTTTTAAGTGAGCCCGAGATTCCTTAATTTATTCCCACTGTCTTTCGCAGATAGAACAAAAGTGGGAGTGGCTGAGTTTTGCACAATTAGGATTTTTTTCTCGTAGTCATTAATCTTTGAGGCCGCCACTGTTGAGCTTTTGCTTGGAGGAGTAGGGAAAATCAGTATATTACTGGCCATTTGCGCCCGGAGAATTTTCTTAATGAAGCTTCTCTTTGGCAATTGGGTAGGTACCTTGCCGTGCCGTATTAGTTAGGTTGACGTTTAAGCTGTAGTTTTGGTTCAACTGAAATGAAATGAAATTGTCTTTTTTTACGTAGGCTTCAAAAAAACACTTATAAATCGTTAGAATGAGATCAATATCTACCGGTTAAAAAAATAGATTCTACCAAAAAGAAACCGGCAAGAAACTCGATAGTTACTCTTTTTTAAATGCAAAGTCTTAATAACTATTATAGTCAGTTTCATTACTCCCGTGATAGGTGTCAATACTCCTTTTCATGCATCGTACTTTCTACGAATCAGTATATTCAGTTTCAAACATTGACTAAATCTACTTCAATAACTATAGTCCTAGTAAAGGTACTATAAAGTGGTAGTATTTTTTTTCGTTTGTGAAATAACCATGCGAGAAACTTTATAGTTTACCTTTACCTCATTCACATGGTCGCCATTACATCAACATTGAGTCACGCCTGAAACACCAGCCCCATAACTAGTTACCCAACATTCATTCATACACCCGATGGGGTAGTATACGCCCTGACCCAGTTCCTGGGCCAATGGCCGGACTACCTGTCTGTGTTACGGGCAAAGGTGCCAACGCACTGGAGTAACCTACATTTGTCAAATCAATCCTGTTAAAACTGTGTGTATTCATGTATAAGCTCTCAATGTTTAGTATCGCAACGTATGCACTTTTCGTGTAATCCGTGATATGTATTTTCAACTATATGAATATGGAAATACACCCGAGGAAGTGACTTAGTTCTATGTTATCATAACGTGAGAATTAAATTACTTCTGATAATGACTGAAAAACTGTTTTAGATGTTTTGTTTATGCAAATCAGTAGCAATGGTATACATTTGAATGATTAAACGTCTACACTGACTAGACGCTTATAAAAATATAAAATCCACGAAACATTAAAGCCGTTGGAAAAACGGTATCGGAAAGATATAATACGTAGCTAGTACTCAGCACAATTTAATCTATACTTATAATAAATCTGTAGAGAGGTCAATTCTGTAGGTACATGAAATATATTTTCAAAATAACTATCAGGGGGTGATTAGTGATCGATACTGATGCCAAAAATGCAATCAATAAAATTTTTGTCTGTCTGTCTGTCTGTCTGTATGTTCCTTATAGAAACAAAAACTACTCGACGGATTTTAACGAAACTTGGTACAATTATTCTTCATACTAATGGGCAGGTTATAGTATACTTTGTAGCACGCTACAATCAATAGGAGCAGAATAGTGAAGGGAAATGTTGGGAAAACGGGAGAAGTTACTCCATTTTTAAGCTTTCGTCGCGTGTGCAGCCTTAATGGTTAAAGTTACATAGAAATCATGTATGACGGAAATAGTCTTTTTAATATTAACCATAAACGCGGGTGACACCGCTGGCACAGCTAGTGAATGAAATATAATAAAAGTGTCATGTCTTAAATAAAACCGAACGAATTCTCTAAATCGATATTCTATTTAATAAAATCACACACCGATATCTTCTGTGATATCAAAAACAAAGTGAAACTCCTACACTACAGTACTACAATTTCTACTTTAAACAAAAGAAAAAAGAAAAAAAAAACCTGCCTTCGCTGTTTTCAACTTTTGAACTCGCGCCAATAAATTTGACTAAGCAGATGTTTGCTCGTCAAGTGCAAACAACTTGGAGAAAACACGAAAATCTGTGCACCCTGAAATCCGCCAGTGATAATGCCACGGCTTTGCATAAAGCGACATGATAAGACGAGTGTCTAGACGCCGTTAATTGGCCCGCTCGGCGACATGTGTGTGAGATTGGCGACATCACCCTATTCACTATTTAAGTGATTTTTAAGTGAGTGACGCTCCTTGAACGATATTACATTGGAAAATAGCGTTTTAGTATGACTTTCATTGACTTTATGTTCACTGAGTATGCAATTTTGTTACCTACATTTAATCTACGATTACTTTAACATTAACATTAAAATACAGAATATTTTCTTTTGTTAAAACACGCTTGTTGTTATTTTGTTTTTTTATTAGAAGAGCCTAACTCTCATAACACAGGGCGACCTTATATGAGAGTAGTTCATAAAATGTATGAAAATGTGTTTTCTTTAATAAATGATTTTTATTTTTTTTATTTTTTTTATATTCTGCAAACTGTTATAATATGCAGTCGATCAGTATTTGATAAAAATATTATTTAATTATTATGAAGGGTTCTTTACGGTTTTATGGTTTATCATACTTCGGAAGATTATAACTAAGGAGCGGTGGTAGCTCAATGGTAAGGACACGCGCCTCTTAACCGAGGAGTGCGGGCTCAAACCCGGCACGTACCTCTGGATTTTTCAAATCTATACAACGTATTTATACCACTAGCTCGGCGGTGAGGGAAAATATCGTGATGAAACCTGAAAATTCAAACAACTTTGGATTTGTAACCATGATCCAAAAATTGTCTGCTTCCCCTATCTTAGGGTTACGAAAGTCAGATCAGCAGTCGCTTCAATGTAATTACCAGACTCGCTAAATCCTGGATCATGGACTAAGCGGACCCCGTCTAAACATAGGACATAACGCTAGGAAGATGATGATGGAAAATCATAATTTGTGTGTTTAATTATCTTGTACAGCTCTCCAATTGCAGTCAAGTTTAAAAAACACAGCATATGTGATGTTTTAACATCATAAGAAAATACATGTTGTGTTATTTCTTGTAAAATTGTTCATAGCCCCATAAAATGTATATATTTATCCTGTTATCTTTTAGACTAGTGAAGTAGCGTAATCATGCTAAGTCCCAACACTCTAGCGGCGGAACCAAAATTTATTGTGGCACATTTATCTCGTAAACGGGCCACAATATCCGACCGGCTAGCGAAACTGGCGCGTTTACCTTCAGGTATTTCCGGTTACCCCAATGTTAGCGGTATAGTATGAAGAACAGTAAAACTGTTCCTAAAAATTGTTGGCAATACATACCTACTATCTATTTTTGAATGATAATTACTCAGATTATACTGTGTTATTAAGAAAATTATTTTAAAGTGTTTAAGAAGAAATTAGGTTGCAATTAATATCATCTATCTATACTTCTAAAAAATCTGTAGAGAGGGCAATTCTGTACATGAAATATATTTTCAAATTATCAGGGGGTGATTAGTGATCAATACTGATGCCAAAAATGCAATCAGTAAAATGTTTGTCTGTCTGTCTGTCTGTCTGTATGTTCCTTATAGAAACAAAAACTACTTGACGGATTTTAACCAAACTTGGTACAATTATTCTTCATACTCCTGGTCAGGTTATAGTATACTTTTCATCACGCTACAATCAATAGGAGCGGAGTAGTGAAGGGAAATGTTGGGAAAACGGGAGAAGTTACTCAATTTTTTAAGCTTCCGTCGCGTGTGCAGCCTTAATGGTTAAAGTTACATAGAAATCATGTATGACGGAAATAGTCTTTATAGTATTAACCATAAACGCGGGTGACACCGCTGGCACAGCTAGTATTGAAATAATTTACGTAACTCGTTACTTCGTACATAAGCGTCTTCGGTGGGTTCCACTTAATTAAATTACAGTTTTTTATTTGCTGTATGTTTTATATTAAAAAAATATAATAATATAGTGGGCTTGAACAAACTGTTATACTGAATCTCTATTATACTGGGACTAGCTAGCGTTAGCAAATCGTATTAATAGTGTAATTCATTATTTTCGCGGTTTTAGGTCGACAGAAGGAGAATAACTGTGATTATTGTTGGACAGCCGGAACTTTTTTCAGGTTTTGCGTAGAAATACTTATAGTTCGAGAACAAATTGATCTTTAATCACGAAGACAATAAACTCGTACTGGCTAGATCGATCAAATGGTTAGTGGTCTAAAACGTCAAAAGGTTTTAAGGAACTTCATCCGTGTTACTAAAACATAATTCATGTCAGTTTATAATTTTTTTTTATAGGCGGTGCTAGCTCAATGGCAAGGACAAGCGCCTCTTAACCGAGGAGTGCGGGTTCAAACCCGGGCACGTACCTCTGAATTTTTCAAGTCTAGTTTCACTAGCTCGACGGTGAAGGAAAACATCGTGATGAAACCTGCAAATTCAAACAACTTTGGATTTGTAACCATGATCCAAAAATTGTCTGGTTCCCCTATCTTAGGGTTACGAAGGTCAGATCGGCAGTCGCTTCAATGTAATTACCAGACTCGCTAAATCCTGGATCATGGTCTAAGCGGACCCCGTCTAAACACGGGAAATAACGTTAGGAAGACGATGAGTTTATAAAAATTTTAGAGCTACGCATTGTATCCGAATATATTTTATTAATTGAAAAAATAAATAAATAGCCGAACATTTTTGACCAGCCGAATTATTAATACGAGGAAGCAATTGAATTTTCTACGCTTTTAAATAGACTATTAAAATATAATGTCTTGGGAAATGCCAGTATAATTGAGCACCATTTTTATCTCAATTTGCGATTACACAATCCAGAGTAAATAGACATCCTTCAATCAAGATCTGCTACATAAGTGTATAATACAGTAATTACGTGCAAATCAGATTACATTCAGCCCACCGGGCAGAAAATACACGCGAAACTCTTCGACAGCTGTTGGTACAGAGCTGAGGGAGTCTAAGCTTCGTTTGTGTGAGTGCACATTGAGTATTAACCATCAAGCTGAGTATCAAATATGCTCCAGCGCGGGCTGTAGTAATAATACCAGCTGGATGAGCAGGTTGGTGCCTGTCACCCATATGAGCTTGAGTGAAACAATAACGATGTGTATCTAATGATATAATGCAAAATCTCAATCAAACATTATCGGTGTATGTTTTGTTTTTTTATTTATTTAACGAATGCCCAGAGTGTAGGGGATGGATGTAGCCTATAAGCGCTCTTGGTCCAGGGGGAGGGGGAGGGAGGAGGGGGCAGCTGCATAGTTTTGCTGAGACTATACCGCGGGTAGGTGCGAGATAAAATGAGTGACTCGCGATAGATTTTTTTTAATACTTCTCGATGACAACAATTATAAAGAGGGCCATTTCAGAAGCCTAAAAAGCAGCTAAAAGTTTTAACAAAAGTAAATAAATAAATATCAGACTACATCACATACATTGATCTGACTGAATGTTTATTCTGGGTGGGGATCGAACCCACGACTCTTTGGCGCATGGGGTAGGGTCACTACCGAATGAGCCATCAAGCCAGTCGAGTGATGAAATGATGTTAACCATGTATAGTAATATTTAAGACTAGCTGTGCCAGCGGTGTCACCCGCGTTTATGGTTAATATTATAAAGACTATTTCCGTCATACATGATTTCTATGTAACTTTAACCATTAAGGCTGCACACGCGACGGAAGCTTAAAAAATGGAGTAACTTCTCCCGTTTTCCCGACATTTCCCTTCACTACTCTGCTCCTATTGATTGCAGCGTGATGATAAGTATACTATTACCTGCCCAGGATTATGAAGAATAATTGTACCAAGTTTTGTTAAAATCCGTCGAGTAGTTTTTGTTTCTATAAGGAACATACAGACAGACAGACAGACAGACAGACAAAAATTTTACTGATTGCATTTTTGGCATCAGTATCGATCAGTAAACACCCCCTGATAGTTATTTTGAAAATATATTTCATGTACAGAATTGACCTCTCTACAGATTTATTATAAGTATAGATTTAAGAATCTATAATTTATCACACTATTTATCTAAGACCTCAATCTAAAAGCAATAAATATTTGTAAAGCTCGGCAAGTTATATGCTTTCTACCCTAAATGAAAATTCAAATGAGTTGATTCTACCAGACATACCAGCAAACAAATGAACGTATAATATAGATTCACTTTACGTGCTTGTCAAATAAAGCGCCCATTTAGAGTCAATATTTAGTCGTTCCAAAAACCAGGTTATTCGAAATAATCTAGGCAATACATGCCTTATTACGTTGGGTTAAGCGGCATGCTACCTTTTGATTATAGCCATGTAGTATGGGATTCTAAGGGCAGTGATTCGCGTTTTTATTCAGGACACGTAGCTTTTCGGCGTTTCCCGGTCACCTACTTGGAGACTAGGAGCCTTGAATTAATTGGGTTCTACTTGGGTTATTGATGGTTTCAGTACCTTCTGTGTAAATGACAAACAAGCACATGTGATTAGAATATATTTCTACTATACATACGTCTGTGGATGGGTGAAATTCCCCTTTTTTGGTCATGAATCTTAGATAAAGTTTTTTCTTTAACCTAATAGGATTGAAGAAAATCCTTAAGATGTATATAAATACCTAGAGAAATCCCAAACAACATAGTCAAGATGTTGGTAAAGAAACACCTATTAACAAGACCAACACTTGAATCCAATTATTGGAAAAACAACTGTCTCAAACAATTTCCAAAATCAAGGAAATTAACAACAAAACTACATCTCACCTTCAACTTCACCTTTAACTTTGCAAAGGAAAATTGCTTGGTAACTAATCGGGAATAATTCAAGTTAATAATTCGGCTTCAAGTCTAGAAAACTTACGGTAAACAGTTGTTAAGTGACAGTACCTAAGTAGGCTAGGAATTATTTAAGCAAAATAAACGTGTGAAACGTCGAAATTTGTTTTGTAAGTTTACCTCAAAGCAGATGTTTGCAAAAGTTATGACACAAAAAGTTGAATCGGAAACGGAAAGTCTAGAAGATTTTGTTTCAAGACTAACGTTCGCCTATGATTTTGCTGTATACAATAGGGATGATGACTGCATTAAAAAACTATAATTTTATTTAGTCCGTCAGTTAGAATATACAGAAATACCAGACACATATTTTTCGCTTTATCAAATTAACAAAAAATCACAAAGATAATGAGCATCAAAGTTTTGGAGTGGGGGCTTGCGACGTCACTATTTAGTAAAATTGTACGAAAGCGTGACGTCACGCGCAACTTGAATGCATTGTATCTTCGACAATGTTTGTTTGACAAATAAATAAAAAAAAACGGGTTCAAAATTTTTTTATAATCTAACTGACGGGCTAAACAGATTTTTTTTGTCATCTAGCCTATTCAATAGATCATATTGAAAATTATTCAAATCGCATCTCCATCAAGTTATTTGATACCTACTAGCAACGTCCTGTGGTTTTATTTGATTAGTTCTCGTTCCCGTGGGAATACGGGGATAATATGAATAGTCTATGTTATTCGTTGATAGTGTAACTTTCGATTGGTAAAAGAATGAAAACAAACAAACGCACATTCAGATTAATGTAACATGGATGTTAGGTATCATTATAGTCAGGTATGGTGTGGTTTTCTTTTTTTTTCTCCAGGATCGGTAGTAGCTCAATCATGGTAAGAACACGCGCCACTTAACCGAGGAGTGCGGGTTCAAACCCGGGCACGTACTTCTGAATTTTTCAAGTTTATGTACGTATTTAAACCACTAGCTCGACGGTGAATGAAAACATCGTGATGAAACCTGCAAATTCAAACAACTTTGGATTTGTAACCATGATCCAAAAATTGTCTGGTTCCCCTATCTTAGGGTTTCAAAGGTCAGATCGGCAGTCGCTTCAATGGAATTATCAGACTCGCTAAATCCTGGATCATGGTCTAAGCGGACCCCGTCTAAGCACGGAACATAACGCTAGGAAGATGAAGATGATGATGGTGTGGTTTTCTGACCTTGTTCATGTTGAATTGCCGCCTTACCAGACTACGAGAGTGGGGGACAAAGAGTGTGTTTGCGCAGACACTTTTGCACTACAATTTATATCTCTCAGGAGTTGGCTAATCATCGTTTAAACTGACCACCGGGACTGAAATCTGAAATCAGTTAGGAAAATATATCATCCAGATACATAATGCATCATAAGCAATAATTAGCATCATTTCTCCGGACAATAATATTTAGTAATTAATCTTATCTAATGATATACTTTGGTCAAAAAAAAAATTGAGTTAATTCAAAAAAAAATTATACGCCTACGCTTAATTTAATTTACCACAACTTTAATGAATACATGTAGAAAGTTCTAATAAATGTCTAATGAACTATTGTTGTATCTAGTTAAATAAAAATTTCAGCTTCGTGAACATAGTTTGATTATGACAAAGAAGGTAAATTCTGTCATAATTTTAAATGATTATGTTTGGTTGCCTTTTCTAAATAAATGAAAAAATATTGACTAAACTGTAGCGCTGGTAGTAAATACTTTTATGACTTAGCACGCGGACGATTAAAACAACTAAATCCCTATCGTTTGCCAGATTAAATTTAATTTCTTCTACAGACGTTCATAACAAAAAGTACAATTGTATCTACATCTTGTACCTAGGTAGGAAGGTTGAAAATCGTTCAGTTTTCCGTAAATGTTAATCTTTGTCGGGAAAGTTTGGCGAGACATCGAACCCGGTACCGTCTGTGATACGACGACTTTTGGGTTACAGTGTTAACTTGGGCTTCAGATAAGATTTAGAGTTTAATCTAACGGGATATAGGTACGTAGTCTCAAGATAATTTTGGAAATATATGTTGGTACTAAACACTTAGTAGCATGGTAAAATACTGCTTTGAATTAAAACAAATTGACGTTTAAGGTACTTAGAGGAATTTATGATTAGTTCATTAAAAATTAACAAGGCATGATGCTTTTGGTGGCGTTATTTGTTTATGTTTCTTTAAAATTTATTATGTATTAATAAATGGATGATTAACTTATACCGATGCCGAAGCAGCATTATGCTGACGCTTTTTCCTATTTCTATTTGTGTATTGTATAATGTCTGTTTAATTTTTGTTAGTGTATGTGTTGTCAATAAATGTTTCTTTTTTTCTTTTTTTATAAATTCTTAAATATTTTAAGTAACAGTTATGATACCAGTTAAGATCACAATCGACAGATACGGTGTGGCTTTTCACCCCTCTCTAGAATGTTCGGTTTCTCAGTGAGGGGATAAGATATTTATGGTTATCTTTCGATTTGATCTTGTTCAATGTAGATTCGGAACTTCTAATGGATTTTGTCTCAAGCTGATGTGGGCAAGTGGTAAATTATGGTAAGTGTGAATATATTTAAAAGTTGGTAACTTCAATTGCAATCAAAGTTTGGAAAGTTAAAGTTGGACTTGCAGTCCGATTTTGTTCGCTTTGAAGTTTTGAATAGATTTTATTATATGATAAATTGTGATTGTGCAGATTTTGAGATTGGCAATCTTTGTTCTTTTGATAAGTTTGAGAAGACCAAATTGTTTACTGTTCAGTTCCAATTAGGATCAGTTGTAGATTCCCGAACATATGGGACATACGAGTATCTCATTAAGTAATCTTCATTGAATTAATAATACAGGATATTATTTATTAAAAAAAAACTGCTTTGTGTTTGTTTTTGTTTTCTGCCTTCATCATTAGGGTTTGAAAGGCTCGATGGCGCATTCGGTAGTGACCCTGCCCCATGCGCCGAGAGTTGTGGGTTCGATCCCCACCCAGGACAAACATTCGTATGATGAATACTTGTGTTTGTTCTGTGTCTGGGTGTTAATATCCAATATTTAAGTATATATTTGTAATACCACTGTTGTTTCTGATATCCGTAACACAAGTGCTTAAGCTACTTACCTCGGAGGCAGATCAATGTATGTGATGTCGTCGGATATTTATTTATTTTATTTATTTATTTTCCTTCTCGTTTATTCTTGTTTATTAATATTCGTAAACTCCGTTCTCCGTTGTCTGCTTTGAAACAAATAACATATATGCTAGTGAAATTCCTTTTGATCTATCATTTTTAATTACTAAGTAGTAACTAAGACGAGTGGTCGGGCTTTAATGAAATACTAAACTAATTAGTGAAGAGTTAATAACATTATCTACGTAGTTTCAATCTGATTAGTGATAATACCTTATGATATTAACTGGATTTAATAAACTTTCTCATGAGTTTTCCAGGATATAACATTATATGCCAATGAAGAAAAACTATAGATACCTATTTTATGGCAATTTTGGAGAATTAACGTGCACATGTTGGAATCCTGCCCATTTCGAACATTTTATATTAGTAACAAAAATATAATATTCAAAATACTTTTTTTGATTCAGAGCGTTTGTTTTTTAATATAGTTTAATCATACATACATAGACTTTTGTTACAAAAATAATAAAACTGTAAAATAACTATTGAAAAACACTGCTTTGTCATATAATGAATTTTTGCCATCGATTTGCAGTTTATTATTTTCTCGAAACTCCGAGTGACGGACAATAAAAATACCCAGACAAATAAAAAAGACGTATTTCTTATTGAAGTCTATAAAATAGTCATATCCGGTCGGAGTAATTTCTTAACTTGCTTCATTGGCTTGAGTTGGTACTTAGAAATTCTTATTTAAATATATACCAATTGAAAGTTTCACTAAGTTACGGTTTTAGCTTTATTCTAGTAGCTTTTCCATTAAACTAGGTACTTACCTAGTAACAAGCCAAATACTATTTTCCTACTACAAAAACAAATTTCCCCACATTTCAATTGTTGGTAAGTAGTCACTTGATATCCTGACATTTTCTTTACGATTCAAACAAAAGATTTCCGGGAGAACAAAATGGCGTGTGGTTTGACAGCTTTTGTTGACGAAAGCGGAAATAGCAGTAGGGTAAAACAAAAACAATAAAGCATTGATCGCTGCTCGTCAAAGGGCCTCTATATTTAGCGAGCACCGACACCGATGACTGCGCACGCGTCACTGAGCAACGTATTGGCTTCTGTAGGGCTGACTCCTCACCTGAAAAATAAATAAATATAAGACAACATCCTAAACATTGATTGAAACGGGGCTAAGCTTAGGCACTAACATACATATCATGCCCGTATTCCTGAAGGGGTAGGCAGAGTCAAAGGGGCAGCAACCCTTAACCACATTCAGCAAAAAATAAAAGTGGACTGGGTTAGACGAAAAATTTTGAAAAAGTAGTGACAAACTCGTCGTCTATACAACCACAAACCCAAAACCCGATATAACATACGTCATGCCAGGCAAGGAGAACAGTTGGTACATTATTTAAATCCCAGACTAACATGGGAAATATAAATTAAAAAATACATAGACAGCACATAAATCGATCTGATAGAGAGCTAAGTAGCTTAAGCTCTAATGTATGAAAATGGTATGAAATTTAAAAGACAAGTAAATAATATAATATTTAAATATTAGACATAAAGACTCAGAAATAAAATACTGACATTATCATCTTACTATAATATATAGCTATATGTCGCGTCACTCATTTGGGTCGGCTATCTATTTACAGTTTAAAGCATTGATCGCATTTCAATCAGAACAATGTATGTAATATTGTTAGTACGTACAATATACTTAGTATAGTACTTCCTAGCGTTATGTCCCGTGTTTAGACGGCGTCCGCTTAGACCATGATCCAGGATTTACCGAGTCTGGAAATTACATTGAAGCGACTGCCGGTCTGACCTTCGTAACCCTAAGATAGGGGAACCAGACAGTTTTTGGATCATGCTTACAAATCTAAAGTTGTTTGAATTTTCAGGTTTCATCACGATGTTTTCCTTCACCGTCGAGCTAGTGGTACAAATACGTACATAGATTTGAAAAATTCAGAGGTACGTGGCCGGGTTTGAACCCGCACTCCTCGGTTAAGAGGCGCGTGTCCTTACCATTGAGCTACCACCGCTCATAGTACGTACCTTACTAACTATTGGTACTTATATACAAAAATCATCTTATATGACAAACACTAAAATCTCCTAAATTATATTGTACAAAACATTCAGAGACTTCTATTAAGTTTCATCTTACAATGTGATTGACCATTTGAGTAATAAATTAGAATAAAGTACGTTTGACAACCCTAACCTATATTACGTATAAGCTACATTTCGTTCAGGCGAATTTTCATGTTTTGTTTGTGAAATATTTTTCGTAGAATACATTATTAGATTTTTCCGGTACACTTCCCGTGAACTCTTTGAAAGCGTTCCTTTGAAGAAAATTAGGTTAGCAGAAATCATAGATAAAAGTAGGTCTGTGGGTTTGGTTGAATATCTTTGTATTCAGATATGTTATTACATATGATCGTACATATTTCTTATGGATATTTTTTATGATAGTAGTGTGAAACCTACTTGGATAATAACTTCTTTAGATACAACCACAGACCACAGAAATACTCCGTGGATACAACGAATGTGTAAGAATATGTATTAGTACACCTACATATTATTAATAGATATATTTGTAAGACTTTGCCATGTTTGAATATTAAATATGTTTTATGCTTTTTTTTCAGGTAAGTACTACTGCCTAAAGATCGAAGTTACGACTATTACATAAATGTAAGTACTGACTCCCGAATTCAGGAAATGGCTTTATCCCAACACATAATCAACACAAAAGATTAATCTCAGTGCATTTTCTTGTGCAACTTTGAACAAGCAGTTCTTAACCACAATTTAAATTAAATTTAGGTCGTTATTGTTATAATTATATTTGTCATAAGTGAACATACCGCGTTTAATAGTTTTCTGTTATAGAGCATACACACTTTTTCACATCATATCACAACCAAATGAAAATTTAAGCGAATACCATATACGCGTGAGACCAGGCTTTACCTGAAGCTGAGAGCTTTTAAGCTCTGACCCAATACGTCCTCCAGGGATCCAGAGTGCACCCTAATGAGACTAGTGCATTTGCAACTTTTCCTCGTGCAGCCAATTAAGCCACGAGGACACGCCCACTGGACTAGGTAGTGTGATTAGGCTAACTGAAGACTTTGTGGAAACCTAACCTTTGACTGGCTAGATGGCTCATTCGGTAGTGACCCTGCCCCATGCGCCAAGAGTTATGGGTTCGATCCCACTCAGGACAAACATTAGTATGACTTGTGTTTGTTCTGTGTCTGGGTGTTAATATTTGATATTTAAGTATATATTTGTAATACCACTGTTAACAACTAAAATATTGGGTAATTGTTTGTTGGGTTCAAAATTGCGTAAAGGGAACCTACACAAACACAAGTGGGCGGAGGTAAGCTTTACTTAATATTATTGAATATTGGAGTATCAGTTGTTGTTATGTAACTAAAAATTGTGAAAATTGTGAAAAAGTAGTAACAAATGGCAAGCTCGTCGCCTACACAATCATATAACCAAAACCCGACATTCCATTAGTCGCCTTTTACAACATGCTAGGCAAGAAACACAGTTGGCACATTATTTTTTAGTCCCAGACCAACATGGGACTATGTTGTTAAGTAACCCTAAACTGCTACAAGAGTATGACAAATTAACCCTTAACTGCTTACTTTAAAGTGCTACAAATTGACTCATGGCGTTTTTAAACCGCCTAGCATACACCTGGCCGGTTGCACTGGCAGACTGCACTGTATCGAGCGCGCGGCCGTCGACCCGGTGCACTTCCGTGCCCCCGTGAAACGAGTAGCGTGGGGGGGGGGGACTCAACCCTCTTGTGTGAGTTTAAGCGAGGTGTATTAACGATGATTTATCGGTTTGTGCGGTTGAGTGGTGGGCAGCGATATGACATCGTTTAATGAGCTTAGGAACTTATGCGAGTGAATCCTTTAGATTTATATTCAAAATCGCGATTTGGTTCAAAAAATGTAACGTGACGTCTATATTTCAGATGACTTTGGATTTAAGCTGTAAATAGTACAGCTCAAATCCAAAGTCTTCTGAATGCATTTTCATCATTGTTAATTTTTTTCCAAATCTATTTTTATACATTTCTAATCTAATAATAAAACAAAAATAAAATCACAGGTTAAATCATATTATATTACGACTGGCAATGTGCCCAGCCCATTGCCTCTTAAGTCGGTCGTTTTGGCGATCTTTGGAAAGGCCTATGTCCAGCAGTGGACGTCTTCCGGCTGAATGATGAATCATATGATTAACAAATTAAATTTATTACAAAGACTGTAAGCGCAATAAAAGATACTCATAAATACGAACCAAGTATAGCGATAGGCTATTGCACTTCGACAATAAGACTTCTAGACTTCAAGGGTCAAATTTCCAGATCAAAATTGTCAAATCCGGCAGTAAGGGTGAGAGTAAACACCCTCGCTTTGTATGGTGACTGGCGCCGGATCGAGAGGAAATGGGGCTTCGGATAACAGTAATTGAATTTGGCAGTTGTTTAGGTGGTCATTTGCTGCAAGTGCATTTAACAGCACTGGCAGGAAATTGAAGCTGCATCTCGCAGCGGTTGGAACAATGGAAGACAAAATATTTAAATGAATGTCCGTATGTTTT
Organism: Glyphodes perspectalis; assembly: GCA_951394215.1. NCBI lineage: Eukaryota > Metazoa > Arthropoda > Insecta > Lepidoptera > Crambidae > Glyphodes > Glyphodes perspectalis. The sequence goes on along the minus strand of OX596210.1, from coordinate 759,733 downwards.
ATCAAAAGATGCTAAGTCGGTTGGAAATTAATTATCTTCGAAATATGTTCCTTAATAACTTTGGGATATGACATAAATGTGATGAATACTATGATGAATACCATTTACGATGCCGAAATAAAGCTAAGCTTGGTCAGATAACAATTGTTGTTTTTTTACAAAATATATGTGCAATTAAAAATTTCAAATTTAATCAAAATTCGTTATGCTTTATTAAGCTTGTCAATCAGCTATTAAAACGCTGTTTTTTTTTATTTTATGACAAATTGATTTTAAGCAAATTCACAATTTTATTAATTAATAAAAAAACAACTTTATCATAGCTATGCCACATGGCATCGGAAGACTCGTAATCTCAGTGCCAATTCACACAATGTAGCGTCTCGCCCGACCAACTGCATAAAAGAAACTCAAAAAAATCAATTCCATGTTTTGAACGATCGTCGAACCCTTACCGATGGCTGATCCTTCTGTCCTCGGCATAAGGTTTCAAATGGCCCGAATTAAGTGATCAAAGTGATTTCGATCTTAAGTGGAAGCGTAAGGGAAAAAGTTGGAACAAAACTCAATTAAACGAGAGACTAAACCGATGGGTGTCTCAAAGGGTGCTCGGCGATTGTAGCCGAAGTATAATGGTCGGACTGTCTGACTTGTTTTTATCGTGGTAGCCATTTTCAATTAGGCTATTAAGGCCTACTATTAAAGAATATAGTCTGTCTGTAATCGTCTGTATGACGACTTTGTCCGTTATTTCTTATTGGTCGTGTATCTTCAAGTCAGCTTTTATCTATTTCACTCTAGTTCTAGTTCAATCTTCAATATCTAATCTTGGACTGTTGTTTAAAATAATGTGGCAGATTTGTATATTGCTTAAAATGTCGTTAAAAGGAGATTGATGCACCAAGTAAGTGTTTGTGATTGAGTATCTACTTTGAACGTTGTGAAAGAGTTGAATACTACTTCGAGTACAACTTTTGTCCTCTACTTTTACTATGTTTATTTTTGGTGACAAGCTAGCCACTTGTCAGGACTTTTTCACAATTTTCTATATAACCCAGCCCAGTTTTGTTTTGGCTGTATATGGTTAAAGGGGTCTACTGTACCTTTGACTTTGCCTACCCCTTCGGGGATTATGGGCGTGATGTTATGTTATGTTATGTAGGTTTTCTTTTTGTAAGTGTGTTTAAAGCGGCTTACTGCCTACTGAACTATGTCTACGCCATTAAGTTGCAGAAGTGATAGTGTGTACAATTTAATAGTTTCAACTGCTTACTCAGCACAACCCTATTATTAGAGCAAATACAGTAGAGAGAGAGAGCTGCAGTAATCTGCAATAATTAATTCCTCAGTTTATTTGCGATTCATCAAGTGACGTTCACGTTTCAATGAAGTCACCTGATAAGTTAAGACAAGCGAATAATTGAGAGAGTAGATTTAAACTTAAAGTTTTCTGTAAGTTACAGCGTTTTGCTTAGGACGCAAAATCGTTCAAATGAAACTAACGAAGTGCTTTCTACTCCGGCAAGGGTGACAACTATTGAGAGATACATATTTAAACAAAGTTATCAAAATGAAAAAAAATATATACATCAACATGTAGGATTCTGAAACATTCAAACCAATCATATGATAAAATTTATAAGTAAAATGTAAATTTTACAGTCTATTTTTTGGACAGTCATTTTTTACTAAGTGAAGAACGTTATTTTGAATTATTTATCTATACTTATAATAAATCTGTAGAGAGGTCAATTTTGTACATGAAATATATTTTCAAAATAACTATCAGGGGGTGATTAGTGATCGATACTGATGCCAAAAATGCAATCAGTAAAATTTTTGTCTGTCTGTCTGTCTGTCTGTATGTTCCTTATAGAAACAAAAACTACTCGACGGATTTTAACGAAACTTGGTACAATTATTTTTTATACTCTTGGGCAGGTTATAGTATACTTTTCATCACGCTACAATCAATAGGAGCAGAGAAGTGATGGGAAATGTTGGGAAAACGGGAGAAGTTACTCCATTTCAAACGGTTTTATTTATTTTAAGCTTCCTTCGCGTGTGCAGCCTTAATGGTTAAAGTTACATAGAAATCATGTATGACGGAAATAGTCTTTATAATATTAACCATAAACGCGGGTGAAACCGCTGGCACAGCTAGTGTTAAATAAATATTTATTATTGGCACATGCCAACTGTGTTTCTTGCCTAGCATATCGTAAAAGGCGAATAATAGTATAGCGGGTTTTGGGTGTGTAATTATGTAGGCAACGAGCTAATCACTTGTCACACATTTTTTACATTTTTTTATTTAGCACTACCTAATTTTATGTCTTTTTTGTATTTTTTGGCTGTATGTGGCAAAGGGAGCCAGCTGCCCTTGACTCTGCCTACCCCTTAGGGGATCATCTGGATGTTTTATTGCAATCTGGACGTATCCTCCTCTTGACCGAACGCGTGGCCCCCTTCAACAAGTTATAGCTTCTAGCCGGCTGCCAATTTTCTTGCTTCAGCCGAACCTCGCAACTAAATGGAAACTGCTAATTTGTTTAATAGTTCCCGCCTTAATTACTAACCGTCACGCTTTACGAGTTTATGATAACAATTTGTTTGATGAAATACCATTTTATAGGAGTTCCCAGGTTAAGTTGCGATACAAATTTATTTGTTCTTCCTATTAATAGCACTGAGTTTTAAATCATATTCTAATTGTTTATAAGTATTATTACGTTAATAGTTATTTTTTTAAGTAATAATTTAAAAGTATATCAACCATCCTACCGCCATGAATTAAAATTTAATTTAAAATGTAAGTAATACGTGAATAATAATTGCTTTAAATTCAGATCTGTTATTCAGACCAAAATGCTAATTTCACATATCGTACGATTTTAAGATATATTTTTTGTTACCAATAAAACACGCATATTTCGACTGAGATTCTGAACAGGGATATGCAGACTGGCAAAAACAGTTGAGATTATGTCTGCCCATAAAGAGTGAAGGTCTGAACCCTCAGTGAAATGGGTGTAATGTCTGAAGCATTTTAATGAGCGTTGCCCCCAGTCCAAGTTCGAACGCAAATTATCAAGTTTCTGCTTCGAGGAGCTGATAAAGGGAACATATGGGCATTCTTGCTAATTGTTCTCTATTGTTTTTATGGTTTAATTAGAGGCGAGGAGGAGATTGGATTTGGCCTCTGTTTGACATCAAATAAAGGATTTTTCAACCATTTACGGCAAAGCTTGAAAGAAGGTTTATGAATTAAGCAGTATGTGTGCATGTATTCACGCAAGTATGTTGCTCCCTTATTTAGGTGTACAAATTTTAATGACTAAGATATATTGATTAAAAGTGCAGTGTAATATTCGTAATTAGCCCGGTAAAAAGGTTACGTTTTAACCAATAAGAAATGGGGAGCCTCTTTTCAGACTGCGATTTGTGATAAGCGATAATTTATTTTTTGACCTTATTATTTAATAAGGGGTACGGTCATATTATTTTGCATATATATAGCATATAAGATTGTGAATAGAGTTTATTCACTAAACTACTTTAACACTTATGCTCCGCCAGAATGTTGGTCTTATTGTAGAACCAATCATGATCTACCATAGTGCCAATGATTCAGGAACCTTGTGAATTCAGATTTAACTTTAGCTCAGGAGGTTAGGTTAAATCTGAATTTTACACAAGGCTTTGCCGTGATACCCTCACAGAAAAGCCACCGAAATAATAAGCTTATTTATCTGACTGTAATAAATAAACTCCGTTAACATACGGCAGCGCGTTCATATCCTCATTTGTAATACGGCATACGGCTTAGCGTCTCGTGCAATTTTCCTCGAAGCCATTAAAATTAATTGCCTGTCTAATGGAGTCTCGAAATGGCGCCAGATTACAAAGTAAATGAGTTAGTTTGACGGTTTTCTTGTTCCACCACGTTCCAGCATCGGACGGGGGAAGTCCGGCTTATGATCGCAATGGTCAATAATGTTGTAGTTTTAATTAAGCAGTGTTATTCGGTTTTTTTTTTAGTTATTTTTTTTTTTAGTTAAGATGGGTTTTGCTCTTGGCTTCACTGAACCATAGGATTGAGAATAATTGATTTGTGGTTTAGTTTAAACCGGTGCAAATGTGCATTTTTTAAGCAAATAAGTAAAAATATTCGTAACGTAACATATAATGTTTTCTTAAATTAAATTGATTTGACATCACGTCGTATTTTTCATTTCATTTTGTAAACTTAATAAAAACAAAGTTTATCTAAGATATTATTAAATTGCAACTCTCTGATTAGATAAACGATTGCAGTGATAACGCTTTCACTATTAATATATTATGCCTCAAGTAACAAGATGGCAAGGAATAATGGGCATGGGTCGACTTGACCGTGGTAGGACTGTCACCTCCGTCGTCGGTAAAAAAATCCAAAAAAAAAAACACTTAAAGGTGCCACTGACACAACTTGTACCTATTTAAAGATAGTATATAGGCTGTGGTAGACGCTTACACATAATTTGATTTTTAGTATAAACCAAAACCTTATTAAGGTTCAAAATAGCAGTGACTATATATTATCATAAATTATTTAAAAAAAAAATTCAGTGTCCTGATTTTGTCGTGTGAAATTCTACTTAGATTTAAAAGAACCATTCCTCCCTCGTCGCTCAACATAAAAGCCTCTTCACGGACGGCCTTGAAACGAAGACCTATTTCCCCACAAACCCTCGTGAAAGGAGTCAAAGGCTGTCATGAATGCGCGAAGACGCGACTAATATCGCTGCTTTATACGTGCGAAATGACGCTGGAATATTTTAATGGGACTGAAAGTGGCGGTGAGCAAGTGTGGTTAATTGATAATAGAATATCGCAGGTCTTCCGAGCGTTAGGTATGTCCCTTTTGTCCAGTTCTTAGTCAAAGTTTTTTAAACCATGGTCTTGGATTAAGTGGTTTCTGCCTTATTCGTAACATTTATAGAGGAATTCAACAAGTTGAGTCATGGAACTGGTTTCACCATGATTATTTCCTTCAGCAACAAATGAGTGTAAATCTGTGCCGTATTTTGGGACACAGAGGCTTACCCGGCCTTGAACCAACATACGTCGTATGTGAGGAGCGTGTCTTTAATACTGTGCTATCGTCACTCTTTACACACAGGTATTAATTTGAAGAGCTAGTCTTTTATTTCATACCATAAACAAGATCTACAAAAGTCCCAGTTAAAAACCATAGTACCTATTAAAATGTTATTTTTTTTTGCTGGCATTATTTCAACATCTTACAGTGATTTTTAATACTTTTTACTTCTACTTATTATTTCACTAAGAAAACGAGAAAGCAATTAAAGATGAGCAACAAAGAGTCGGAGATGAAAATACATTTTTAATTAATATTTTTTAACTGTAATATCGAGTATTAAGTAAACAGTCGTTTTCAAGCAATATTGTTGTTAGAAAAGGAAAAGGATTTGTTCCAGTAGCACTGTAACTACTCATATCAGTTATATTTGTTTAGATATTAACAGTGATCTGATATCCCTACTAATATTATGAATGTGAAAGTAGCTCTGTCTGTCTGTTATGTTTCAACACCTACACCACTTAATAAATATAATCATTAAGTGTATATAATATAATAATGATTAATGATGAATCATTAAGTGGTGCAGGTGTTGAATCGTATATATTCCTATTCACGATGGCGTGTATTAAGACGGGAACGCGTAATAAAATATCAAATTTACAATTGTAGTTGGGTTGAATAAAAACTGAGACCAAATCACAAATTCCTGATCAATAATAAAGTTTCTACTGAACCCTTATGGTGCCGTCCTTGTAATCTACAATCTACCCACCTTTAATTTGATACCCTTCAAAGTATAGGACACGTGCACACAACATAACATAGTTACATACATTCACACACACACACACACACAGGTAACTACGATTTATTCATGCACCTATCTATATATTAATACGTGAAGCATAATCTTTGTACTTTTTACGAACATGCGATTTGGCACAGTTGAAGTTTATATAGAGGAGTGCAAAAAGCAAATATTTTAATAAATTTTGCGTTAGAAATAAAAAAAAAAATTAATTATGGTCGAATTTCAACCACTGGGCGATCACTAGTTAATGTAGAATTGTAGAACATCAAATGGTTTGGATAAGGCTTTGAGAAATTATTTAATATTACTTTGACGTAACCTTTGCAAGAAATAATAAAAAAGATAAATAAATTATTCAAGCAATCTTTTTACACGGAAGAAATATATTTATCCTGAAGACTGGTTAACTTTGAGTTTAACATTTGCAAAGATAATATTAGCTTCCAAATTGGGTAAGGTTAAGATATTATTATGTAATTCTAAAAAACATTGAAATAATTTAAGAACTCTTTGAAGTTACGTTTTTTGTCAGTTTTTATTGAGGTCGCTATTGATCTTCAATGTGAATATTCCATATATCGACAATCTTGTGAGATCGTTTGAATGTTGGTCAACTTATTGTTGAATATTATTATGTTGAATATCGTACATTGATTAAAGTTCAGGTAGTTGTAATAATCCTTGTTTTTTTACTAAGAAGCAGTTGATCTTTTGTTATAAGTGCATTTTTTATTTCATTCTACTGAATACTTTACACTTTATACAAGGCTTACCCAAATTCATACAATATTTCTCATCACGATTCTGGAAAACAATAGGGATGATGACTGCATTAAAAACTATGATTCTATTTAGTCCGTCAGTTAGATTATACAAAAATACTAGACACATATTTTTCGCTTTATCAAATTAACAAAAAATCACAAAGATAAAGAGCATCAAAGTTTTGGAGTGGGGGCTTGCGACGTCACTATTTAGTAAAAATTTTACGAAAGTGTGACGTCACGCGCAACTTGAAAGCATTGTATCTTCGTCAATGTTTGTTTGACAAATAAATTAAAAAATATAATAATATAATATTTTTTTATAATCTAACTGACGGACTAAGCAGAATTTTTTAGTCATCTAGCCTATTGTCTATGCTATATCTATCATGTTATGGCTCGTCGAATAGTATTTCAATTTAGTTATCTTTTTCACACAAAACTTGTATTATATTATATTTTCCTTAATAAAATCATGTATTTATTAATTTATTAGGTACAGTAAGTACCTATTTCTTTTAAATTAGTTGTCTAACTAAACTCATTCTTTGATAGAAACATTTTTTACAGTTAATTTCTTGAATTGAAGTTTCTACCAATACCGTTGTAATAACTCTTACATTCATACTTAAAATGTATTCAATGAAGGCTTTCATATAAATTTCAAGATGTTTTGATATTTTTCTGCAGGGTCTAAAGTCGTACTTTATTATTAAATTTAAATGACCATTCCAAGAAACAATTATAAGATTATTGTAGATATACATATTCATTGTACTTAAGTGAATTTCAAAGATATAAGATATTGCAAAAGGATGACGAAATATTTTACTTGTGTATGTGTACTTCCGCTAGTTGTTTCATTGACCATTATTTTTCTTTACAGACTATTTTACTGCCTGATCATTATTTTTGTGTTTCTTGCCTAGCATGTCATAAAAGTCGACTAAGTAATCGTTTATCGGGTTTTGGGTATGTGATTGTGTAGGCGACGAGCTAGCCACTTGTCACTACTTTTTCGCAATTTTCCAGCCAACCCAGCCTCGTTTTATTTTTGGCTGAATGTGGTTAAGAGAGCCGGCTGTCCCCTTGATCCTTCGGGGTTATGGACGTGATATTATGTTGTAATGTTATGTTTATCATTATAAAGTATACCGATTGTTTATCAAAAATCCAGTCACCATTATATACCATCAACTTAAATGACGGAACCTTTACTTTATAGTTGTAGCACACACGATTATTTCTTGCACCCAACTCATAAACAATTCAGAGCCTAATACACAAGTGTGTGTGTCTGAGGGTAAGTAAGCGACGCAAATAATATCGACTGAATTATTCGTGGTGTACCAGCCGGCTGCAAGGCCTCTTGGGTTTATTACAATTGAATATTTACAGCGAAGGCTGCCCTATATTCTTACCGAGGTACTGTTGGATGCAAATGTCAGTCAGAATTATAGCAATGTCATGATTAGGCTTATCGGGTTATGTTATTGGATCGCGGCCATCTCGTGGAGGAAATGTGGGCTGCAGGCCTGGTTAGAATAGAATAGAATAGAAAACATTTATTGACCACCAAATAATACAGACACATGAGACAGGAACATACATTGAGTTATGGCCAACAAGGTGCGAGCCTTAGCATGTGTTGGAGCAACCCGAAAGTCGCCACAGCAGCACTGGCATTCTGACAGACATGTATGAATGGTTTAGTAGTACCGCATGCAATTTTTTTTCTGAATTTGTAAATCAGCAGTTTATCTTACCTCTTTGGTGTTGATTATCTGATTGATTGACGTTCCAGTTTCCAACCCATAAATGACACACATTCCATGTAAAATATAAAACTATATACATAATACTATATCTATATGTATTAATTCAATAATCAATACCTATTTTGTTATGTACTAGTATCCTCCACTACTCGGGATCCGTTTGAAACATGACCCTGAGTTTAGTTTACCATCTTGTTTACACATCGATACTTGCTTGACTGAGTGTGTGAATTACACCATATTTTCCCGCGCCCTTGAGATAGTAATTATTTCTTAATTTAAAAACAATTCAGACAAGTTCGAATCAAAACTTCACCGTCCTCATTGCCCCTTTTAATTATGGGAAAGATTTATAAAATGAAGAACCGGTGTTAATTTGATATGTATATACCATTACGTTCGTCATCCTCGACAGGGTAGGCAGGTAGATAGGTCTCTTCATTTAATATCTTTCGAATGAAAGTAGAGAATTATATAAGCATTTGATTGCTTACCTAAAGCAATCAAAGCGAGCTTGTCAATTCGTTATCCAAGCCGACATCTCGCTTAGCAACAGATTGAACAACAGTTGGTTACCAAGAATGGTGGTTGATGGCATCGGATCGATGGTTGCAGCGGTCGATGGAAACCGGGTCAGTCGGTCATTCACCGGCTGTAATGCAGATCGTTGGGCCAACACGCCAATGCACGTTGGCTGTGCAGGCCAATGTTTGGCTTCAAAAGTTGGACTTGTTACATATGGTATTGCAGTTGGTCACCCGTCCAAATTTAACTGGAAGCGAAGGTTGTTTCTTTAAACATCGTTTTCCCGAATACCACTCTTACCACATATCTATCTACAGTTCTATTTTATTCCAGACCAACAAGATGTTAAATACAAACAAAACATTTGCGTCCAAATTACATAAGTACTTTGTTCCAGTTTTCAAACGATTCATCTGAAAAACGTGTTTTGACTGAAACACTAACGCAACAGTCCAGACACCGACAGACCTTAACCTCTGTCAAAATTACTGGACAACTTTTACTGACATTTATTTTCAAGGGCCGTTTATTAGGGATGATGCAGGCTACAGAATGAGACAAATAAATAAAAAATAATATAGATATTAACTGTCGCCTGCTAATGAGAGGTTTGCCAAACTAGTATTATGGTTAAAATAATAAATAAAGATTTCATTGTACGTAAAAATGTCAACCAAGTATTCTAAGAAGCACCTGTTTCCTTGACTATTGTTCCCGTTGTGAGAATCTGAAAACTTCCAATAGGCTAGGTAAATGAAATGAAATTAACCATTTGATCTTGGTATTGATGGCAAAGACTGTCTTCAAGAAACTCAAGGTCACGTTGGCAAATCGTCACACAATCGTGACGATGTATGTGTGATGATTGTGGTTACTTTATATTGCGGTCATTCATGTCTGTAAACGAATGTATATATTATACATATATATATAACCTACTCCCTCGTTGGTCTAGTGACTGCCTCGTTGGTCTAGTGGTAGCATGCGCCAACGGAGGACCAAGGACCAAGAGGTCCCGGGTTCAAATCCCGGGTCGGGCCAAAAATTTGTGGCTGGGTATTTTAATATTGAAATTACTCAGTAACAGCCCGTAGTCAGGAAGTTGGCAGTTTAATCACCCCCGTGCCTCGGAAAGCACGTTAAGCCGTTGGTCCTGCGCCTAACCTCTCTCCGGTCATGTCGAATTGCCGTCTCACCGGACTATGCGAGTGAAGGAACAGAGAGTGCACCTATGTTTGCGCACACACTTGTGCACTATAATATCTCCAGCGTTGGCTAAATCTGGTTGAGATTGGTCGTGACCGATATCGGTCAGGAGGACATTATTAGGTATTATTCCGTAGGCTGCTTTAACCATTGTAAGCTAAGTCTTTGTCTCTGATCAATAATTCAGCAATTTGCAACTTAGCCGTAATCTGCCAGGAGTGGTTCGTGTCCGTGGTTGCTTCGGAATAATTTATTTGTTGTTTCTAGTTTAAGTGATTTACTTAAAGCTGACCCGAGTGTAGATTATACTACGTACTTTAGGCATATACACTTATGTTACTTTTATCTTATGCCTTGTATAGTCAATATTTAGATTGAAGTAGTATTTAATTTATATTCAGATTTTTTATATATTTTAAATATGAACCTGGTCGAAAATGGATTCTGAACGGATTTTGACGCGCTCTGTATAAAATATAGCTATACCCTTAATTAAGAGATAGGCTCTTAAATATATACTACTTATTTTTGAAAATTTATGCGGTATACAGCAGCTTGTGTGCCATTATTTAAGTAGCGATTAAGGTTATCAGCACATTGTGTGAGTTGCGATTGTATTTGTGATTTTGAGGGATTTGTTACCAAAACGGTCGGTTACAAAAACGTTATCTTGCGTTTTGTGACCGACGTGGATAATGTTAAGCCCAGGTAGATAATAGTCTGAAATAATATGTGCTATTTTCCATTGGCTTAATCTTCTTCTTCTTACTTTTCCACGTTATTTGAGGTCGGCGTAGCATGTCTTTTTCTTCCATACCTCCCGGTCCATCGGCCCATATTATTTTAACTAGAAATAGATCCCGTAGGACGCTTGTTAACAATTATGTAAGAGGCTGAATTCCACACGGAGCTGACTAATAACATACATACGAGTATCACGCTCGTAGACCACGAAAAAGTAGACAGAGTCAAAGGGACAACAAGACAACCTTTGCTCACATTTAGCCAAAAATAAAACTGGGCTGGGTTGAAGGCAAATTGTGCAAAAGTAGTGAAGTGGCTGGCAAATTTAAGAGCTAAAATGCTTAAGTAGAGATACAATATTTAGAAGTAGGATGCCTAAAAGTGCATCCTTCGACCTCTGAGTACGGTAACAGCTGGCGGGTGTCGCCGCTCAATAATTCAGCGATTGCAAAAGTTGACTCTTATCTGTTATTAGTGGTTGTCCTCCGGCGTCTGCGTGAATATTTTACTTGTTTATTCCTTGTTAAAACGCTTCGACCTAAAGAGCAGTCCGTTTGTCCAATCTGGTTGTTTTTTTGTTTAACGATTTAACAGCTTAAAGTGTTGGGCCCTTTGTGTTATTATACTTTCTTGGTTGATGAAGGTAATTTAAACAAAATAAAATGTCGACCTTTTCCAGTTTAAAAGGAGCATAGTGTGTTTTTTTTATTAGAATTTCTTAGTTTTTGATATTGATGTAATTTTAAATAAATTAGTTACTTAGCAAACTTTTTTACGAGATTTAACAAAATATGTTTATTTAATGTATCCGTTGTTTAAGGAGTTTATTGCTCCTTGGGATCTGTCTAATCTTTCTGAGATTACGAGCATGATGATGTTTATATGACTGGCTCGATGGCGCATTCGGTAGAGACCCTGCTCCATGCGCTAAGAGTTGTGGGTTCGATCCCCACCCAGGACAAACATTCGTATGTTGAATACTTGTGTTTGTTCTGTGTCTGAGTATTAATATCCGATATTTAAATATATATTTGTAATACCAGTGTTGTTTCTGATATCCGTTACACAAGTGCTTAGGCTACGAACTTATGGACTTGTACTTACATAGGAGTCAGTTCAATGTATGTGATGTAGTCTGATATTTATTTATTATTATTATGTATTAGTGTTTTATATTTTAGTCGTTTAATGGATTTGCCAGAGTTCTCTCTTCGCTTACTTAGCTGATTCGTTAAGACGTTATCTAAGTAGTTGTAAGGATGTCGTCCACGAGACAAGTCGCTTGGCACTCGATGCTAGTCCCAAAATTTAAGGTACATCTATAACGTTTTGACAATTAATGAAATGTAAGTGTCGATTTAAGTTTATGACTTCCCAATACCGAATTCGTTCAACACCTTATTCTAAGGAATTTTGCATAGCGTGAATTAATAGATCCGAAATAAATGGCTACCCTAGTCTCGGAAAGCCGTTAACAAATATGGCCCCTTATTGTTAACGATTCTCCGATCGGATTTCGGATTTCCGATCTAAACCGGTTCATAGCGGTCCCAGCCCTTAACCTTGGCTGTCTAAACGAGATCGTTTAATCAAAAACCCTTCGACCGCATCTAATCTTCTAGGAATCTATCTCACTTAAGTACAGGAGAACATGTGGAGTGGTGTATGTTAAATGGGATTTTATCATTCTAGGTATCATAAATCTGGAAAAAGAGAACAATCATAACTAATGGTATATCGGGTTTTGGGTGTGTGATTGTGTAGGCGACAGGTTAGCCTCTTGTCACTGCTTTTTCACAATTTTCCATTTATTTTTCGCTGAATGTGGTTGAAGGGGCATGTTGCCCCTTTGACTCTGTCTACCCCTTCGGGGATTATGGGCGTGATGTTATGTTATGTATGCATAACTAATATGGGAGTAGATATATATGAAATTTACCAACAAAATTAATGAATTATGTAAAAGAAATATTATGCATCATCATCTTTCTAGCGTTATGTCCCGTGTTTCGACGGGGTCCGCTTAGACCATGATCCAGGATTTAGCGAGTCTGGTAATTCCATTGAAGCGACTGCCGATCTGACCTTCGTAGCCCTAAGATAGGGGAACCAGAAAATTTTTGGATCATGGTTACAAATCCAAAGTTGTTTGATTTTGCAGGTATCATCACGATGTTTTTCTTCACCGTCGAGCTAGTGGTATAAAACGTACATAGACTTGAAAAATCCAGAGGTACGTGCCCGGGTTTGAACCCGCACTCCTCGGTTAAGAGGTGTGTGTCCTTACCATCGCTCCCTGGATAATATAAGTTATTTTATGGAGAGAACATAGAACATGAATTACTAAATGATTAAAAAATTGTATATACTTTTTGCTTAGTCCATAAATGTGTTTTCAACGTAACCTTAAGAACATTCATTGGTTTTTATTTTCCTTTTTTTTTACTTTTGTTAAAAATCTTGGCGGTAAAGCCTCCACCAAAGTGACCTACTTAGTGAATAGACCAGGGCAAAATACTTACGAGTTCTGAAAGCCCTTACTCAGACAGTAATAAATATTACATGTCGTATCTGATACATCATTTGTCATGTGGATTTCATATACATAACACATCGTATATAAATATTTTGATCGTGTCTTGTATAATAAGTAGTTCTTTAATATTCTGAAACGCTGGTAGATTTACATTGGTTGCAAACATGATTTACAAGTGAGCCATAAAAATAAGGCTGCCATTCATGAATTTATATATTTTTTTTGAGGCAATTACAGTTTAATTGAATGGTAACGACTCGCGGCTCGATGTCCATGATCATGTCATGATATCCATGATCCAATTTGTCTATTTCAATATTTTAACCAGACTTGCTAAATCCGGGATCAAGGTCTCACCAGCCCCCAACATGGCACGGGTCATAACGCTAAGAAGATGATGGATTTTTGAGTGTTCTGTCAAAACAGCCCCGGAGGCGAAGTGGCTCTTGAGGCGAGCCAATATTAGCCGGCTGGGACCAAAGCCCAGTGTCCTATTAAAAACCAATAACCTAGTTGTTGAGTTGCTGAGCCGGGTCACCGTGTCGAGAGCAGCTCCTTCAGCTGTTGCTAGCTGACTGAAATAACATATTTCAAATCTAATTTATTACATACTGTAGGCTTTTGTTTGAAAGAAACACGATTGAGAGTCCAATATACGAGTAGGCGGTGACTGTTATTTTCTTTAAGAAATATTTTTTTTTAAGTTAAAGTAATTCATCTGCTAGAATACAATTTGCAAAAGCTTGATACAATACACTAAAAACAGGAACGGTACTAAACGCGATATGCATTATGTAGTACATGAGTACTTACGTAGGTACAGCTTAAATAAGAACCTTTCTCTACGGCGTTCATATGTTTCTACCACTATAGAATACAAATATACATATATAGTAGCGCAAGACAGCCATCTTGTATCTATTTGAAATGGGCTAAGTTTACTTCTGTGGATTCCTAATTCAGGCACATTGAATTGTTCATCTTACTTGGAGACTCATAAGATACTCCGTTGTGAATGTTCAGTGTGATTGCTATCACACATTTCCATTTAATTAACTTGTAGGCTGTGCGGCACAAGTGGTAACAGATTTGAAATTGTATTGAGAGAATTGTTATTGTAAATCTATACACATGTGGCAATATTAACGAACAACGTATTTATATTATATTGAGAAGCAAATGCGAATATTATAAATATGAAAGTGATTTTTTAAATACATGTTGTTTAGGGATAGAATTAAATATGGGGTTTGTGATACCGAAAATGTAAAAAGTTCTCTCCAATATATTTGTGTGTGTTTATAACAAATTCGGACTAGAAACATCATTGATAACTTAGGAATGACTGACTCAATGATTGTAACCTTTACTTTGATGGCTTTGTCTTCGTCTCGAATAACAGAAAATATACATACATAAATAGATAAAAAAAAGGTTTTCCATACTAAATGACCAAACGGCTGATGTAGTCTGTATGATATTTTTGTCCATTTAAAAAAAACCTAAAAAAAATGTCATTGTTTATAATATCATTAATCTACTCCTGCGAAGTTGATGATGCTTTACATATGACCCTTTATATTCGAAAAACAAGATTTTTCTTAATCTTCTTCTGATATCTCGAGAACACATAGGAACGAATTTCACCGGGACAGCTAGTTTTAAATGAAAAACTTCTGTCACAGTGTTTTATTCTAAATGGAAGCACGAGCAATCACAGCACTCTTAAATGCAGTCTCGCAGATAAATGGCCGTCATTTACAACGCCGAAGTGATCTAGGGACTAATTCAAACGTAGATTTATAACGAGCAGTCATTCAGTCGCTAAGATATGAGCCGGTCTCTTAGACTGACTGAGGTCCTGATGTTGATGTATCGCCCCGTTATGGACATTACTAGGCCGTGTTAGAGTTTGGGGTATGTCAATATGTTTTGTTTGAGTAAACCAGTTACAGCACTGGTTTACTTAAACAAAACAAGTACAATTTAATCATAATCAAAACAGAATGTGGATATGGCTTTAAAACTTATATAAGTTTGTTTTTGTTTTACATTGGTTGATAGATTGATGCCTAATGAAATACGAAAATAAAAGCCTGGAGGGTTCACAGGGTACCTATATTATATTATTATGTCAGACATGCCAAATTTCCTATTTTTGTTGATGATTTTATATAGGCTCGGGTCGAGCTGTATTTAGGGATCAAACAAAATCCTAAATTAATAGTATACCTAAATGTAAAAGTTGGATGTTTCGCAATGTATCATTCTTTAACTCGGAATTAAATAACCTGAATTCTGTACACATGTTGAAAAATGTCTATAAAAATAACGAACAACTATTTTAAAGTTTAAACAGACATATTATGTAAAGACAATATAACCCTCTTAGATTTTATTTCAGATATTACGAAAATTCCATGTTTGTCAAGCTTACTCTCCTCCCCCCATTCCTCTGTCACCCACTACGCGTACACCAGTTGTGGTCTACGGTAACCAGGACTTAGGCTGGAATGGCATCTTGCGTCAAATAGTGTTTTTAGGTTAAGTATGATGTATCGTTTACGTAACAGGATTAGGGTAAGTACTTCTGCCTTCAGATTGGAGTCAAGGCAAAGAGATTAGCTTTGTGCGGTGGAAGTACTTCGTTATGGGCGATGCGTTGGCTTATTATTTTTTTTTTATCTTATGAAAGAAGAAGAGGGCTTTATCTTAAATGAAGATAGCTATTACTCCTGCTAATAATGGGTTCAAAATACCTTTTTCTAAAATTACCAAAGTAGGTAGATGTACGTATTGTTTTTATAAAAATAAAAATAAAATTAATTTATTTCGGAAACATAGTGAAATAACTTTTAAAATTTATTTTGGTGCCTTTGGCGAGCTCGAAGCGAGTCCAGTGCTGCATAATGGCACGGTCCACGTCCAGCCTCGCCGCGACCGTCTTCAGGAGGCTGTAGGTGCGTTTAAGTGTCAAGTTTTCATTTATAATAGCACTATTTATTTTGATTGTCAACCGAAAACACGCTGCCCTAGAAGATATTTATATTTATATGTATGTACATTAATATTTTTTCATAACCCAACGGTTCCGGGATATTCCAAAATACAAGGCAAATATGGGACTCCAGGCGAATACGCTAATGTGAGTTTTTCTGTCGTTGCATTAGGTAGCATCGCAATGCGATATAAAGATTTTGTATCATTTTAATGTGACCCGCATATTTCACCTTGCATAGTTATTGCGCATCTATGGAAAGAGGTTTTCATTTCATACGTACCTTTTTATAATCTTCCATTCATTTTGTTTGGCTTGTGAATAGTAATATATACATTAATAGATAAGATAGGCCTTCTATACCCTTAAAGTAACAATGTAGCCCTATTATTCAATAACAGCTGTCTGTCCAAGTGACAAAACATACAAAGCAGTCGGGTCAAAATATCAAGCTTCCGGATGAAGCCCAACTCTCAAGACACAAAAGAACCGATCCCTGTGTTTATCTTTACAACCGAACTATATTTCTTACGACAACATTTCCGGTGATAGTAAGTCTCCTTCAGATGACTTATTTCTTCCCATTCAGCAGCTAAAGTAAAAGAGTTTGCCGAAAACAATCCCTATAACAGTCTATCAAAAGAACAAATAGAAGTTCGGTTGTTAGAGTTTATAGGCTTTCCTAATAGGTCATGACAATATCATCAATTTTCTTGCGGTAGTTCCGTGGTTATATTTAGAAGGGTTATTTTTATTAGACGAGCTTGTTGGTCCAGTGTTCAGAGACCCTGGCCACGAAACCAAGACGAACCCACGACGGGTTCGAATCCCGCTTGAGGCAAATGTTTCATGTGATGAACATGGACATTTGTACTCGAGTCATGGACGTTTATAAACGTATTTATATATGTCTATCCGTTCACCTAGTATCCATAGTATAAGCACAAGCTTAGTTTGGAACTAGGGAATTGGTGTATCAGTCTGGAGAATTTATTTAAATTTATTTATTACTATTGCAATTAAGATGACAGTGGCCTTTCTGTTTGGCGAAAGGTAGAATATTACCCTAATGTTATGTTCATGTACTCATGAGACATAAGTAATGGTTACAAACGATTATGAGGTATGATGATGATACGATACATTCTGATATACGTCCGATAATGTATAAAAAATATCAGTTCTTAAAATGAAAAACATTCCTTGAACTAGAAAAACAATATTAACAAAGTCATGTCAACTAACATTTTCTAATTAACAATTTTCAATACATACCTACATATTTACATCAATAGAATATATATAACTAAAGGTTCTAGCGTTCTTGGAAGACAATTATCTAAAGTCATACCCCTCTATTTACCTTGTATATTGAATAAGTAAAACTTACTAGAGTTTCTAGTAGTCCCGACAGTTCTAAACAATTGTTGTAAATAGCTTCAGGCGAGAGCAAATTGGCGAAACGAGCCATAAAATATTCAGAGACCAGCTCTGGTTTATTCCCGGCCGATCGAAGACCCAGTAACCTTATACTGAGATAACTAACCGTTGTTATATTTAAAAAAAATATTTGACTTGCTCGATGGCGCATTTGGTAGTGACCCTGTGGTAGTGACCTGCCGTGCGCCAAGAGTAGTGGGTTCGAGCCCCACCCAGGACACATTCGTATGATAAATACTTGTGTTTGTTCTGTATATCTTGTCTATAATATCTAATATTTACGTATATATTTGTAATACCACTGTTGGTTCCGACATTCGTACCACAAGTGTTTAGGTAAGGTTCTTACCTCTAAGTTAGATCAATATATGTGATGTAGTCTGATATTTATTATTTAGTATAAAATACTATGGTGATCTGGGTCTTGATATAGAATGAACCAACTGTGTTTCTTTCCTATGCTGTAAAAGGCGACTAACTGAGTATTGCGTGTACTGAGTATTGTGTTCGTATCCTATTGCTACCGCCATGGTGGTTGGAACTCGTGGCTTAAATGCGAGGAATGTTGGTTCGAATTCGAGCAAGTATCTATGTGTGTGTGAGTATACTTATATATTTACATGTTTAGGAATACGAGTCTAATTGTCAAACCAATATGGGTTAGCTCAAAAAGTAACAATTCAAGAAACGTTACTAGCAGAATATATCTCATTAACTTTTTCAAAGGTATAAATATCAAAATTATTTTTTAATAAGGTAGAGATTACATAATATAAAACTAATTGTACTTGAAGTAAGATTTATGTAATCTTCATTGAGAAAGGGACCAAAATAGCCTCTCATTAAGTCGTCTTAGTAGAACATAAAGAGCTTGGATCCAAATTAATTATGTAACATCTAATTAGGAGGCGAATGGGGAGACACATCCTTTGTACCTACTCATTGTCACGGGCTTTGTTTAAGTATTGAAGCGATGTCCGGCTTCTGTGCCTGGTATCAGGTATACAAATTGCCAGTCAGAGCATTTCTTCAATGGTTTTATTTAACTTAAACTGTTTGTCTTTTGCATGGATCTGTTATAGTAATTTTACCCTCTTTCTGGCTGATTTGCAATTTGTTACACAACTATGGTTTAGGTCTCTATATAATTAGGTATATTTAGTATAAACCATACCATAGTACCATTATAAATCATAGACGGTTACCGCCACAAACATAATATCACGCCCATAATCCCCGAAGGGGTAGGCAGAGTCAAAGGGGCAACAGCCTCTTTAACCAAATTCAGCCAAAAACAAAACTGGGCTGGGTTAGATGTCTTTTTAGGTCCCAGATCAACAGGGGACAAAAAGATAAACATAAATGCAAGCTTTACCGTGATAAAATCCTGTACTACAGAGCGACGGTACAGCCACAGCTTTATCGATGAGATTTCCACAAGTGTTCGATGCTAATCATCGAAATCTTCATGTGATACAAATTACCCTAACATACAATACTTATATTCTCAAAATTTATCGGATAATTTCATTAGATTAGTAAGTAGTAAGTAAGTATTAAAATGCAACGGAAAAATAATATGGCAACGAATTAACAACAATAATGAGATACAGAAATCTTTTAAACATATTTTCACATAATTTAGCACATATTTTGAGGCATGATATTTTTGCAGGCCTACCAATTTAACGTAATTACCAAATTAGAAGTTGATGAAATCGTGGCTAATTTCTCCCGGGACGAAACTCACTTAAAATGTAGATCATATTTGATCGTAGCTTACTTAAATAAATGGGATTTTGGGTGATAAGTATAACATACCATCCGTAAAAGTTGCACTAAATGTGAAGAAGAAGTAGAGGAATAAACATCTTCTAATATATAAAATTCTCGTGTCGCGGTGTTTGTTCCAAAAATCCTCCGAAACGGCTTAACTGATTTTGATAATTCTTTTTAGTTGTGTTTGTTATTGTCAAGCGAAGGTCCTTAAAAAATAAAAAAATTGCGCGGTAAATAAAAAAAATATAGGTATTGAATCCGAGAATGGGGCATTACGAAGTGCGCCTGGTCAGGTATTAAATAGTAAAAAATTCTCATTTAAACTATTCTGGCGACCTGAATGCTGGAAGCTTCCTCGGCCAACGCCTAAGTCTGGCAATTCAAAGGGGCAACGCTACCAGTATTCTGGGTGCCTTGATCGGCGAGGCGGACTGCCCCTCTTTTTCGTAAATTAAATTAAATTTTCCAGACTGACACACCAATTCCCTAGTTCCAAACTAAGCTTGTGCTTGTTCTATGGATACTATCTTAACGGATAGACATACTTAAATACGTTTATAAACATCCGTGACTCGTAAATGTGTATATAGTTATTTCTTTTTAAAAAATTTAAATATAAAAATTGTTTTTAATAATTTACTTGTGAAAGTGAATTGTAATTCTTTCGAGAGATAAATGTTTCCTTAGTAATTGTTAGGAACATTAATAACTTATAATAATGTTAGTTGATATGATTTAAACTATTAAGTCATATGAATGATGGCACGAGTATAGCATTATAATATATGTTTATAGAAGTAACCACAGCGTTTTAAAACAGAACAATGGTAAAGTTTATGAGTCATAGGGACATTATATATGATTAGTACCTTTATTATTGAGCGCACATAATAGTACTTAAAAGAATGGGTACTTAAGTTATCTCATTAATTACATAAAAATCGGAACTCACGACTGATCAGCTGTTGTTGTGCTGTATGTTTCAACTGCCTGACTTCTTTTACCATTTTTTATTTTTTATTACGATATCTTGTTACTCATTTGTATTATTTTGTGCTCAGTTAAACAAATAAAGAAGTTAGTACTTTTACAAGTAATTTTACGGGTAGGTATTTTGTTTGCATTCAGAATAAAAGTCAGTTATCATTTAAAGTGATGTTACGAGATTTCAAATGCTGTAAAAAAAATCTTAGAAAATTTTAGAGTGTATGAAAACAAGAAGTTATAAAAATCATACATCCTTCATAACTCCTAGCATACATACATACATAACATCACGCCCATAATCCCTGAAGGGGTAGGCAGAGTCAAAGGGGCAGCAGGCCCCTTTAACCACATCCAGCCTAAAATAAAACTGGGCTTGGTTAGATGAAACATTGTGAAAAAGTAGTAACAAGTGGCTAGCTTGTAGCCTACGCAATCACATACCCGAAACCCGTTATACCATTAGTCGCCATTTACGACTTGCTAGGCAAGAAACACAGTTGGCACATTACTTTTAAGTCCCAGACCAACACGGGACAATGGGCTGGGTTGGATGGAAAACTATATATAACATAACTAGCAACACTTAACTTTCTCATCTCAATGATACATAATAATTTGTCATTGAGATGAGAAAGCTCCTAATTGAAATTCACACAAATGCTGCGAAGGAACAGTTAAAATGTATAAATAAACTACCAATTTTATTAAGTTGTATCGTACTAGTACGTCTCGTTATCTGGTCGGCATTCACGGAGCTCAGTGAATGGAACAAACTTTACCAACTTCCTCGTTGACGTGTGCCAATTCCTCAACGTGATTTCCCGACCTTGTAACTACATGTTTGAAAAACTCCTTTGAGAATATTTTAGTTGCTCACGTAATGGGCTGAACTGAAAGAACTTAGTTTATTTGGGTCGTTTTTATGGCGGTATTCTGAAAATAACTGAAAGGATGATTCACTTAGAAAAGCTTCAAAGGGTAGTTTTTGTGGATTGTTATTCTTACAATGTTATTTGATTTGTATGTGTTTCCTAAAAAAATATGAAAATAGAAAATCTGAACTTCTCTGCTGCGTTTCAGTTATTTTTTTTTTTACAATTTTGACCATTTTGTAGGCGTTTTGTTTTATCTGTCCGACTATTTTTCTTAAACAATAAAAAACAAACCACTTATTAATTACTACATCATAAATTTAAAACGTTAATACTAAACGGTGAACAACCCTAATGCATCAATTATATCCGGCAGCTTTGGTTTCTCGATAAAATTGATTCAATAAATCGAATTTATTAAAAAGTTGAATCTTCAATCTATGTTTAATCTTTGCTCACCAAAGATTGATTGAAATTATTCATCCTTTGGTTACCAAAGATTGATGGAAATCTACAAAATTTTAAACGTAAACCTATTTGAAAAAAATCACGTCTCCTTAATCATTTATTATCATGCCAAACCCACAATATCTAGCCGTTCCCTTCTTGAAAGACGTCGAATAAATAACATGTTCTGATACGTCGAATGATTAATCTACAATATCTCCCATACATCCCCCGCATATTTGTCAAACAACAGTTGCAAGTGTAGCCTCTTCTAAACGTTTGAACTTTCCAATATTGTGACTGATTGAATGCGCAATGTCGTATTATGGAAGGTTCACACATAATATAAAAACTATAAGAAAAATCTTCTAAAATACTGTAAGAGATATTTCGTTGATCAACAGTTTTTTTTTTTGTTTTTATTTTCATAAACTGTATACAGCTGTAAGGGTAGGATTTGGTGATTTTCATTTAAATCAACTACTACTGCTAATTATGTAGGTACCCAAATTGATACGAAATAAAATTAATTAAATTTCATTTCCAAAACTTAGCTTCGAATAGATTGATCGGTTAATATATTTAATACTACTTAGGAACAGGGGAATAAAATAATGGCTTATTATTTTATTAAATTTTTTAAAATCGATTTTGTGGTTTAGGCTTTAAAGCTTATCAAACAAAGGAACTCGCATTCGCAATTATATTGTAATAACTAGCGGTGTCACCCGCGTTTATGGTTAATATTATAAAGACTATTTCCGTCATACATGATTTCTATGTAACTTTAACCATTAAGGCTGCACACGCGACGGAAGCTTAAAAAATGGAGTAACTTCTCCCGTTTTCCCAACATTTCCCTTCACTACTCAGCTCCTATTGATTGTAGCGTGATGAAAAGAATACTATAACCTGCCCAGGAGTATGAAAAATAATTGTACCTAGTTTCGTTAAAATCCGTAGAGTAGTTTTTGTTTCTATAAGGAACAAACAGACAGACAGACAGACAAAAATTTTACTGATTGCATTTTTGGCATCAGTATCGATCACTAATCACCCCCTGATGGTTATTTTGAAAATATATTTCATGTACAGAATTGACCTCTCTACAGGTTTATTATAAGTATAGATAATACCTAGTTTTAGATTAGTTTCGAGTGTTAAATTCGCAAGAATGAAACGAATAGGTGAAGTTATAACAGGACCCAGGAACTAAACCGTCCCGATGTGTACTTGGTTTGACATAGTCACGTGCATCTGAAAGGAAAGAGGTCACGAGTTAGTTAGTTGGGATCGCATTCAACACAAACTACATTCAAAGTTGTCTGTCTGTCCGCGATGGTGAGTTCCGAACTGTTGCGATCCACGGCTCATTGTTTGAAATCAAAGACTTAGTTTTAATTATGCAATTAATTAAGCGAATAAAGTTGCGCTTGACGATGTTGAAAGGAGGCCAAGTTAAATAATAGTACTGGATACTATATCAGATATGATTTATTATTTATTTCTGCTGTGATTTAACGCTATGTTTGTTTTCGATCATCCTGTTTTGTATGTTTAATATACGAGTAGTTCTCAAAAGAAGACAAATAATTCCTTGCCAACAGAAGTAAGTACCAAAGATTCTTATTATTTAATTATATTAGCCACTTATCACAACTCTTCACAATTTTCCATCTAACCCAAATCAACTTCAATTTTGGCTAAATCTGGTGGGTAACCAGATTCGGAAATCACATACGTGATGATACATATGTATGTGTTCTGATTATCTGTATTTACATCCAAGCAATGTGGAACCTAGTCTGGGTCTAGATCGTGATTTTTAAATGGCATCATCATCATTACTAGTTTCCTCGTTGTGTTATTTTCCGATCATCGAGGAGGATTATACTTAGATGGAAAATATCCAGAATTAAATAAATAAATAAATTCTCCAGACTGACACACCAATTCCCTAGTCCCAAACTAAGCTTATGATTGTGCTATGTATACTAGGCGAACAGATGGACATACTCAAATACGTTTATAAACATCCATGTTCATCACACGAAATATTTGCCGGGATTCGAACCCGCGACCCTTGGTTTCGTGGCCAGGGGTCTCTGAGCACTCGACCAACTCGATTTTAAACTAATACGCTTGTAATGTCGTGTCCTTAATATTGAATCACCAACACTTTGATGCGTAGGTATACTAAGAAATGGTCTCAACTACGCATCTTGTGATATACTGCGAGTATCAAGTTATTTTTTGCAGCAACAACGATAAGGAGGCGCTACATACGACGTAAGCTTGACCACTGCACATTAATATGAGAATTAGAGTCGCGGCCACACGAGCTACTGTGGATAGAAATAAAGATAAATATAGCACTTAGCTAATTAAGTTGTACGAATGAATACCATATAGTGCTTATTCAAAGTAATTTACGGACAAAAGGTAAATTAAGGCTATCTTGGATTTCAAAAGTTGAGTGGTGTTTTTTTACTCGAAGAAAGCTTTGTAAATTCCACATCACAATAGTTGGTATTACTAGAGCGGAGCGAATGGCGGAGCTACAGCGAAGAGCGGTGGTAGCTCAATGGTAAGGACACGCGCCTCTTAACCGAGGAGTGCGGGTTCAAACCCGGGCACGTATCTCTGGATTTTTCAAATCTATGTACGTAGCTCGACGGTGAGGGAAAACATCGTAATGAAACCTGCAAATTCAAACAACTTTGGATTTGTAACCATGATCGAAAGATTGTCTGGTTCCACTATCTTAGGGTTAAGAAGGTCAGATCGGCAGTCGCTTCAATGTAATTACCAGACTCGCTAAATCCTGGATCATGGTCTAAGCGGACCCCGTCTAAACACGGGACATAACGCTAGGAAGATGATGATGATGAATAGTTGGTATTATTAATACCCTAAAATTATGTATTTTGTATTTGTTGCTAAAAATAATTATGACGTTTGTTTCTTTTTGTAATTTGCTACATATACAATTATTTGTGAATAATTGTTTGATTAACTGTGAATAATTATTATTTATGTAGCAAACTACGGCTTATATTTTATGGAGATAAATATGTATTTAGTATTTGTGTTTGTATATATCTTGTATATGTCTTCATGTATATTATCTACATACATAACATCACGCCCAATAATCTCTGAAGGGGTAGGCAAAATTAAAGGGGCAGCAGGCCCCTTTAACCACATTTAGCCGAAAATAAAAATCTGCTGCCGTATATTACTATCTAATGCCGTAATACTAAAATCTCCTTTTATATTACGGAGTCTATGATTCCTCTCTACAAATGGTCAAGGTTACACACAGACAGTCATTAAATAGGGATTTAGCGGGTGTTTTATCTGATGTACCAATGTAGCTGTGCCCTTACAACTCCATTAGGCTACATATTATCTTTGTGCGACACCAGAACCGAACTAGCAAAAGTAGGGTTAGAAAAAAGATCTTTAGGTTTTTGTAAAGTAGAACATATACATAACATTAATTATTTATGTATTCGAGTAGTCTTATTTGTTATACGATATATTCTAGCCAGATTGTAGCCTTTTTGACGGATGATGTCTAGTAATCCTGAAAATTGACGCAAAAAATAAATAGGCTGTAGATGCAACAATATGCCTAGCCACAACTGAATATACACAATATAAATACACATAAACGAAATCACCCTATGGAATGGCGAAATAAAATCGCGAAAAGATTAAGTTTGATACGCAAAGTTCAAGTTAATAAAAATCACTCAGCGAACGGCAGGATTGGTATACTGAGATTATCCCTTTTTGTTATGCAATGTCATTTTTTTTCAAAAAAAAAATGTTGTACCTACAAATATTTTTTTTATATGTTAAATGATGATCTTCTTAATTAGGTGAATCTGAACGTTTAATATAAAATGTATTATGTAATCGTAATGTTATTCGATCGACATAAAGTATACTACTTAACCGGACTGATGTGTTTCCCTGAGAAAGTTCTTAATGCCCAATCTAAAAGCCAGGTTAACAAATTACCTCTGTGCTGCAAACATTCATAAGCTATGTTGACCCTTAATTATTCAACAGGGTAGTAAAAAAAGTCATAAATAAAAGTTAACATTTCTTACTAACTATTTACTACGTATTACGTTTTTGACTCTTTTTTAAAAAAATCCGCGGAACATTTGTACGGCACTTCAGGCTAAAAACTGCGGAGTCATATATAGTTGTGATAAGGGCTGTTTCGCAACAAAAATGCATAGCTAGATGTGCTGTCGTTTGTACTTAGAACACATACCTACAGCCAAAAAGAATTGTCAGTAAAATATCCTTCTCAGCTCTGGCCTTGAACTTGTTTACTTCCAGGATCTATTGAGAACATCAGCTATTTTTTATTGAAGCATATGCCTGTTCGTATACATTGGCTTGTCCTTGTCCCAAAAGCTGCAAAAAAGAGTCCAGTCTTCCGGTCGCTGTCACAAGTGACACTAAGATGGGAATGGGGATATTTATGACCACCGTCTGCGCAGTAAACTTCATGTTGATGAATTCGTAGTCACATTTCATTGTAAGTGTCTATGGTCGTCTCTTCGGCAATGTCGTTACTAGATATTACTCAGCCTCTTAAAATAAGACATTCTTATTGAGTTTGTGATTGTAATTCAATATTGATTTATTTTCACTAAAACATTCTTTTTACATTAATTAGTCAGTAATATATTTAATTTCCATGCTGAATAATGAATCAAATGTTATTCATACTGAGAGAGAACTAAAATAGTTCTTCGTTTTCTATTGTACCACTGTCTTATTTTAATATCGATGATATTAATCCTTCAGCTTCTAATATTAAAGCTTGTGCTATGGCACGAATACTACATAGTTCACATATAAATAAATATTCACAGTCATATACATAATATGTAACAGTAATATATATATTTATATATAAAGCTGAAGAGTTTGTTTGTTTCCTTGAACGCGCTAATCTCAGAAACTAGTCCGAATTGAAAAATTATTTTCATGTTGTATAGTTAATTTATCGAGAAAGGCTATATATAGACTATATAACTTTAACCATAAACGCCGGTGAACGGCTGCTTGCTTATTTTTATAATTACAAGTATGTTGTAGCAATAGTTTTATATATTACTCTAATAAGCACTAGACTGTAAGATTGCTCGCATTCCTGGTCTAGACTATACCTCACATAAATATCGATTAACGAGCAAGCGATAGTTTTAATCACTAATTAATAAGTCTAAGCGAGAAACGAAAATTCTTTTGTTTCTCGAAAATTGCGAAACGTCTTGTTAAAAGTTTGCCAAGTTTCTGCTTTACTGGTTTTTAGAACAGTGTTGCTGGTGTTGTTGCATACATCTTGTTCTTGTTATGTGTTAATTATACATGTTCCATGTATTAATTAGGGAGTTTTATCAGAGTCATATTTTCATTGTAATGTTTGAGGTATGCGACATTAAAAAACGAATACATACTTAACATCACGCCCATAATCGCCCAAGGGGTAGGCAGAGTCAAAGGGGCAGCAGGCTTCATTAACCACATTCAGCCAAAAATAAACTGGCCTGGGTTAGATGGAAAATTGTGAAAAAGTATTAACGAGTGGCTAGCTTGTCGCCTACACAATCACATACCCAAAACCCCCTACTATCCATCTTTAAAGTAAATATTTTTCGTGTCTACCTATTGATTTTTTTATGTTTTCCGTTTCACATAAATATTGATTCAAGTGAACACATACACGGACATTTATATTTCATCCCATGAGGATGTCCGGCAAGTATGATATTCGTCTTAAGGTCTTTAGAATTCTCGACTTAACGTTGTTGAAGTTGGCATTAGACGCCAAAATTATATTTAGAAACAATTTTAATTTTGTTCTTTGCATTTTTGTTCTATCTCAAACCACAGATTGGCTTTCTATTGCGATTAATAAACGGTTCATCTTCCTTCCTTCCGGCTAATCGAAACAATAATATTACTTCCCTTTTTTGCTTGACTCGTCCGAGATTTATAAAAATATCCTCCATCAATTTAGAAGTTCGCAGCGCGTCGAGGAATCAAACGAACCAGTGAAGCGGGAATGATGCGTCTCTTGCTGGGGGCAGATTGAGTACGTACATTACTTCTTAAACGGATTTGAAATATCTGACGATTCGCGTGTCTTATGTAATAATAATTTATAAGGTTTAATATCACATATATACAGCATCACGCCCATAATCTTTGACCACATACAGCCAAAAATAAAACAGGGCTGGGTTAGAAGCTAGGTCGTCGCCTACACAATAAAATACCCAAAATCCGATGTACCATTTATCGCCTTTTACGCAGTCAAGAAACACAGTTGGCACATTTATCTTTAAGTCTCAGACTTGTTCTATGAGATTATATTAATACAGCAGACGATGAACAAAATAATTTCAATCTTTAAGTGCCTACTACCCAATATTCAGTATTATCTAAGAAAGCATTTACTTTTCGCGTTCATTTCTTGATCTTTTTGTCAATTTATATCATAGACAGGTTTGGCAGCAAAAAGTTCTTATTTCTTATTCATTTTCAAAAGGAACGAACTAAACAACAGGTTCATATGCAAAATAACATACATCGTTTGAATACTTTCTGTAGATCAATTTTATTGTTATTAAGATTTTTTCTATTCCGAAAATCCAAGAGAGCCAGGGGCTAAAGCTGTTTCTCTCATTCCAAAACATAAACTTATTGCGTATATAAAGGACTGAAAACCCGCAGCATACCAACTTTATGCCATTTAGGTTCACAAAAGGTCTATTTTTTATAGAGTATAATTTCCCAGCGAAAGCTTTAAATAATTTCTTGTAAATCTCCTTGTTAGTTACACAACAGATTACGCCAATACAAGACATTTTAATTGGTTTTTATTTTGTTTCTTTGAGTAAATATTACTGAGATCTTTCATTTCTAAAAGGGAAAATGAATTAATTTTGCAAATTGTTCTTTGATGAATAAAATTACTTACCATCTCACCTATTAAACGGATATATCCAATATTAAAATAAACTTCAAGCTGTAAAATGCCATATCGCAACTAAAAATGGGACTTGGGGGTAAGTAGGGGAGTAAAAATACTTTACAACCTATTCCTATTCCTAACCTATATATACCATATATAATATAAAAAAAATATTTTTTTTTTGTTCATATATTGTATAAATAAATATATATTATTAAAAAATCGGTCTAGCTGTTTTGGAGGAGTTCCACCACAAACACGAGGTATTTATTTATATGATTATGTACAATGGCACACATACAAAACATTCACGTAATCCCCGAAGGGGCAGGCAGAGAGACAGCAGGCGTCTTTAACCACATTCAGTCAAAAATAAAACTGGGCTGGGTTAGATGGAAAATTTCATTTTACTCTATATACATTTATACTATAATAGATATAATGATATAGTTAACCCTATTCCACCGGAACCTTTATTATCAATAGAATGTAATGTCCCACGGGGCGGGACAGCAGGGTACGTCCCAATTACCATTATCCCTATCGGCTCTGATTTACTCTCTTATAAATTACGCGTTGTATAGCGATGACATGTTCCGGGCCATTATTGTTTATCAATCGGTGTGGGAGGGTGTAATGGCCGCTTAATAGCCTGTTATTTGGGACAGGGGATGCAAATTAATAAAATACCAGACCCCACAATGATTTCTTATCTGTTCATGGTTTAAAAGGCCATAAACAAAAAAAAGACGAAAATTTATAAAAAAGTTACTGACTGCAAATTTTTTAGTTTCAAATCCTGTGTGGGCCAGAAATTTGTGGCTGATTATTCTCAATATTGAAAATTACTAAGTAACAGCCCGGAGTCAGGAAGATTGCGGTTTAATCACCCCCGTGCTTTGGAAAGCATTTTAAGCCGTTGGTCCTGCGCCTGACCTCTCGCCGGTCATGTCTAATTGCCGTCTTATCGGACTACAAGTTTTCGCTGTACCTTCAAGTTTATTTAAAATTTAAAATAATAAATAAAGCTATGTGCTTATGTACTGCTTTGATATTAAGTTTTCTTTGTATTTATGTAATATTTATGGAATACCTACTTCTCTAAAGAAAAAGAACCTGCGGTTCATTGAACATCATGAAGTTAGAAATAAATCTAGCACAAATGATTATGTAGAATCAAACCTACAGTCCATATTACTACAATATTGATTTGATAAACTTGCTAAGTCGTCCAATCTAGTCCAACTGAGAATTCGCCCTAGGAATAAATGACCTGTAATCTAGGGACTGGCCGTAAAATAGAACTTTATGGGTCCTCCCCAGACGCACGAGAAGACGTGGAAAAACAAAATTGAGGCTTTCATATTACTACTGTTACAGCTTAGGTGTTATGAGGCGGAAAGTGATATGAATATTTAGAAGGCACATGTTTTATTACGGCTGATTTTCAATAGTGATAAAAATACGGATGTTATTAAAGCATTTTGTCCGTTACTGTAATGAAAATATTAAGTGACATTTTTCTTTCTCTTTTTTTTTATATTTTACAAACTTCCGTCATTTAATTTAATCCGATTCTTTTTTATTTAATTTTGCAGAATCTTAAACAGAAGTTGCCAGAAGCCACCGTGTATGTTTTTAGTTTTCGAAATCTGAATTTGGTATTTTTATATTAGAGTTTTAATTTTTGACTGCCTATGAATGCGCCGCCTAAACACCAAGAGATCCCGGGTTCAAATCCTGGGTGGGGCCAAAAATGTGTGGCTGGTTATTACAATATTGAAAATTACTCAGTAACAGTCCGGAGTCAGGAAGATGGCGGTTTAATCAGTACTGCACCTGACCTCTCGCCGGTCATGTTGAATTTCCGTATTACCGGACTATAAGAGTGAAGGAATAGAGAGTGCACCTGTGTTTGCGCACACACTTGTGCACTATAATATCTCCTGCGCAGTTGGCTAATCCTCGTTGAGATTGGCCGCCGTGACGGATATCGGTGAAGAGGACATTATTATTTAATTTTCGAGCGTTGCTCATGTTGAGTAAAACATAATTGGATCAATAAATGTTATTGTCAGTTGCTGAATTTATGTGCTGTGAAGCAAAGTACATGTCTCAGAACATCCATCCAATTTTCAGAACAGTAAAAACTTCCATCTCACCCCATTCACGCTGGTATTTCAAAACTGCACATTCATCAACCCTTTTTAGCCGTCGGGATATTCTCACAAATCTTGGGCGGTCGAAAACTTAAGTAATTTGTCTGCGTTCTGCCAATCGCGTCTTTATGGCTTGTAGGATCACAGCGGCGATTCAGGGTTGACCCGTGACTTTATGTTTTTTTCCTCAAAACAACATTAACTAGCCACTGCCCGCCGCTTTGCTTGCGATTGGCAAGGTTCGTCATATCCACATTCTTTCAAATGTGCCTAGATATTAGAAAGATTCGTCTTACACAAACTGAAAAGCTAAAACCGTTTTTAAATTCGTCGATATGTGTATTTATAATATAGATATTTATTTTATTTCAGCATTAAAATATAGCAAACAATATAAACCCAAAGTTATTAATTCTTTTGAATTTAAAAAGCTCACCAAAAAAGTCGTCCCTGAACCTACCTCCTACATATTTAAACCCTTTTTTGTTTCTAAATAAAAAATGATATATCTATTTGTGAATCATTTGATATCAAAGAGCATACATAGTTCTTAGAAAACGTTCAACAAGCTATGTTATTTACACAGCAGACCCAGGTTATATTCGCCTGGGCTCACACTGGGTTCAAATCGGCTCGACTATTTGTTCAATGTCAACCTGATCCTTAGGCAAAGCCTTTTTGGAGCTTGGTGACAACACAACGTCTTTTTGTATCTTACTTAGTTTCAGGACCCTGATCAAACATAGATTGCTAATATTATAAACGCGAAAGTTTGTATGGATGGATGGATGGATGGATGTGTGGATGTTTCTTACTCTTTTACGTAAAAAGTACTGCGTGGATTTTAATGAAACTTTGCAATAGTATAGCTTATGCATTAGAATAACACATAGGCTGTTTCATCGATGTACCGCGCGAGCAACGCCGCGGGAATATACAATTTTTTTTTATAAGAAAGTAATAAATTATATCGCTCTACCTCAATTTCATGTTAGCCTCGGACTTAGCTACTAGAAACTTATTGGACCTTCTGATTCTTGAAACTCTAACTACCCCTTCGGGGATCACGTCTGCGATCACGCGCAGTCTATCCACAGAGGCTTGGTACCATGAAGATTCCATAACGCAAAGGAGAAATTATTTTGCAACACGCTTTAAATAGTTATTTGTTTCTTACTGTTAAAACCTGTCTTTTGTGGGCCGGTGCGGGTTTTGCTAAAGTTCGACTAATTTGGCTCTTCAGCCAGTTGCTTGTAAGATGTAACTCATACATAAAACATACTTTAGACGCACGCATATTCCTCAAGGACCATCTCAATGATATTTTCGAACTCACCAAAACGGTTCCGTTAGATAACACTGACCTTCGACAAGACTACCCTTATCAGTTGACCACAGCCCATCTCGGCGTAGTCCTGCAGCCCGGGGACAAGATAAATGGTCAATCGGGGCAGCCTTGAGATGAAATATGTTTGGGATCGGGCGACCTCTGTCGGATTGCGATGCACTTAGCTCCAAGGCTGGGGTAGACCAATGAGGCGAATATGTAACAGAATCGGGAATTCTTGACGGCAGGCACTTTGCATAATGGTTTTATTAGGCTGTTGAATTGGCAGCTTTATTGAATTAAGTTATTTATTATTCTAAAAGCGAGTAAGTTTATTGAAGTAACTGAATAAATGAGATTTAATAAATGTTATTATTTAAAAGTTCTATTAAGTAAAATTAATGTTTATTAATACAAAGTTTTACTTCTCCAACTTGAATTAACAAATTAAGTCTACGTAATTGAAATAGTTTTAATAATTGCTGCAAAGGGACTGTGAAAAATCTTTGTGTAGGTTGAAACTGTTTAGTTTACCTAGGCTGTAGGATATTTTAATTCTCTGGTACAAATTCCTTCAAAGCAACAACAAAACTAACTGAAAATAGAAATGGCTACATTTTTGAGCCGAAAGAATTTTTTTCAGCATTACTAAAGTCTTTGTATACGGCATGGAACTAAACCTCTTTAAATTTAGCGCATTACCTTAAACAGAATTGACAAAACTAATTAATGTGTTTGTGCTCAGATATAAATGCACATCTTTATCTACAGAGCAACCTGAATAAAAGATTAACTGTAAAGCTCATGGTTAATTGTTAATGCCCCAGGTCTCCCCGCCTACTAATGACGTGCACATTCCGAGGAACACTTTGCTTAGCTTAATGATCGGAAAATAGTTCGAGAAGCGATCGGTGCACCGCTCGGTGATGTTCAGTGCGTGAGTCAGGACAAATGGGTGAACGGTGCTGGAGATTGATGAAGCCTCTCGGTATGTCGGTCATAGTGTTACGGAGATTGGATTATGAGAGAATTTTACCTCAGAATCTTACATTAGATACGAAAGTGGTTCGTAACAATCTAAGTAATGTTATTGAAAACTATATTTAATATATACATGCTACTATTATAAAGAGCTTGTCTAACCCAGCCCATTGTCCCGTGTTGGTCTGGGACTTATAAAGGATGTGCCAATTGTGTCCCTTGCCTAGCATGTCGTAAAACGCGACTAATGGTATATTGGGTTTTGGGTATATGATTGTGTAGGCGACAAAATAGCCAATTGTTACTTCTTTTTTAAATTTTCCATCTAACCCAGCCTAGTTTTATTTTTGGCTGAATGTGGTTAGGGGGGCCTGCTGTCCCTTTGACTCTGCCTTAGGTATGTACATTTGTGAGTTTGTAGGAGATAATCTCTCGACTGACTAAACCGAATTTAAAAATTCTCTTACCAATAGAAAGCCACATTATTTGTGAGTGTCATAGCTATATATTAAAAGGGAAAGGTCAAAAAAGACAAATATGTCCAATATTGACAAGTTGGTCGCCTGTATAATCACTAACCCAATGCACCTTTAGTCGCCTTTCATGACATGCTGGACAATAAACCCAGTTGGTACGTTATTTTTAAGTCTCAAACAGTAGCTTAAGGGGACAAACTGTTCCACCGCACCAAAAAGTATCTCCTCTTTGTCTTTCATAAGGATTATTTACTTAGCCATACTTAGACATTTGTTGGTGGCTATATAGCGACCAGTGCACCTGGGTTGATGCAATGCAAAGTTTGTAGTGTGCAGTTCGCCGCTACCACCGTCTGAGCATTTGCATTCGTGCATATTTTAGCATTTTCACGAATGCAAGCCTTAGTTGCGGGTGAAATTAGGCTTTTGTTCATGCTAATGCATCTGTGTTGTTCAGACGTTGGACTACTGCAATTGCTGGGGTTAAGAATTTATGTCGTGAGAATGGTATACGGCGATAAAGCTTAGCCGTCTATTTGTAGGACCTAATTAGTAGTAATGTTTTGGAATATCAGAATTTATCATTTAACTTAGAGGATTGTCTTTGTAAGATATTTTTTCTCTTCTTGTAAAGTAATCCTAAGAGTATTAAGATACACTTATATAGCCCTACCCCTCTCTTTTCTTTAGCTTATTTTTCTCTACCTGAAGGTTGTCTGGAAGAGATTGCTTTTAGCGATAAGACCGCCTAAATTGTATTGTACTTGTCTGTATCATTATTTTGTATCTGTTTTTCGTGCAATAAAGAATATCTATATATATTCAGAAAATATTTAAATTAAATTTTTACTGGCTGACACAACAAATTGCACGTCACAATTTTTTTCTACCTTCGATTTTGACAATGTTGTTAAGTTAAATACTTAAGTGACTATACAGTGTGTTCTATAATTAGAGAAAGTCAAGTCGTGGGCGACAAGCTATTATCTATCAGGTATTATACTCTTATTTGAGAACTGTGCGTAGGATGTTCCTAATATTAGCGCCAAAGCCTTTGCAATTCCAACGTTCACTTTAGGCTGGTTTAAGTAATTCGCTTCTATTAATAATATTAATAAGATATATAAGATATAAGATAAATTGAATTGCAATTTAATTTAAACGTGATTTGACATAATGACTTTATGAAAATTACGTCCCACATAGAGATTTATTAACTGTTGATTACGATATTATGTACGGTAAAAGGTATTAATACTAAAGCGGGTGCTTTAGTATTAATATCAAAAGGATCTCGCATAATAAAGATTATTTTCGATGAAAGCGTTCTAAAAACGGCGTGATTATCTGAAAACTTCTCAAAAGATCCGAAAACTTCGGCCTAAGTTTAATAGAGCTTATCCAGTAATTTATCCAATCCGAGTAAAAAGTTTAACTTTTTTTCTAAAATTCTTTTTATATTTTGGTTACCGAAGTTAACATGAATTTATACAATCATTGAACAAAGCTACGGGAAAAGCCAGTGATGTTTTATTTTTTTATTTTGTGTCATTGAACAGTTGATGATTTCGGTGCTACCTGGAGATCAATTAAATCCATTAGGCATTAATTTACATACAACGTATTCGTATTACAGTTTGAATAGATTTTTGTCATAATCTAATTGTAATTACTTAAGTGATTATTAATATCCAATTGAATCAACGGCCATTGAACTAGGTACCTACATATATTTAATGTCTCGATGGCGCATTCGGTAGTGATCCTGCCCCATGCGCCAAGAGTTGTGAGTTCGATCCCCACCCAGGAGCAATATTCGTATGATGAATACTTGTGTTTGTTCTGTGTCTGGTTGTTAATATCCAATATTTAAGTATGTATTTGTAATACCACTGTTGATTCAGATATCCGTAATACAGTGCCTAAGCTACTTACCTCAGAGTCAGATCAATGTATGTTATGTAGTCTGATATTTATTTATCTAAGTGTTTAGTAGCAGTTTATGTACAAAATGTCCTTTAAACAAAACAATTCTGGCTCAATGTTTTGGTGCAGACGTAAAAGGCCTACAGTAATGCTTGAATTGGTTTTATTCTGTCGTCAACATTATACTACCGTAGACTATTTAATTAAAAATATCACGGTGCCAATTTAAGTCATTATACAATTTCCTAAGCACAGTAAGATTAAAATAATTACATACATACATAACTTTATGCCCACAATCCCCGAAGGGGTAGGCAGAGTCAATGGGGCAGCAAGCCCCTTCAACCACATTTAGTCAAAATCAAAACTGGGCTGGGTTAGATGGAAAATTGGGAAAAAGTAGTGACAAGAGGCTATTATGAGTATTCAATAATAAAGTAAAAAAAAATTCAACTTACCTGATGGTGATAAATACTTATCTGGTTGATCCAGAATCGTCGGTCATTCCGATATGCATAAGATTTTATTATTAACATAGTGAACCATAAGACAAATTATTAAAAGCTGAGCTGATGTGCATACGTTTTCATTTAATCGCATAAACAATTCCAACTACCTACACAATAAACCCTAACATGTTTATCGATACATATAATCCGATTCTCCCCCGGAATGTTGAAAAATGCAAACTACCGCACATACCGAGCAGTAAAACCGTTAATTCCATAAAGGGCGGACCCTTTTCATCCCCAACCGCGGTGGCTAACAAGTCCATCAATTTGTTTGTTCGCGGCTCGCGCGAATGTTTCAGCTATTCCGTCTTCTATCACAGTTAATTAAATTGCTGCAGTGAAACATCTTCGCGGGTATCTCAAAATGTGTTTTGTTGTGCGTCGCTTTGATATCTTAACTTCTGTCTTGTGCTCTGTTTCTGTCTGTACATCTGTGAGACATCTTCACAATCTATCAAAAATAGTTCCCATATTATAAGCTTATATCTATTAAAGTAGTAACATGATGGAGTGACCCTTTCAGATTTCTCATATTTTTATAGCAGTCGCTGTGCTATGATTGGCTCAATTGTTTTGTTATGGTTTAAATTAGAATTTAGTATAACATGTACAATTACTTATTCAATATTAATGACTATATGCTTCTGTGTTACTGATGGGTTGAGTAGCTAAGACTTGAAAGAGTCTTACCCAAAACGAATACAGTTTGGTATTTATGATTCGTTTTACATATTAAATTGGATATACTCCATCAATCTCTTCAATGGATTGGAAAAGATTTGATAACAGATTAGTACAAACTATTGCAATATGACGGTGACTTTCATTAGGAGGAACATTACTGACCTCATCTACACTATACCCGATGTACTCAGGTATGCGGCCAGGTTTTCGGGTTCACTGCATAGATTAGTTTGTTCGGAATATATTAGGGTGGAAAAGTTGGCAATGTAAGATTTCGATTCGGCGCTGTGATTTCTTTTTGTATGCTAAAACGCGTTTCACCTATACGGAGAAATTTATTTTTCTTTTGTAGTAGTACCAAAAATTGGGAGCGGTGGTAGCTCAATGGTAAGGACACGCGCCTCTTAACCGAGGAGTGCGGGTTCAAGCCCGGCACGTACCTCTGGATTTTTCAAATCTATGTACGTATTTATACCACTAGCTCGGCGGTGAGGGAAAACATCGTGATGAAACCTGCAAATTCAAACAACTTTGGATTTGTAACCATGATCCAAAAATTGTCTGGTTCCCCTATCTTAGGGTTACGAAGGTCAGATCGGCAGTCGCTTCAATGTAATTACCAGACTCGCTAAATCCTGGATCATGGCTAAGCGGACCCCGTCTAAACACGGGACATAACGCTAGGAAGATGATGAGTTGTACCAATAATAGTCATTATTGGTAACGCTATAATAATAATAAATTCATCAGACTGACACACCAATGCCCTAGTTCCGAACTAAGCTTATGCTTGTGCTATGGATATTGAACGGATAGACATACTTAAATACGTTTATAAACATCCATGACTCGAGTACAAATGTCCATGTTCATCACACCAAACTTTTTCCCCTAGCGGGATTCGAACCCGCGACCCTTGGTTTTGTGGCCAGGGTCTCCGACCACTCGACTAACGGGCCTGTCAAATATTACGCTAATTGCAATCAAAGGTCTATCTATATAACATACCTTTGTTTAGTTATACCTTTGTAATTAAGTTGATGTCTGATATTCGGTGATTGATGGGAAATCCTATGTACCTACTTACTAGACAATGAAAACAAAATTTGGACCACAGTTTCTTTACAAACGATTTCTTCAAACAACTAATCATATTGTCTTTGCCAGCCCTTTGTAATAACAAATAAATAAAAATATCGAGTCACTTACATTTTACATAACATCCTAGGAGTAACAGAATTTTCATCTCCCTAAAACCTTTAATTTTCTCTGATAAAACACATGTCCTTATCGCCGTTTTCAACTTCGGCAGGCTCCGATTTATTAAAACATTTGTTGCTAAAAACAATTTACGGTACAAAGCTAAAACAATTCCCTTTTTTTAGACAACACAGTGGCACAGGGTCAGCTGAGCTCAAATAATTCGGGACTCGGTTATCTCACATGACTGCCTAAACAAACCTTTTTTAATATCCTATATAAATTCTCAAACTCAAACTTTAAATATATTTATTTACGTAGGCCTTAAAAAAGGAATTGTGAATTGTCAAGTAATAGGTACAAAATAGAACAATTTGAATTTACCACCGGTTCGGAATGTCGCATCTACCGAGAAGAAACCGGCAAGAAACTTGGTGGTTACTCTTTTCAATACCAGATTGAATATAAAAAAATTAATTTACAGATTAATAATTAATATTTATACCAAGTCATACAGTTAATGTTCATTGAAGATTCAGCCGAGTATTTAAAAGTAAAAGGTAAATTACGCAATACTATCTATTAATAATAATACTTGGAGAGCTGTAAGACTTTAGTCTACTGTATGTGTAGGTATAATCCTTTTAATGTTATAAACGCGAAAGTTTGTTAGGTGGATGGATGTTTGTTACTCTTTCACGCAAAAACTACTGAATGGATTTTAATGAAACGTTATAATAATATAGCCAATACATCTGAATAACACTTAGACTATGTTTTATCGATGTAACACGCAAGCGAAACTGCGAGCAGAAGGTAGTAAATATTATGGGTCGTTCTTTGCGAACGGCTGTAGACAATCTATTTAATTACATATTTAGAAGCTACAAGCTTTAAAAGAAGACAAACACAGTGCTTTTTTACACTAATACTAGCCGTGCCCGCGGTTTCACCCGCGTTTATGGTTAATGTTATATAGCCTATAGCCTTCCTCGATAAATGGGCTATCTAACACTGAAATATTTTTTAAATCAGAACAGTACTTCCTAAAATTAGCGCGTTCAAGCAAACAAACAAACAAACTATATCTATCTATAGTATTTATGTAACTCAAAAACTACTAACCGATTTCCAAAATTACTTCATCATCAGAATGCTTTTTATAAATATAAATTATTTCTGAGTAATATTATGCTAAATTTGTTGGTTTATGAATATGTTTATTTCACCTAGATTATTATAAAAACTCGCTAACTATATTTAACTATACGCTTTATAAAAAAAAAACAAATGCAGATAATATACTCTTATATAGATTAATTATAAATATTCGTACAAAGCAAATTACTTATCAAACATCTAAATGAAATAAAGTAAATTCGACCAATTTTAGCAATTCAATGAAATTTTAACACTGAAATCCATTTGAAACCCGTTCAAGCGAAATATTGAAATCCCAATAGCTAAATTTACGCAGAATTCTAGAAACCAATAGTTTCTAGAATTCTGCGTAAATTCCTGAAACATTTCCTAGCCAAATTCGAATATCAAGTACCTATGTGCCATGTTATTTCCTCACTGTTCAAAAGTTTTTTAGTTGCCAACAAATCTTGATTTGACTGGCTCGATGGCGCATTCGGTAGTGACCCTGCCCCATGCG
The DNA here is from genome assembly GCA_951394215.1 of Glyphodes perspectalis. Classification (NCBI taxonomy): domain Eukaryota; kingdom Metazoa; phylum Arthropoda; class Insecta; order Lepidoptera; family Crambidae; genus Glyphodes; species Glyphodes perspectalis. The sequence goes on along the minus strand of OX596210.1, from coordinate 719,823 downwards.
CCAAGAGTAGTAGGTTTGATCCCCATCCAGGAAAAACATTCGTGTGATGAATACTTGTGTTTGTTCTGTATCTGGGTGTTAATATCGAATATTTAAATATATATTTGTAATACCACTGTTGTTTCTGATATCCGTAACACAAGTGCTTAAGCTTTTTACCTCGGAGTCAGATCAATGTATGTGATTTAGTCTGAAATCTATTATGCTATTTGGTACTTAATTCATTAACTTTGTGCTTCGAGACGAAAGCATATTTCATCACTTTTAAACCATTTGATGTCATTGCCATTTGAACCATGATTAAATTTTGTTTACTTGTATATAATATTGTTAAAATGCATAATTGTTAGAAATATATTTTTAACGATGTACACACATATCAGATTAGATTTAAGACAACACATTACAATACATTAGTCTAATACAGATTAAGTAGCTTAAGAATTCTTAACACAAGCTATGGATATTAGATTCAACCGTGGTCTCAATGATACATATACCTAGTAGGTATATTATTTACACAATGTTAAAGTTAGTTAATTAATAAAATTATGAGTCATAATTCATAATTATTTCAATTATCACCCACTGGAGAATTCCGAAATTGAGTTAACGGCGAAGCGCACTTTTAATCAGAATGTACCCTTGGGTATTTGAGACAGTTAAATGAGTTAATGGTTCGAAAGAAATTAGATTTTGGGGTCAGGCGGTTTGTGATGAACTATGGGTATTTAACCTTTCCATTTATAGAGGTCAGGTAGTTAAGTTTGACTTCTCTCCGGTCATGTTGGGTTGCTGTCTCGCCGAACTATGAGAGTGAAAGAACAGACAGTGTACCTTGCGCTGGCACATGCGCATTATTATAATATATAATAGTATATTGAAGACAATGGGTTCTGCAACTACATTTTTATTACTTCAGGGTTTGACGTCATGTTTCAGTTTGACACTGCTGATCATCGATATCCTCACGAAGAAGTATGTTTTCCTTTGCATTTATTTAACCTGACATATTTAAGCACTCTTTATTCTTTCTTGGTCTCTACTTATTTAGTTACATCTGGGCAAAATCTGGAACATTTATATGAGATGCAAAAATAAATTACAATTTTCAAATAAATTTAATTTCCCCATTTCATCACTCTCATACAGCGTTCGTTAACGTTTTAATCGTTTTGTATATCCAATTATTAAGTTTTTATATATTTAAATAAGAATCGATCAATGTCGCAATAGTCTTTTCAGCAGCTGTCAAACTAGAAGATTTATTAAAGAAACAGTTTAGATTCTGTAAGCTTAATTAAAACAAGTTAGGACTGATTGCAAATTTAATAAGAATTTACAGAAAAAGTCAAACACAAAATATAGACTAACCTGTTTCGAGATTGAATTCGATTTAGCGATTTAGTTATCCACCCCATAATATAAATTTTTATAACAAAATATTTCCATTAATCATAGTCCGAACTACATCGTCATAGCCATCGTATAAATCTCCATTATGATCGCTGAGCCAAGGTCCTCCATCCGATTTGTTTGATACATTCGCTCGTTATCGTCAGAGACATCTCGGTAATAGCGGAAGAAAGGAACGAAAAATGTTTATTCAACGCTGTAACATAAGTTACGAAGGAAGATTTATTTTCATTGAGACTACTTCGCAAAACTTTGTTACTTCTTCTTTGAGTATTCTAGGTAATGGAATGAAGGCCCAAAAATAAACACTTCAGGTTCAGTAAACTCAACGAAAATAAATGATATGAGAGATTGGTGCAAATACATTTTTTTCATAATCGTTAATTTGATAATTGAACACATTACTTGTGACGTTAAATTTTAAATGACATTGAACATTTTGAACACTATATTATATAGATAATTGTGTAGGAAATAAAATTATTTAATGTTCAAAATCGAACTGCGTCCACCAAATAAACCTACTATCTCATTATCCCAGTTTAATTTCACTTGAAAAATTATTATTTGCTTAATGTCGTTGCAGGGTAGGTATTTGAAAACCCTCCGTTTCAGATCCAACTGTAAACAATGAAATTGATGTTAACTCTAATATTTACTGAAAACTGAACTGATGGAAAAAATACAATACACCACACTTGGCTTCGTAAACATGATGTCGTACCATTTATTTCTGATATGTATAAATAAAGATTTGCTATTACTCGCTATCTCCGCTAACACAGTTTTTTAAGTATTTAGCACAGGTGCTTTGAGACATGGCCTATTCATATTCAATTCAATGAAAATACTCATGTTCCGAATATTAAGTTACCTACTACACATACCAACAAGCCCTAAGACATGACCGTGTCGTAATATTTATAGGCGGTGCCATAATAATTTGATGTCGTACTTCTTACGCGGTACGTGGGAGCTTTGCGACGGATTCCATAATACTCGTATTATTGCTTCTTTGGGTATTTGTAGGTACGTAAAATATAAGCGTGTTCATGTTAGTAATGCCTAAGAATAAACATGCGGTTTTTACCTATCGGCATTTCAAGTATATTCATATTTTTCAGCTCTTCCAAATATTTCTTCCAAATTTTCTTTTTACAAAATAAAAACCATCAATTATTTTTTTCAAAGTTGTGCGCTTATCATACTTAAAAACTCAATGTTTAATTATTGATTTAAATTTGTTATTTGGATCACGGCGGCGTCAAAATTTTATATCTAATCCTAGGTATAATCTAAACTTCAAAATTTTCCATAACCTCTTCTTTTTGTTCTCAGGGGATATGGGCCAAATTGTCAACCTAAACTATTATTTTACAACTATTTCCTCATTAGTATTAATGGGACTAAATATATTGTAACAATATTCAGGTTACTTCATTAGTCGTATATATATATTTGTATATATAGCTTATATCTGCAAGTGAAGCGGTACAAAAGCTTTACCGTACTATACAGTAACTTAGACTGCCTCGCTTATGTGATTTGACACCACAGTTTTAATCTGACCCGAAGCCCTCGCAAGATCTTGCGCACTCCAGCACCTTATTAGATTCGTATAAATCCCGGTTGTCCAACAGGGCACCAATATTGCGCCTCAAGGCCGTACGTCGAATTAATCTCTAGTAATCTTGCAGTTCCGACGTAGCAAGGTTGCAGTCTATAATGACGGCGTATTGAATTTCGCGGATCATTTGCCTCCCTTATTGAGGTTGCCAGATGTATCCTTTATGAGAATACGAGTATGCGAGCGATCTCAAGGTTTAGTTAAGATTGGTTTTATTGGATTCTGGGAGTGTATTGGCAGATATAGTTTAGGGACGACGACTTTCATGTATTGAGGATGTTATTGTTGAACCAAATGTTATGTTGTCTTTAATAAACTTTATCTTAATTTGCATGATACCTATTCAGGTATCAAATATGGCTTATTTAATGAAATTTAATTTTTTACAGCCAATAGACTGCTATTGTTTCTTCTCGTTGCATAAAGTGGTCACCGCAAACACCAAAAATAAAGAAAAAATAAAAATGTTGCGTGTAAAAAAAAAATGGCTATTAAAACCGGAGCGTTACGAAGTGTGACGGGTCAGCTAGAACTATAATAAAAATCTTATTAAGATAAATGATGTGGAGTTTTTGTTGATCTGCCCCATTTTGATCTGATATGTAATTTAAAATTCTGACGCATAACATTTCATGAATACGGTGTCTATATTCTGGAAGGTTATTAAAATTCACATGTAGTATGTAAAATGAGCCCGTTAAATGTATTTTTTTTTCGCATAATGTGTATGCATAATATCTAGCTAATGCATTATTTAAATTTGATCAATATTCTACACGCGACGAAGGCTATAAGATGAACTAAGGATTTGCCATAGTGGATATTTTACGCGATCGTAAACATAAACAAAATTACCCACTCCATTAAATGTCTATTCGATGGATTTGTACGCGATTAATAAAATGAATCGAGATAGATCTTTTCTCGAACAAGTTTTTATTTTATATATTTCAAAAACGACCGCTAATCGAGTACTTAGTTATTATTATATTTCTAAGGCAATATTTTCTTACCTCACATTTCGTATCATACAAAACGCACTTGTACTTTTAATAGTTTCGAATAGCCTATTGCCATAATATGCAACTTATCTTAGTCGTTGATTGCATAATAATGTTTGTAGAACAATCTTTAAATAATTATTATATAGGTTGTCTAAAAATTACCCTACCTATATTTTTACTTTTTAATGAAACATTCTCTGTGAAAATACTTTTTCCATGGAAACAGATCTCAGGTCATAAATGACATAAGCGATACACGCTATCTATCTAACATTAATTGTCTAGATTTGCGTTCAACGCTCTTAAATAATTGGGGGAAACTTTGTGAATACAAAACGTTATGAATACGCTCAAATGAGATATTTACTAGATAACTGTAATTTAGTCAGGGATTGTCGCTTAGTTAGGTAAAGTGGCTTTGTTGGTCAGGGGTCGCTGGCATTTATAATGATGTATAGAGCTGATAATCATATAATTTACGTACAACACTACTATGTAATTATACTAGAACACTAAGAACAATCCGTATAGTCAAAAGCAATGATATTTGCAGTCGCGTTGTATGCTTACAATTTCAATCGAAAAATATGTTCCTAACTTTATGATACATTGAAAATAAATAAAAATGATAGCTTAATTGAAATAGTACACAAAAGAGAGACAGCGATCGTATATTCCATTATGGCTGAATGATAACAAATTTTACAAAACATCCTGATTGTAACGTTTTCAAATCTTCATTCAGATTGTGCACGCTTATGGCATACCTAAATAAATATAAAACATACATACATACATAACACCACGCCCATAATCCTCGAAGGGGTAGGCAGAGTCAAATGGGCAACAGATCCCTTTAACCACATTCAGCCAAAAACAAAACAGGGCAGGGTTAGACGTAAAAATGTGAAAAAGTAGTGACAAGTGGCTAGCTCGTCGCCTACACAATCACATACCCAAAACTCCATATAGGTACCATTAGTCTCCTTATACGACATGCTAGGCAAGAAACACAGTTAGCACATTATTTTTAATTCCCAGATCAACATGGAACAATGGGCTGGGTTAGATGGAAAATATAAACATTTATTATTTATCACTTATATGTGAAATGTAGTCTAACCATCAAAAAATTGTCTGGTTCCCCTATCTTAGGGCTATGAAGGTGAGATCGGCAGTCGCTTCAATGTTATTACTAGACTCGTTTAATCCTGGATCATGGTTTAAGCGGACACCGTCTAAGCACGGGACATAACGGTAGGAATATGATGATGTATTCTGTAGTCTACACATTACATTAAAAAAAAATGTTATACTTACCTAGTTAACTTAACTAGTTTTATACATACACCACGACTAAAATCTTTGTAGAGGTAGATAAAGTTAATGTAATGATATGCTCCTTATACCACGTTCAGAAATAAAATAAAATTATGTTACAAAGATAGTTGCTCTAGTTTCTAGTATTATATTTTTGTTTATTATAAACAATTCTAGACCTCAATTGCCTTTATTGTGCCACTTACGGAACGGGGTCGGCAATTTGACAGCAACTTGTAACACACGCTGACATAACGTATTCCGCACAATGACCGCCCTTAAAAACTTTCAGCCCAAAAGTTTATTTGGGTTAAGTTAAGTTAAGTTACACTTCTGAGTGCTTCAGCTGCACAATCTCATATTTTGGCGAATGTACTTAATATACGAAAAGTGCCAATTTAGTGTAGACGTTCTTGGTTGGTTTAAATTGTTGTAATTGTTCTAGTCCATTTTAATTTTAACACATTAATTTTGTCATAATTGTTAACCAACGAATGAAGGTCATAAGAAACACTAAGGATATCTAATAGTTGTTGATTTAGTTAGAATTGCTCCTAAGTAAAAGAATTTACATAATTAAAAACCGATTTTCTTCAGTAAAAATAACAGCCTAATTGCCAATGGGATGATTTTTAAATGTCACCAGCTTTCGCAAATAGGATTTTTACTGTTCTGGTTGTATTAATACGATTATTCAATGATCGGTAAAAAATATGTCCCATAACTGTTCCTTAATCAAAAAGTACCCCAGAACAGGAAAAATTATAAATTAAATTTAATATAAATACGAAGCCAATGATTTCTTCAATTCATTCATACTAAAAAAACTTAAGAACTAAAAAAACTAAATACTTTAGATTTTCAATGATTACTTTCGAAAATGTTGCTTACCTATGAAGGTAGTTTATCAAGAATTAGTAGGCAATAATTAAAAGATTAACTAAAGTTATACTGATCCAACACTTGGATATAATGCGTATCTAAAACTATAACAATCATGTTTATCGCTGTAACATCAAAGATAAGTGGCAATTACTCCTGCGCGCTCAGCTCAGACTGGACGCTAGGTAACAGGGCGCGTCCCACATACGGGACACTCGCTATTAGCCAATATTTCACGGGCCGAGTCGCCCAATTTGTCGCCCTAGGGACATCCGTAAGCGAGGTCTCTCTCAAGGACTAGTATTATCGGCTTTTCATGGTAGGTTTTATTCATCAATATGTATATTCAGATATTATCTGACAGATACATATAGAAAAGGTAGCCGTGCCCGCGGTTTTACCCGCGTTTATGGTAAGTGTTTGAAGTATAGCTTTCCTCGATAAATGGGCTATCTAACTCTGAAAGATTTTTTCAAAACGGTCCAGTAGTTCCCGAGATTCACGCGTTCAAACAAACAAACAAACTCTTCAGCCTTATAATATTAGTATAGTATAGACTGAAGGACTGTGGAAAAAGCGTCCCGATTTGTATATAGTTTTTAGTGAAGTGAGTACCGATATAATCTTTAACGTACTCTTGTATTATTCGCTTACAGAGTTAAGTTCCAAAGCACGCATTGGCAATGCTAAAAAAACTTTTTACCAGTATTCAATTTTAACATATGATAGTATATCAGTTTATGCCTAGGTTGCTAATAGGTAGTAAATATGATTAAACATCCTTTGAGGATTTGATTGAAAACGCAATCTCCCGCAACTGATGTTTCATCGGCAAACGCAGTTATGGGAAATGGACCATCGTATCAGGAGCCCTCGCGATCAGGTGCTATTAAGGTCAGCAAGCTGCTGTTTGTCGGATGTAGGCTAGATTTATAAATGTATGTATAGTTTGTTAGCATTGGGTAACTTACACTTTGGGATTTGTACAAGTCTTATACATTTTGATGTGTATGTAGTTGGTGCTTATATAAAAATTTGCTTTATATATAATAGATAGATATCGAGTAACAGTGTTTGTGGGCGAACTCTTCTAAAACGGCCGGGCCAATTTTATTGTTTTTTTTTGTATCATATATAAGTAACTAGCCCTAGCCCTAGCCCTAGACAGAACCTAAATTTGTATTTAGTTTCTGCTTTCTTCTATTTTTACCCCCTATTTGTTAATGGCAGAAGAACGTTTGCCGGGTCAGCTAGTTAACCAATATATTTTTTGCATCATACTGTCTCTTTTAAATTATAAGTACTTATCTTACTTTAAAAAAAATCCTGTCTTCCATACTTACCCTGTGAAAGATAATACATTATACCTAATATAAATATGTATGTATGTCAAAATTATTTATTAACGGCATACACGCTTAATGTTACAATTATAAAACCTCTCAAAAAGCATATTTTTAACCTCCATAAATACCCAATTTCCCACTTTAAAATTGGTTATCCTAGTACAGGTAATAAAAATGAGGAAACGAGGCAGGTAATTACATAATGGGCAGGGACTCCGGACTTCATAGCCGGGGCTGCTTTGCGAAGGGTTTGAGAATTCAATTTCCGTTCAAAGGGTTAGCCGAGAGAAGCACGCACGGAATGTGGTTTGATTTGCAGGGATCACTTTGGGAATTCCTAAATATATTTGGTAATACCGATGCTTCCGATAACAAGCATAATGTAATTAGATCTATTTGTTAAACAGTGATCAAAAACAGATAATTTTAAAATGTCATTCACAAATTGGTGACTTTATTGGTTTGTTAATTTTTATTTGATCTTAAACGTACGTGTAATCTCTGTTTCTGCAACCGCAAGCTATACAATTTATTGTAAGAATTTACAATGGGTATAAAAGTAATGAATTCTTCGTCATAATTTAATTTCTTCTGTTCTATAGGATATTACCTCCTTTTAATATATAATTACTATATATTTTTCTTGACGACGACCGCTGAATTTGCATTGTATTTCATCTAAGATATTTTTAAAAGAAAAGAATAGAAACGAAACAAAACACTAAACAGCTAAGTTCGAAACCGCTTAACAGATGTAATGATAAACTAACTAAACTTCACGCCACTTCCCTAACGGGGTAGGCAGAGAGAACCGAACGCCATATGGCACGATCCTTACACACCTGGTAAACAATATCCACAAAACTGTGTTGTCCACTTAGGTTAGACCCGACGGATCTTAAATAACTATCTATCACCAGTGTGACATGCTAACCTACATAGGCTTGCTTTAAAACGTCTACCTCAGCCAGATAGGTGAAATGGGTTATATGGAGCGTGGGGGGAGGAGCGAGATTCCATCAATAAAGTAAATATTTCTTTACACTCACTGGATCGTGGTCGTGTTTGAGAGAAACTCGAACGCGCATCGATTTGAAGTTGCACAGATTTAAAAGAACGAATTTTGTTTACATTTTTGTATCTTATACCTATGTTTAAAGTAGCACACTGTTTTTCTAGCTCCAATACAATATGCGGTTATTATAAGAATAAATGATAGATCCCAAGTTGGTCTGGGACTTAAACAGAATGCGCCCACTGTGTTTCTCGTCTAGAATGTCGTAAAAGGCGACCAATGTTATATCGGGTTTTGGGTATGTGATTGTGTAGGCGACGAGAAACCCACTTGTTACTAGTTTCTCACAATTTTCCATCTAACTCAGTCCAGTTACATTTTTGGCTGAATGCATGGTATAAGAGGCCTGCTGCCTCTTTGACTCTGCCTTTTGGGGATTTAGGGCTGGTTATGTATGTAAAGGTTAGATATACTTACTTAAAACATTTAATAATGTCCGTATCTCGATATAAGTCTAATTTTAATAAAATATACCTACTTAGTTATATAACTACCAATAGAAGACGTCTGCAAAAGTTATAACAACGATTTATACAACGTTCGCAATCAAAACCCCCAAGAACAAATTGAAATGAAACCTGAGTAGATACATTTTATGAAAATTAATCACAATATTATCTTTTGATTTCAAGTATTCGTTTTCATCAACAACCGGCCTTTCAAATCAACTACCTAACTTTATTGGGGCTTGAGCCAAAAAGTTTATTGTTAAACTCACTAGTACCTACCTATCTACATATATATGGCGTTATATCAACACAGATTGCTTTATAGTGTCTGTTTGTGATAAATCTGAAATTGAGGGGTGATATTGAATGATCAGTGGAACTTATTTACATAGGTACATTTGAATTAATACATTTTCTAGTTTCACTAATTTCCATTTCTTTTTCAACCAACTTCAAAAAAAGGAGGAGGTTCTCAATTCGACCGTATATATATATATATATATATATATATATATATATATATATATATATATTTACCCCGCTAGGGATGTGTCGTGAAGTTTAGTTAGTTAGTTAGTTATACCTATATATTTTTTTTTATGTGTGTTCGCGGATAACTTTTTCTGTTGGAAACGAGATATCCCAAGGGTGGTCCCATGACATGGAAACCAGGATCTGATGATTTGGTTATATGCCATTACAGTTCTGATGATGGAGACCATAGACAGTAGAGGGAATTCCTCAATTTACAGCAGTTTTAGAGCAAATATTTAAATTTTAAAGTCAGTCAAATCGCCTTGACCATTGTTCAGTTTTTAGATTTTTTGATGTATATTTTCATATTAAGGAAAGCAGTTTGGGTACTAATGACCAGAGAGACCAGATAAGGACCAAAATGATCCTGTGGTGTTTTATTACTTTTATATCTACTATTGCGCCATATTCACAGACTGTCCAATAACTGTCACTAACTGTCCAAAAAATATAAATTTTGTACAACTATGTTTTTTATTTGGATAATATATTTCTTCACACTGATATTTTGCAGTTATTCACAAGAGATCAGATTTTTGAATTATTATTATGATAGCTCATTTTATCTAATTTCAAGATATTTCTATAGTATCTTAGATACTATATTAGCTGACGCAAAAAAAATCATTACATTATTTTTTAATTTGCCTAACTAAACAGGCCGTTATTGGACGGCCTGTTTACTCTACTTAACTTCAATAAATTTTCAGGGAAATATGAAAATCACAAAACAATCGTCAAGTACTTTTGTTTGAAGAGTAAAATTGTATACTTAACTGTACATTAAAATACAATTTGTAGTCTGCATCAAGCTTCTCAATCCTAGGTAAGGATCCCCCCTCTCTCTCACCTAAAGGGGAACCAGAAATGGGTCAGACCGATGAACTGGGCCACAAGCACGCGAGCCCGTCGTGTCGAAGACAACTTGACGTTTGATAATGGGAAACTTGAAGTAGGCAAATAAAAATGCACTGAAACTTGACTCGTTGTTGCTGCGTCTCGTTTCGAAACGTTTGCGTTTGCAAAGTTGGACAATGATGACACTAATATCCAGTTTAAAGGTATTGTTAAGGGGTTTTATTTAGAAAGGTTCAATGAAGTGCATAAAATAATTGATAAATAACAAGTGTGACATTAAATGATTTAGTTGCAAACTATTTAGAGGCATTTAACTTGGTGCCAGGATAGAATATGAGCTTTAGCGTATAAGGTGTAGTCAGAAATTCTGAAACTGTTAATATCTTACAAAAAACGGTAGCTAGGATGTAGCTCCTTCGCTAAAAATAAAAGGTTTTTGAATTAACCCATTGTGGTTTAGGAACGAAAACAAACAAACAATAATTTAACCAAATCGTTTACTTTAAATAGATCGATACCCTAAATTGATCCAGACATTTTATTACGAAACACACGAGCACCTATCACAAGCCTCTTTTCAATCTCCCATCCCAATCCAATAACTTTATTGAAATCCTCCGAGCTCACGCTCAAAACGTTGAAATATTTCGAAATGCATGAAAGAGTCCCCATTCCTTCGAATGTTTATATTTATGTTTATTGAGAACATCGTATAATTTTCTTTTAATTGAAATTGGCGCTTCGCAGTAGAAAAATATAGATGTAATCATCTGTTTGTCAATCATTATCAGTTATTTGAAAATAAAGATCAAGAATATGAATTGTATTTTTGTCAACCATACATACTTACTTGTGTTACTTGTTGTCGCAGATATGTATTATGTATAAAAGGAAAGTCAAGTTAGTTAAATTTTTTTTACTTAAGGACGGCCATATTGATTTTTATAATCTTTCACTTGTTGGAAACACCTACTCCCCAAATTGCGGAATAATTTTAAGAGCATAAGAACAATCAACGAGATAAAAATTAAGAAAACTCATTGTAAACGGCTTTTCTATGATATTTTGAGAATAGGGTGGTACGAAATTTGCCCCGTCATCTATAAAATTAAATCACATTTTAGTGTTGGGTCAGAAATTATTCTCAATGAATGTTGAATAGTTTTTAACACTATCGCATGAACTATTTCGGCCGTATTTGCGGAGGCTTAGTTGAATGTTGGGATGACCGCAGATATTGTTTGCCTCGGCTCAAAGTGGTGCGGTTTCTGGCGGCAGACCTATGGAAGTTTTGTGTGTCAAACCACCAATAGTTTGTAGTTTCGGGGAATATCAACTTGGCTAAATTGATTTAGACGGAGTAACGTAAAATCCTTGTGGCCGGTTTAATATTTTGGTCTTACAATCTTCTAACGTAGGTAGGTATTGGATGATGTAAAATATAAAGTTAAATAAAAAAGAGCGATTACTCTCCAATAACATCAATCTATTATTAAATTTATCTTGTTCACTTATGTTAAAGACTAGGCCTGATAGCCTAGACCTGACCTTATAGCCAAATTCAGTAAATCCCAGATCACGATAAACCCCAACCAAAAATGCATTAAGTGCCAGAAAGAAGGGATCCGTCCTCAATTGTATGCTGATACTTATTTAATTTCGACAGGCCCGTTGGTCGAGTGGTCAGAGACCCTGGCCACGAAACCAAGGGTCGCGGGTTCGAATCCCGCTAGGGGCAAATGTTTCGTGTGATGAACATGGACATTTGTACTTGAGTCATGGATGTATATAAACATATTTAAGTATGTCTATCCGTTCGCCTAGTATCCATAGTACAAGCATAAGCTTAGTTTGGAACTAGGGAATTGGTGTGTTAGTCTGGAGAATTTATTTATTTATTTATTTATTATAATTTCGATAAATGGTTCCAACTCCCAGCCTCCACTAGGTCACGGACACCCAAAGACCACAACCACTTATTTTTATTTTCTCCGACCTATCCCTTCCCGAGACCGCCCATTCGTTAGCCATTCAAGCCTAACGTTTAAGTCCTCTTACAGTTGTTCAAGGTTTACTAAGTAGCTTTTGTTATAACTCCAAAAGAAGTAACCTTTTAACCTGTTTTCCCCAACACCAAAGTAACACACACGTAACTTCACCCCCATAATCCCCGAAAGGTAGGCAGAGTCAAAGGGACAGCAGACCCCTTTAACCACATTCAGCCAAAAACAAAACTGGGCTGGGTTAGATGGAAAATTGAGAAAAAGCAGTGACAAGTACCTAGCTTGTCGCCTACACAATCACATACCCAAAACCCGATATACCATTAGTCATCTTTTACGACATGCTAGGCAAGAGACACAGTTGGCACTTTCATTTTTAGTCCCCGACCAACATGGGACAAAGTCAACATACAAAAGTAACTAATCCGGTATAATAAGGTAGAGCAAGAAGCGGTACGCGGGTGCCCGGGCGGATGTTTGAAGAGGCTGCCTTCATTAAATTTGGATGGGCACGTAAAAACAAACATTTCATCTTACCAAATGACCTAATTACATAATTTAATTAAGGCCAAGTGACCTCGTTTTGTGGGATATTCATGTGTGTTAAAAGGCGATTTGCTTTTAAATTTTCTACGGTACAATACTTTATAAAGACAACAGGAATGATTACAGAATCTTTTCTTTGACTCGTATTGTTTGTATTATCTTATGATTAGCAATAATGAAAGGAAGGTTCTCCGAACATCTGTTTTTCAATACAGGTTTGGTTTATAATAAAATGTATAAGTAACATTAATGTTAATCTAACTTTAAATTTTGTTGTTACTTACTTTTTACTAGTACAAAAATGCAATATATTTAAAAAATAATTAAGTAAACCTATAGCTAAGCTTGTCTTGTCGCAAGACAACATACAAATTGCCCAAACAGTCCTGTTGAACAAATAAAATTCCAGTGCACAATGTTTTTCCCTGTCGTTTCATTAAACGTTGGCGCAACAGTCTCGAATTTACGTTATTAAGCTAATAAATTATTAGAGCACTCGTGGGAGCATTGTTGATTTCATTTTGGGGGTCTAAATGAAAACGGCAAACAAAAAATACATTGCAAATAGCAGCACATTTAACAGTATTTCAACGACAGACAGAGATGCGTTGCCAAAAATCAACAAGTTTCAAACGCTGTATGCTATGAATACAATTTTCATGATAAAAATGTCGAACTTTATCCCTAAAATATCTTTAAACCCGTGTACGTTGTGTTAGTAATCGTATTAATAACATAAATTATTTTATTATTGTACAAAGGTAAATTAAATGGATGCAAAATCTACCATTGCAGTTGGACTGTTTGCATATTCCTAAGCATGATTTATTTCATCTTCGTACCTACCAAAAACAGATAGCAAATTAACATAAACTGACCTAACTTAGTGAAAGTAGGCCAGTTTATAGCGAACCATCCATTTTAGAGGTTGCGACTCAGCAAATAGCTTAGCGGGGAATAGATTTATCTATTCTAGATTATAATCGCTTGACCTTAGTTCAAAGTCCTAGTCTAGCTCGATCACGACGTCTGGCTTATCGATGTATTGGCACTGTTTATAGACTTGCGAAGTCAAGTTGTAAATTAATGTTATGGTTATTTAAAAAAAAAAATATTACTGAATACATAGCTATGTTTTGTATACATTTCAAGACAAACAAAAGAATATATATAACTTCGAACTGGGTTGTAACTAAAGATTAAATCCTTGGTTAATACATAATATGGGTAGGTAAGAAGATTTTATCATAAATTCAATTGCCTGGGATTCAAAAAATATGTAGAATAAAATTACCTGCCTCTGTTTTCTTACAATAACTGTGATCCAATATATTTTAGGCAAAATAGGTTTTCGTAATCACTATTACGAATAGATGTTTTAAAATCGCATTCTCCATTTCAGACAAACTCTAAATAATATTTCTGACAAAATTGTATCTCATGCCAAACTATGTCGCAGAGAAGTATAAAACTTTGTAAACAAAAAAAAAATTTAATGAATTTCTGTATATTTATATATTTTATTCTGTATTATATATTTTAAATACGGAAACTAACTAAAAATATATTAGCATTAGTATGATTTAGTATACAAAAAATATTTTTAACAATCAGAATAGTTATTGATTAAACACTGAAACAAGTCAAGATTCATAATATTACAATTATTCAAATCGATGCTAGGTCAAGGAACGAATATTTAGGTTACGAAATCGTAAAAATAATACCTGAAGTCGGCCATCATTAAAATCGAATCAGTTCCTTCGAGTTGAATCGATACAGCTGTACCGATGCACTCTTCTTCGTCGCGTCTAAAACGAATACCGACTTTATGCCGTTGGTATATGCCTGGAATTTAATTGAGGCTCCCGTTGTCATTTCCGACTTTTGTGTTGTAATGCGCTTTGTTGTGGGGCAAGGCCACGGGGGAAGAGGACGGAGGGAGTTCGTAGGGGGTGTGAGAGCGAGACGGGGGTAGCGGAATGCAAGGCTACGGGGTCGCAGGTAGGACAGTGACCTGACCTACATTGGGTTGCAGGGCATCGTGTAAATATTGATTTAGTGACCTGTTCTACCTGTTGCTGAGGTGAAGACGCCTCGGCATCTTGACGCGATGTATGGCGGAGGCATGGCATTCATAGGAAATGGAGACCCATCCTTAAGCCATGGGCGGGCGGATTTGTATCGCGTGTGATAAAAAATGACCTACCGAAGCTTTTTTGCATGGTTATTTTTTAAACTGGTGCTGTGGATTATAACCAAACGTTTTTGTTACAAGAAAGGTAGAAACGTTAAATTAAAAATAATAATATCCTACCATATCTATTAGTAGAATCATTGGAAATTAATATATTGGAAACGAAACGCTATTCAAAAACATCTCGATGATGTAATACAAACTAGAAAAGTAGTTTGTATGGCTGCTATCAATCGTGTTCTATATTAAAACGGTATTTTACTCCAAACAAAACTTTTCAATATAATATTTCACATAGAATCCATTCTTGAACATAAAAATTAAGTTGCGTAAGTGTTAAGATTTTATTACCGTTTAGTTCTATTGTTAATATGGAATACTAACTAACTAACTAAACTTCACGCCACTTCCCTAGCGGGGTAGGCAGAGAGAACCGAACGCCATATGGCACGATCCTTACACACCTCACTCGCCTCTTCAACATTCATAATCCTTTTCGTACAAGCTCTACGATTTTTATGACTCCTAACATACTATATTCCCAGTAATTATAAAAATACGTAGCTTACGTGTTACATAACGCCTGGGGATCCATCAGATACGGGTCCGAACTTGGATATGGGCAAATACTTGTGTAATGAACATGATCAACCATATCTCTATTCACAAACAAACATAACATGACGCCCATAATCCCCGAAGGGGTAGGCAGAGTCAAAGGGGCACAGATGCTTATATAACGTATTTATGGAAATCTATCCGGTACCTACCCAGTTTTCAAAGTGTAAGCATGTTTGTCTTTGGCTTTTGGAGTTAGCAATTTGGTATGACTGGGTGTGACAGTCTGATTTGTTAATTTACCATTCTGGAAATCTGATGGAACAAGACATAATTCGTTGAATGTTTTCTGACTTCCTCTGTCTCTTTTACAAACATACAGATACAAATGTTTCTTCTCTTTCTTGCAGCATGGGTGCTGGGCTGGCTGATGTGCAAAACTGTGCCTTACGTGCAGGGGCTCTCCGTGGCAGCTTCCGTCTACAGCCTGGTAGCGGTCTCGCTGGATAGGTAAGTCCATCACCTTTGATGTCTTCATCAGCCAATAAGCGTATCCACCTTTGAACCCAATGGGTATACCCACAACCTTGACTCGACCATAAGTAACTGGTTGGATGGCGCATTTGGTAGTGACGCTGCCCATTTCGCCAAGTGTTGTGGGTTCGATTCCCAACCAGGACAAACATTCGTATGACAAATACTTGTGTGTATTCTGTATCTGGGACATCTGATATTTAAGTACATATTTGTAATACCACTATTGATTCTGATATCCGTAATACAAGCTTAAGCTACTTAGCTCGGAATCAAATCAATGTATGTGATGTAGCCGGATATTTATTTATTTGTTTAATGGGTATGCCCACAACCTTGACACAACCCTAAGTAAACCTGAACAGATCACCAGGACCTATCTCAGCATGATAACGTATTATTAATTGCCTAATTATACAGAAGCACATAGTCAATTATATTTTATTTAAATAAAGATAAGTTTGTCACCAGTTATCTACTCCCCTTGGTACGTGTAACCTAAATTTTACAAACATTTTTGTCTTCATAAAATGCGAACAATGTCTTTAAAGGACTATATTGTATTATCAGATCAAGATATGTCAAGATATAAGTCTAATACCAATTAGAAAACCGTAAAATTTAGATTAATAAGAAGTTAACTTGTTACAAAATTTTCTAAATCTTATTATTCAGTAAGTCAGTTAGTAGTACATCGTATACCATCATGAACATTCATGAAATACAATACATGTAATTTAAAAAAAAAACTACTATAAATTGCAGTACCGAGCTACAGAATCATACCTAAAATATTTCTACTATTCTATACTAAAAATGTTCAATCCGATTTCCACCAACAATTCGACGATCGCCCATATTTTGATTGCATCGTACAGTTTTTCAATTCCACTAACTCGGAACAACATGTTTCACCCAAACAAACCCTTTCAGGGATTACTGCAGCACGAATCGGCCATCGCAATCTCCCCGACCTTGATCCTCTCCATTTGTTAAAACTTTCAATTCGACCCGAAATCCGCACCATAACCGCCCATGGGGTATCCGGGACCCTCCATACATACTAGATGATGTTGGCGCGAGCGCAATACAGTTAGTGATTTATTTATTAAAACAACACGCTTTGATTAAACAGTTCAAATGAAATGTGCTGGAATACAATACGTGCACTTGAAACATTGTTAGTTTGATGATTTTAGAGTAATCTGATGAAAATTGGCAGTCAAATAAAATAGGATCTAACTGATTCTGCAATGGAAAGTAATTCATTATATTATCGATTGTATTTTTTGAACTTGTAGCAAGTGAATAATTACTATCTGACCATTGATTGTGTTTTAAGGTGACTTTGTTTTTTTATAAAACTGTATTCTCTAACCTTCCTTTTAAATATATTGGTGATAAAAAAAGAAATTTGGAAATCGGTTAACAATAGGCAAGTTGACTCAAAAAAAATAATTAGTCCATTATATAGATTACAAAAAAATATTGCTCACGTATTTTTTCTTTTGTTTAGCAAACCAAAAATGACGAAGATACAGCGCGTTAAAGGTGCGCGTGACGTCACTTGTTCTGTTGAATTTTAGTAACAAGTGATGTAAAAGCGCCCCACTCCAGATCTTTGAAGCGCTGTATCTTTGTTATTTTCCGAGCATTTGATAAAGCAAAAAATACGAACTCAATATTTTTTGATAATCTGACTAGCGGACTAAAAAAATATTTTAGTCAACTAGCCTATTCTCAGAGATATCGAGTAACATAAATACAAGAAAAAAAAAATCATTCGAATTGAGAACCTCCTCCTTTTTTTTGAAGTCGGTTAAAAACTACATCAACACCCTTGCAATGTTTAAAGATTTAGATAAACAGACAGAAACGCTGACTTTTTTTATGCTATGCAAACATAACAAGTTTACGAAGTTGCCTTTTATTGATTAGCTGCTAGAATCTCATGCACAGTTAATAAAACCTACTCTAAAATTGAAAGCAATGAGAACGCAGTCGTCTCAATTAATTTCAACTCGCACGCTATTTAAACCAGTCTTTACGGGACGAATCCTGGTGCTACTTCGTATTCTGTGCCACAACAATCGAGAAAAAGGCCCAAATACCTGGACCAGCCTTGACCCAAAAGTGCCCATAATGCCGGCCCTATTATGCAGCTTGGGGCCGCGCGTCTAAAATTTGTCGGCTGCAGCCACGGGGACAGGCATTCTGATCGATGGGGGCTCGATGGGGTATTAGCTATGGAATCCCTTTGAATTTTTATGGCGTCCCGGGGAGGAATGTCGAGGACTCTGAAAAGGAAATTTGTTTTAGAGAGAGGGCTCTATTTTGCGGCCAAGTCGCTTTAGAGATAAGCGTAGAATACCATTACTTAGGTATTTGTAGATTTTGGTATCCGGTACTGTTAGGTATTTCTATTTTAAACTTTAACTTTAACGTAGTAGTTTATGAAAGACTATTATTATGTATACATATCTATTTTGTAGAAAGATTTTTAAAACTACAATCATATTTTGATGCCCATAATCCCCGAAGGAGTGCAAATTTAAGCAAAAAATTTAATTTAATTTATTACAACCCCATGTATGGGCCATTTTGAAAAATCGTAACGATTGACTAGCTCGTTGCCTACGCAATCACAGACTTAATATATGATATACTACTCATTATACTATCACGGACTAGTAAAAAAATAAGGACTCCGCGCCACTAACTAGACGTTGAAGCTCCTCAGGTGCCCCAACTTGACATGCAACTTACGTCACATATTGACGTAATGAGTGCTCCAAATGACAGATATCCGATATCTAGTATCCATTAGTATCTCACTTACACATGCATAAACGTGGCTTCACACTACAGTATGACAGCGTGGAGTCCTTCTTTTTTTACTAGTCCGTACATACAATTTACGGCTTTCTAAACAAGAAACGCAGTCAGTACATTTAAGTCCCAGACCAATATGGGAGTGGACATTAAATAAGTTGATTTAATACTTATTAATAAACGGCATGACATAATAATGAATATACAAAATGGCGTGTTGCTTAAAATTCACAACCGATACCATTAAAGGTCGGAGCTTTATGATATTACCCGAATTCTGGCTACGTGCTTCAAATTAATCAGCATACACGACTCCGGTTCACTGCAAACCGCGCCTCATTAATTTGGCTTAACTTTTGGAGGCCGACTGCAGCCTTCAAAAGGCTTTTACCGTCCTTGCATATGGTATTTAGGGGATGTTTAGATAATGATATGAAAGCCTGGTGTACAAGGTTGAATTCAATAACGCCGGATCAAGTATTTGGAGCACGGACACGGAAATGTATGAGCAAAGTTGGAACTGTGGAACGCTTAGTTGTTTGGAAATTGTTATGTAATATACGTTTAATGTTTGTGGTTTGGAAATTATGGAGTAAGGATTTTTGTACATCACTGAAATATGAAAAGTGCAAGCTTCTTTTTAGGCTATTAAATTTAAACTAAGATTTAATCTTTGCTGTTTGCTAAAAAGCTTTACGTGCCAATGATTTGTTAAAATAAATTAATAAAATAAATTATATTTGGCGCCATAATTGGTAAATTACGTGAAATTTAAATAAATTTCAATGAATGAATTCTATTTTGAGAGCTTAACGTTGTTACAGTTTTATTATTCAATGCTGAAATTACTGTCGTTCTAAATTGGACGCTGATTAACATTTCAATATGAATTCTTACTCAGAATATGCAAGTTACTAAAAAAAAACTATAAGCAGATGTTATCAAAGCAACAATACGACTAACTTTATGCACAATTAATTAAAACTTGAATGTAAGTCTTAATCCAATATACAAATATTACGTTTACCAATATATTGCAATTCCAATTTCAACAAGATTAGGTATAACTACAAGAATATTTTATCATAGCTATCAAAATAAGCGCTCAAAAATAAAACAATTTTTTATGACAGGCCTGTTGGTCGAGTGGTTAGAGACCCTGGCCACGTAACTAACGGCTGCGGGTTCGAATCCCACTTGTGGGCAAATGTTTCGTGTGATGAACATGGACATTTGCACTCGAGTCATAGATGTTTATAAACGTATTTAAGTATGTCTATCCGTTCACCTAGTATCCATAGCACAAGCATAAGCTTAGTTTGGAACTAGGGAATTGGTGTGTCAGTCTGGAGAATTTATATTTATTTATAATTATTTAAATTACAACCGATATTTAAATGTTTCTTAAGTGTTAAATCTGTTTTATCTTGCTCCCTAATCCTTAGCATAGACGATGAAAATTCGATTAAATAAACAAAACACTGGTGAAATACACATTAAATGAATTAAAATACTAAACCTAGCTCCGAACATTAACCTTATACAATATTGAATGGTACCTTAAGATGGGGGTCCCAGTGGATACGGATTCTCGTAATAAACCTTCCTTATTAGACAGGTAAAAGACCTAGCGCTCTGTTATATTGTTGAAATACGACATGTTATGCCTTCGTACGAAACAATATCCAGTCATAATTGTATTGCGAAACTGGCGTTGTAATCAGTGGTGGATTTACTCTAAGGCCCAGTAGGCTTGGGTTTAGGGCGGCCAGATATTAGAGGAGGCCAATCGTGATAAAAAATTATCTGATGATAACATTAAAGACATTAAGTTACGCGCCTAAGCGTTCCGCTGCTTTGGTGCTGAGAAAGGGCGGCTGGCTTATATGACCCCGGGCCTAGGGCGGCTACGACTGTAAATCTGCCATTGGATGTAACCCACGGTTTAATTTATTGTTATACACTGTGGAGTTTCCATGCTTAATCTGAGTAGCCTAATAGCTACTACATTGAGACGGTATTTTCTTAGAGTGGTCCAAGCCGGTCATGTTGAAACTAATACGGCGTCAGGTACATGTATACATAAATAAAATCACGCCCATAATCGTATAGGTAGGTAGGGTGGGTATCGAATTATGCACGGAATAACTAAAAAAATAAGAGATGGATGGATTGTGTGAAAGATGATATGAGTAAAATGGAAGTGGATAGCTTGATGACGGCTGACCGGGACGTATGGAAGAAGAAGACATGCTGCGCCGACCCCAGATGAACTGGGAGAAGGGCAAGAGGATGATGAACTAAAAAAATAACTATTTCGACTGCAAAGCTGTCGTCTTGAAACTCTCGTAAATTATCAAAGTCTGCTTATTTAGTCCTTAGTTTGTAAACATTTCGGATAGTTTTAAGAAGTACTTCATGCAATCATTCTGCTAATTAATTCTGGATGGCAATTCAAATTTTAATCAAATATTTTTAATAACATAACATCACGCTCACAATCCCCAAAGTTCCCGAAGGGGTAGGCAGAGTCAAAGAAGCAGCAGGCCCCTTTAACCACATTCAGCGAAAAATAAAACTGGGCTGGGTTAGATAGAAAATTGTGAAAAATTAGTGGCAAGTGGCTAGCTTGTCGTCTATACAATACATACCCAAAACCATTATACCATTAGTCACCTTTAACGACATGCTAGGTCCGCAAGCGGCGAGTTGGACGAAGGCGCCTGGCTCACAACCGCACAATGCTCTAGACGCGTATTGTGAGTGTAGTATCTGCAAAGATGCCGTTGATGGGGTTGTGGAAGATGCGACAGCGTGCCCACGACCCCTTCAGCATATGGAAGGGTCGGCAAATTCGGGGAGCGTGTTTTTAGTCGGTAGGAGTCCGGCATCACTGCCCTTGCATCAGTTGCGGCATGGGCGGCGATCCATGACGGATTTTCACCTCCTCGTAAACAAAAAAAAAAAAAAAAAAAAAAGGTAAGAAATACAGTTGGCACATTCTTTTAAAGGCCCAGCTCAACATGGGACAGATAAGTATTATACCTTAAAATGTTTAAATATCGCATACATGATGTTCAACATTTCACGTGCCGTTAACAGAGGACCCACACTCACTTAATATTCCAGTCAAACGCAGCAATGTTGCCGCTGCATCACATTCATCTCGCGTAATTAAATCACACCGTAATTGTTACTTCGTCGCAGCTTCTTCATTTAGGGGCGGTTTCATTATGACTCTCATCAATTTAACGACTACGTAATTAAAGTATCAATAAGCATTTGCATTTTTAGAGCGTTATATAGATTTTTGGCATTTATTATTCATATTTGAGCGCTAAATATCCCCCATTTTCGAGGGTAATATGATTTGCTTGTAATTGTAATTACAGTATGTAAAAAAAAAAATTATATATACCTAAATATAAAAATAAATTAATCATTAAATATTAATAATTGTCAAAAATGTAGGTATTTACTCCTCAACTAATACATTTTCACTTATATACCATTTATTCGTTGCAATGAAATTTGATGCGCCAAAATTTTAACAGGCGTATGATATTTTAACATTCGGTATCACGCCAGCTATCAATGAAGGGGCAAGACGAGTTCAAGATGCAATAAGCTGCTTAAACCACGTTCAGCAAAAAAATACATTTCGTTTAGTTAGATGAAAAATCGTGGAAAAGTATTGACAAGTGGCCAAGTCGTGGTCTACATACAAACCCCGTATCCAATTCGCTATTAGTCGCTTTCCACGACATGGTGGGCGAGGAACACATTACTTTCGAGTCCCAAACCAACACGGGCTTTAAATCAGACAGAAGCTGTATATAAATAAATAAATATAAATATCAGACTACATCACATACATTGATCTGTCTCCGAGGTAAGAGCTTAAGCACTTGTGTTACGGATATCAGAACCAACAGTGGTATTACAAATATATACTTAAATATTCAATATTAACACCCAGACACAGAACAAATCACAAGTATTCATCATGCAAATATTTGTCCTGGGTGGGGATCGAACCCACAACTCTTGGCGCACTATTATTATAGTAATTAAGATTAAGATCTACTTCCTATAGTCATAATAGCTATACCGGTGAACCGGAGGGAAGTGCATACTGGCATGGGCCGCATTCCCTCGCTCAGGAATGTAGGAACCGGCGTTGTTGCCTCAACTATGATCGCGCTGAATATATTATTGAGATATGGCCGTGTCGCATCCATTATCAAACTAATAGCGGAAGAATTTGTTTTGCCAACACATTCCACTGAGATGCCGCACATTGCTTCCTTTTAAATTCCTACCTTTTGAAATGGAATGAAATGAAATTTTAAATGAAATGAAATGAAATATATTTGTAATAGGTACCCGATACGTTTAAATGGAGCCCTGACTCCTAAACTAGTTTAGAACTGTATTTCAGGAATCAGGTACATTATTTTTATATCAATTTAAACATTCATATTTATGATATTGTTTCTTGCTTGGTTGTTAATGCAGGTTTGGTATTCCTTCGGGGAAACTTTTTCTATGCGAAATATTTTTCTTTTCAACGTGTATACAAATTTCATAAATTTTATAGATCAGAAAAGTTATAAATTCGCCTTCAGTTTGAAACACTGAAACTGAACATGTTTGTATGACAATGCAAGGTAACAAACGAATTGTATAAGGCACAAGAAAATATTATTTACTAGCACTTCGCAACGCCCCGTTCGAGCATTTTCAATATCTTTTTTTATTTATTTACCGCGCTACTTTTTAAGTTCATTATTACATAAGAACCTTTACTAGATATAATAAAAAACACAACTAAAAAATAATTAGTGAAATCGGTTCAGCTGTTCTCGAGAATTGCGCTTAGCAACACATTCATTTTTATATTATAGAAGATATGTGTCTGTGCGTGAACCTTTGGAAAATAAATATTTAATGTGTAGGCTGTATTACTTACTACATTAAAATGGTGCCCATTAGCTAATCATACGCCTTGATTATAAGTTCTTTATTGTATATTATAAACGCTGTATCCAGTTACTATGGAATCATATATAATTCCTCTGAATTAATTTTCCTAAATAAACGTTCATATTGAATAATGTGGTTGCGACATAATTATGTATTCGGTCCATGGCTCCCCGTTTTCCCTATTGTTGTTATTTTTACAGTTAAGATTTCTTAAGATATTTTTGGCGACTCGTGTATTGACTTATAATCAATGTGGGAGGTATGTATTTTGAGGACATAGCCTCGAGTAATATTTAATATAATAAAAGGACCAAATTAGAATAGTATAATATAGAGTTAATTAATGTTTTAATGTAATAAACTCTCACTGTGTACAGGAAGATTAATATTTACAACTCGATGTACTGCATAAATGAAAAATTCCATCTCTTGCCTCAACGAACCTAATGGTACCGAAATATCTTTACTATCATTATCATAAATGATACATAAAATCCAATGTCACACACAATTATTGTAACCTATTAGGGGTTGTTTTTTTGTAATCGGGTTAAAAATTACAACCCAATAAGTTTCAATACGAATAATGTGTTAATGTTATCAGACCACTTACTTCATTGTTCTTATATAATTTTTTTTTAAAAGAGGATTCTAATAAATTTTTAACGGTTTTGTTTATTAATTATTAATTAATTAATATTAAAACTCCCTTGCAGTTGACAGATTTATCTGAAATTTGGTATACACCTTTAGTTCTTCTGACAATACAACTAATATTATTAATATATTTAGGGCGCCCCAAATTTTTTTTATCAATATCGTAGATTGAATATGTAAGTGACTGTTGACTGGTGGGACCTAGGACCTACCGAATATTTTTTATTGCTTTTAGTGCATTATCAACATCATTGTTTTTAATAAAACCGTTTAACTAAAAGAAAAATAAAATTTAAGACAATTATCAATTAAAAAAAGAAGTCGGCTACAAAAATAGCTCTTAAAATATAATTATTATTAGGTAACCCGCATCCCTTACATTCGACGCGAAGTCTAAGCCCTTTCACCAACGGAGCTTAACAAATCTGTGTACAAAAAACATGCCGAAAAGACCTTGTCACGTAGATAATAAACAATGTACTGCAATAGCGGCAAACCCTTAAGGCGGTGTATTTCGCAACGCGGATGCAGCATCAAGGTCCCGGTCCCCATAAGTCTTGGCAGGCCTTGGGCGGAATGCGTAGGGACAAATTGAACGCGTATGGCAAATTGCTGAAAGGGCGCATGTTGTTATGTAAATCGTGCGTAAACCGAGCAGCTGAGATGCGGCGACGATGTAAATAACCGACTATTAAGGTGCCGTAAGGGTCGTATTTGTATTGCTGTACGTTTGAAGGGTTGCTAATACAATACGACAAGTGGTAAGTTTGAATGATCGTTTCCTGATTGTACGAGTTTTCAAATAATAGACTGTTTTATTTTTTCTGTTGCAATTAATTACTATTAACAGGCGTAACTTGGAACTTTATAGATTTCCTGAAAGGTGTTCTTGCAGGTTTTTTATGGTAAAACAATAGGGGATGATTTTAACTAAATAGGATATAACTAGGTAGGTATACCCCCAATAGTTAAAATAATAGCCTAGCGTTGTAAACCATTAAGCTCAGTGGGATTTAGATATTGTCCCGAATGTAAGCCGGCTAAAACCTCTGGCTAGATTCAACCGATATCAGCCCGTTGCTTGAGTTATCTTCCGTATTACGGAGTTACTTAAGATAAATGGCTCTAAATGGATTTGGATACCACAGTAATATATAGTTTAATACTATACATAAAACCATTTTATGTCTCAATTTATGTTATAACAAAAATGTATATAACTGAGCCATTGAAATAAAGATATCAAATGTTTTCCAATATAATTATCGGCTTTTCATTTAATTTTTTTTTTTTCACTGGAATAGTTTAATTATTATCTATAAAAGTGGTATTTACACCATATGTATATAGGAAACAAAATAAAAAAGTTGTAATTGATCACGTACAAAAGTTAATTTATGCAATCTCTAGAAAACAGATAAAAAATGGCCACCCATTCATCCTGGTTCGAAGGACCAATTTTATTTAGCCATCGCCGCCACGAATCAGAGGGGCAATAATTTACTACAAGTGTGGCCTAATTCGGGGTCGAAGGTTGCCCCGTGGCAAGGGCGACCAGCCCAGGACCTTGGAGCCTGGAGGGATTGAGGGCCCAAGGGAACATCGTCACATATTGTTATGTAAATTGCGCGTGAACTAGTGATGGGGACACTCTTATCAAAGGCTGCTTGTTTCAATAAACATAACTTCTTCTGAAAATAATCCCGATTATTGATTAACCAGTGATTACTAGTTATTCATTTATAGTTATGAAATAAAACATTGTATTTTTATGCATGTGATACATGTATAAACCTAACATGTATCAAATAAATTATATTATATTATAATTGTTTTATCGTATAAAATAGTCGTTTCCTGCCACTCATCGGACCAGATCCTTTAATAATTATTACCATCATATTTTTAAATATTTATATCTTATTAAGTGAAAACATTAGCAATATTTTTGTTAGGTATGTATCAAAATTTTAGTCTAAAGATTTAACTATTGTCAGTTTAGTTAACTATCTCAGTCCAGTTTACCTAATCTCAAACCAATTATTGTAAAATTTTCAAATTTGTCATTGCAACTATCAAATAGAGAAAGAAAGAATAAACTTCTAGCTCAACGCTCTGCCTGAATCAATCGAAAATATGTTTTTAAAGTAAATCATGTTAAGATATATCTCACGGATAAGGAACAAAGAATTACCGAAAAGCCAGTTCCCTACTAGCGTACATTATGGCCGAGTTTCAGTGAGTTAAGCGTTCCGTACCGGGTTATTCTCAGCTTGTTTTTCGCTTACGTATGTCTCTTTCCTTATGCGATGAATTGTTAGCCGGCGAGGCAAATGTTCCGGAATGCCAACTATTTTCCTTACGTCGAGTGTTATATTGGTTCTATTTTGGGAGTCCGTGAAATTGATTGCAAATAGTTAATAGTAAATTTTGTAATCTTAAGTTACGTCCACGTTAACATTTATACGGTAAACTAGGATAATAATGTATATTACTTATGTATAAGTAAAAATATGTATTTATTTTTTTCTCTTATTTAGATAGCAAATGAGGTGTGTAAGGTCGTGCCATATGGCGTTCGGTTCTCTTTTTCTACCCCGCTAGGGAAGTGGCGTGAAGTTAAGTTAGTTATTTAGGTATTGTTTGGGTGTCGGCCAGTGGCGGACTAACCGGGGGGCGGAAGGGGCGGTCTGCCCCGTGCCTCTGGTCCTGGGGTGGCTCATATTATTTCCAAGTTCCTGTAATCATCTTGTAACAAAGTGTAGCCCCCCTCCACCCCCCCATTTTGGTCAAGCAACACTGCTCGTATACCTACTAGGAACCCGGTACAGCTCTTTGCCGCCCCAGGCCTAAAACAGGCTTAGTCCGCCACTGGTGTCGGTTTATTTGGAGTCAATGTTTATCATTTTTCAAGCATGTTTCAGGATATAACAATCTAGCGATATAAGTGACCCAATATATAACTCTATAGATTTAAACAACGGCACATAAGGTTTAAGGATATTTTATATACTCGCCAACGACTGCTCGCCTTGCTCCTTGTTTTTTTACTATAATTAATTCTTGATAATTACTAAATAATTAAAATGTACACACCAGTCCCCATCTATACATGTACATTCTACATTTTATCTAACAAAGTCTATAAGGAGCTTAATTTAATAAATTACATAAAATTATAATTGGCCCTACGTTTTTATTCCATATTGGTCTTGTACCGCCGTTTGAAGTAATAAAACCTTTTGAGGTTTTAAAGGGAATTATGTTTTTTCTTCTGCTCTTCGCATAACTTGTGTTAATAGGCGGTTGCTGATATATATTTTTTTATCAGACATTAACTACGTTTCTCGAGCTTGAATTCAATATTACAAGTTAAGCATCTCACGCAGGTCGAGGCCAGGGTGCTTAAATAAAATATAAATCGTTTATATCTTTATATTTTATCAAAGTGATTAATATTAATGATATCTAATTTTTACTTGAATACTTTATCCTTCTGATAGTACATTAAGACTGCACGTACACAGACACTATTACAATAAACAAAGGTGGTTTTAAATCTATAGCCTAGAAAAATTGGACTATTATACATAGAAAATAATATATAATAATTTTCATGAACGAATATCATAGAAGATAATATAATCCAATGTCATAAAGCCGAACTTATTATTCATCGAATGCATATTGTAATAAAAACGCAGCGATAAAAATTACAGCTATTTGTTTCCAGTCATTTGAAGAGACCAAGGGTTTCAAGGGAGGAATAAAAATGAAAAAAGGCCGATTAAGCATCTGCCATATTACGGGCCCTTCTGAGTAATTATCCTTGATCGGGTGAGACTCTCCCGAATACAAAGAGCTTTGGGAACCAATACAATGTGTTTGATCGTGGGCACTTATGACTGATAGTGTATATAAATATATATATAGTGTATATACATTTGTAGTGGTTTGTATTTGTGCTTCTGCTCAAACATTCATGTACAATCGATTGTACAATAGGTAAGTGTTGGGTAGGAAATTTACTCTTAATTTTTATAACGTAATTGTGTGTCAAAAATTAACTCGTAACACAAATAAAAAACAAAGATAATTGAATTTTAAAGTTATTTTTGTTTATAGTCAAACTCAATAATATTCAAATATTAAAGTATAAATTCAGTTTTGATTTGTATACATTTTTGTAACATTAAATCATAAATATTAACAAAACTAACACGTTTGTCGTATAAAATGTTTCCAAGGATAAATTAATTATCTTTTGAAATTAAATCTGTAAATCTGTTGTGTAATACCAAAACTTCGTAGCATTTAATACCTGAGTAATACCTTATATGACATAATCTCAAACATTAGCTTTGATGATAACAATGCTTTGTTTGAACTTCTGGTATGTCAACGCATTCCTTATTCTGGCAGATTCGGCGAAGATGTTCCAGAAATAGAGCGCTTACTTGTTTGAGAAATATCGTCTAGACGCGGTGTACGTTGCAATCCAATATTGTTTCACCTACTTATAGAGTTAAACTAAACAAGCCACCAGTCTTTGTTTTCACAGACTTCATTATGAAAAGATTATTTTTAGATATTACAACACTTTAAAATGTTCACGACCAAATACGTGTAACTTCAAATGTAAACAAAAATTCTGTGACCAAGAAACAAATTGATTCTTAAAACTATATGTAGGGATTCCAGGATTGTATTTGTTAGAGTAACAAAAAACGTTAAATATTATAAAAAGTCTATATATACTACATACCTACATACTTACATACGCGTTTAAAATATATTTCTTTTATAATCTATTATATTATATGTTTATACATTATAGTATAGACAAATATATATAGGTTCACAAGAATCATGTCTAGTAATATTGTAGGCACCAATGACATTACATTATTTTATTAATCAAATCATCCATGGAGCCGGTTCCAATAACTACCAAGTCATTCAGAAACAAGAACACATTTACCGCCGGCCCGCCCGAAAGCGTCTCGAAACGACTTTGTTTTTCTTCTTCCGTAAACAAAGCGCCATCGGGCGCCCATTGTAGCGTTCGTCGACTTTTTACAAACAATTGCACCCGAAAAAGGTCGCCGATTCGTCCTTGCACTAATGCAACCTTGGCAGGCAGGGCTGGCAAATGGCCTGTTACAGATTTGTCGTGGTAATGCGTAGTAAGCGTGTTTCGGCTTTCGTTTTGTATAGCGATGGTCAACCTTAATAATGTTATGAATGAGAAACTTAAGATGATAAGAATTTTTGTATTGAATTTGTGCATAGGCGCCTGGACGGAATTAGCTAAAATGAACAATGATATCGTTTTAAGTAAATACAGCTTAAAATATAGGTATAGTATTTATGTATTCCCCGGATTCATTTCTTTTAGTATTTTTGTATTCCCCGGATTAATTTCTTTTAAGCTTAATTCATGTACTTATGTACACTATGTATGTATGTATTCTATACTTTCCCAATATGGATCGGAATGTTTTCAACTTTTTTTTTTCTGCTAGGTATGTACTTTTAATATTTATTTAGACATAATTCACTGTTTATATGTATAGGGCCTGATTGGCAAACTATTCGCACAGGGTCACAACAATTATAAAGATGAATTGCCTGGATTTTTTCTGCATAATTTGTTTTTAATTAAGTCCAGACAGTTATATTCATATTTTCTTAAACTAGTTTGCCATTTAAAAATTAAGTCAATTTTACAAGTGTCAATGTAATAGTCGTACACCCTTCGTCGTTAGTAACAACCCTAAAACGAACGTAGTTTCTCAACCCTGCAGATACTAATCTGCTGAAGGCTGAACGGATGCTGCGATAAGTGTCCGCCTCCAAAACCTCATATACTTAAGCTCTTATGTCAATGGAGTAGGAGCCATTATCCCACACGAGGGTGTATTCTTGAAGGTCGACCTATGAGGAAGAGCATACGAATTTATTGGGGCATTATCGTTTTGTTGCCGTTTTGCATGTTAAGTCAAGGTTGCCATTGATAGGGCTCTCGCAGAAATTGTGCATGCTTAAGAAGATTATGTGTGGCCTTCCAGATTATCGTGCATCTCCTATGAGATTGCGGGGAATTAAGTGTAGGGGGAAAATTGGACGCATATTTTTTGTGTTTGTTCTGATTTGGGCTCACATACAGTACCTACATATAATTTTATATTTGATTATGGACATGTATTGGATAGAGGAGATTTGTTATGTACCTGCATATGTTTTATATAAGAAGATTCTATGTTGCATGACAGTTACACAAACAGATTATAGAAAACTTAAGTCTCTTTAGGATAAGTAGGTTAAACAGTTCTTAAAATAGCACTGTCTTCGACTGGATACTTGCTACGCCAGAATATATTGGTGTCAGTGACATTTTTCTCGGAAAGCAAAAACAAGGAACAAATAAAGCAATATAAATCATTTTGCTCCATTCTCCCTGATATACGAGAGAGTTCGCGGCTGCGTCTTAGAGATACATCCATATTTCAACGTATTCAATAAATTTCCAGAGGAAATGATGAGATTACATTGGAATATTTTTGGTTTTTTATCCCGGTAATATTTCCGGGTAAAAATGGGTTAATATCTCCTAGGAAGGCATTTGTCTGCAACTTGATAGATAAAGTAATTTTGAACTATAAACATTTTTTGCTTGTTTAACCCAATTAGTAGCTGTTTGCAAAG
Organism: Glyphodes perspectalis; assembly: GCA_951394215.1. Classification (NCBI taxonomy): domain Eukaryota; kingdom Metazoa; phylum Arthropoda; class Insecta; order Lepidoptera; family Crambidae; genus Glyphodes; species Glyphodes perspectalis. The sequence continues at coordinate 688,291 of OX596210.1, read as the reverse complement.
CACTTTCTGAAAACTTTTTATCGTCTCAGTTATGGCTTTTTTAATACATATAAAGCTGGGATTCCACTAACTTCTAAGATAAAGCTTTTGTTTTGAGTGGCTATATAAAATACGTAAGTAATTTTTAAACATATACTTTATTGTGATACATAATTTATTGTAAAAAAGAAAAACATGTCAAATAAAAAAAAAACGGAAAATAAAAAACTCAAATTTCACAAAACTTTTAAATCACCACGTCACGCTTCCTCTCAGTTTCCTGTTGCTCAATGGTGGACGGCGATGAGAGGCGCGTGCCTCACCACCGGCACTACGGGGGCATGGACCAGTGGCGCAGCGTGCACCACTGGTGCGTGGAGGACTGGTGCTGGGTGCACCACTGAGTGGGACACCGCCACCGGGTGGACTACAGGATGGGCGACAGGCACCACTGGGGCGATGATGCCAGCCTGGGCGATGGCGACGATGGCGAGGAAGAAAGCCTGTTGATAAAATATTTTTGTTTATAGTCCGTTGACGTCAATCAATTAATTTTGACGCTTCTGTCACTTTTATTAATACGGGTTTGGTTAATGTTGAAACGACCATCACCTGTCGTTTTTAAGGATTAGACAGGTGACTGGATAAGTCAACTTATGCGATATAATATGCGATAAGTCAACTTAACTTAAAGCGGATTTAAGTACTACATGATTAATAATCCCAATTTTTTTTCATAGTTATGTCAACCAAATATTAAAGATATTACTTACTATAATTAAAAATAAAATCAATTATACTAAAAGAAAAAGTCCAAAAGGGGCATAAAATTAGTTGGTTAATAAATAAATAAGGTTTGTATATTTTGCTTTGTAAAATAAATAGCAACATAATTATATTAGAATGGTTTTAAAATTTAGATAACGTGTTAATAAGATTACACTTCGGTTTTTCGCAGAATACTTGTACATAAATTATTTATATTGGTATGTCAATGACTTTCTTGACTTACTACGTGCTAAGTAAAAAATAAAAATATAATGTTCAAATATAATGATAACAGAAACTTTAAAAGGTTTATTCAATTTACACATTTAATATTTAAAATAAATTATAAACAACGTAAGATATAAAATCTTATTTTCTCTAGGGCTCATAAAAACTTAGTCACGTATATAAAATATGACATTAAGTAGCTGTAACTTTTGCTTTCTTTAAATATTATTAAGCTTATTTTTGAAACATTTTTTACAAAAGATTTTTGTATATTTATATACATATTTTTTTAATTTTGCTTTGCGAATATAATTAGAAAAGCTTATTGATTTTCAATATCAAATGTGCAAAATGAATTGAATTATAGTTATAGTGTATTAAAAAAATATTTTCAATAAGCCATGGCAAACAATGACCTTTTAGTAAAATTTCCTTTAAGGCTATATCTATGGGAAGTGAATACTTTAATATAGGTACTTATATATTTTTTATTTTAAAAGGGGGTTTTTAATAAGATAATGATTAAATCTTACCAGTTTGTACATTTTGAGTAGTTTAAAGTAAATCTGTTGTTTAATAAATCCGTATCGTCCGACGATGCTTGTCGAGTGTGCCCAGATCACCTAGAGCGGCCCTTTTATAGGTAGTACGCTGCAGGGCCTAGGTCTTAGCCAGTCTAGGTTACACTAGACTTGTAATAGATCCCTTGTGTTTGGCAACGCGTCACCCGAGCTGCTACAGAGACTGCGGTGTTGCGGTGAACTAGCGCGAGCGCCTGTCTTTGCTTGAATTTAAGTGATTCATTTGCATTTGCAATTGCTGATATGAATCTTCTAATATTTGGAAAATAAAATTTCTATAGCATTTGTAACCTATTTTGAGATATGATAGGTTATATAGAATCACTTCGTTAACGTTATATGTTAAAGTATTACGTTTATATGTGTATATTTAAATCCCATCATCATGTTTTATGGGGTAAGTAGAGAGTTAAAGGACCAACAAGCTTCTCTAACAACTATTAGCTGAATAATAAAACTGCTTTGGGTAAGATGGAAAATCGTAACAATTAGCCAATCAAACCCAATATACCATTAATCACCTTTTATGACCTTTGTATTTATATATTTTGACTACCTATCCCGTTGGTCTAGTGGTAATTTGAGAGTCAGTGAGTCAATAATTTGTGGCTGGTGAATTCAATATTGAAATTATTCAGTAATTGTCCGAAGTCAGGAAGTTGGCGGTTTAATCACCCCCGTGTCTCGGAAAGCACGTTAAGCCGTTGGTCCTGCGCATGACCTCTCTCCGGTCATGTCGAATTGCCGTCTCACAGGACTATGAGAGTGCAGGAACAGAGAGTGCACCTGTGTTAGCACACACTATAATATCTCCTGCGCAGATGGCTAACCCTCATTGAGATTGGCCGCCGTGATTGATATCGATTATGAGGACATTTACATTATATATTATTTATATATTTAAATCTCAAACCAACATTTTGGATAAACCTTTTAAAGGTGAAGCCCTTGATGAAAACATCAGTTCATAAGGAAAGTTCAAGGAGCATTAAGCTCATCAAATTAACATTTCATTAGATTACATTGATAACATAATTAATATTAATGCTTTAGTCGCGCAGGTAATATAATTTATCTAAAAATGATGGTCTCATTCTAATCAACCGGTTAATTAACTTATTTTGTTTGCAAAATGATTATTATTATGCATAGATTAAAAGACAAATGTTGACAGGTTATTAAAATGACCTAAATATTTGAGTAATATGAGATCCCTTGTAATTGAAGAAGTAGTCTGCCATATTAATAAGATTTTCTATTCTATATATATATTATTATGATATTCAGATCTATGTTATTGTGATATTATCATTTTGTGTGTTTGCATTTGGATAGATTTAAACTATACAGGGCGTTACAAAACTACCCGTAAAGCCGAAAGGAGATTAAACGGGGCCTTATAACGAGTCCATTCACAATATTTAAGAACCGTAGTAACGCTGTATAACATAATCCAAAAAAAATAAAAATAAAAAATTATTTTCACTGTTGTAAAACCCTATTTCAGTAAAATTCGCGGAACGACGAAAATTTTAAAGATTTTAAATTAACAACATATATTTTTTTCCAACTTGACATTTTTTGAAGCCAGTACTTGTGTATAATGACATCCTTGTATTGAGGTAGCAAACATTTATGAATGAAAAATAAAAAAACTATTAAAGAAGACAATTATTAGGTAATTTACGTACGTAGGCCTTTCTGTTGACAATATTTTTGACTTTGATAAAATAAATTAGGTATATTTTTTACGGGGTATTTTGAAACACATTGTATAATTAAACACGTATTCCATAAAACATGTTAGGTTATAGTTCAAGTATCTGAATTAAGCCATTTATTTCTAGAATGTGATTCCTTTTTTATCTCGTTTGGCAGTTTATAGATGATAAAGTATCAAACACGTCTTCATAAACTGAACTAAACTAAAAAAAAAAAAATTGTTGTGTACATGAGGTGAAAACTAAACTCATCAAATTCTAAAAAGTAGTATGTAATAATCAAGCGCAGTTTTTGTAAGATGATCCTGTTCATTTAAATAAGACGTACATAAGTTAGAAACGAGATGTGTGACACTCTGATCCAAATGCATTCATATTTATTTTGTTATCCTTAAGAGCTTTGACCTTTAGTAACTACATAATTTATCTGAACTTCTCAGTATTCATGAATTGTAAAGAAAAGGTTTCTATATTTTTGGTAAATTTCATTTTAGTCCATGTGGGAATACCCATATCATTCAGTGTTTCCTAGCTTGTCATAATATATATTTTAAGATATCATTACAATCTCATGTACCGTGGGCGGTTGTTTTATGTTTCATTTTTAAGATGTCTACAAAATGACAAAACTGAAATGTAGTCGTGAGAAGGCGAAACTGTTCACAATATAATGAATTCGGTGGACATTTCGATTTAGGGTTAGCTGTTTGGAAGGAAAAATATTTAAAAAGATAGTGTATATAATACGGAGAAACAGAAAGAGCTGGATAAGGATACTGATTTTCATAAATTCACGTTTAAATTCAATGTCCAGTGATTATATATAAGTCATGAGCTCAATAAAAGGTCAACAATTATTACTTAACAAAAATACACCGAAATAGGGGCATGGAAAAGCACTAAAGCGCTCTCGAGCATATAAAGATTGATTGAAGTCTTAGTCATTATAAAGTGTTAGTTCCAAAATTATTGATCGATAGTATGAGGTTATCTCCTCTGTAACAGCTTTCAGAGGAGATAACCTCATACTATCGATCAGTAATTTTGGAATCCATGCCACGAAATCACTACCTATGTTCCCAAAAAAGATAGTTTTAATAAAACAATTAAATAGGCAACCACCTCAATTTTACTTTTCCTTAATACTGATAAATTACTTTTGCCAGAAATGTACCTTTCGAAAGCTCTTAGGTTTTATATTAACGCACAAGTTTCTAAAACCTAGTCACACCTGGAGTCCGATTGAGTTAAATTAGGAAGTGGATCTCCTTAATCAGCCATGAATTCTTCTGTAATTCTCAGCGAGTGAAAACGAGAAACAGATGTCGCCTCCAGTGATATTTTTCATGAAAATATTACCCTCTTATTAAATTTCGTGAGGGATGTACGTTTATCAAATTACGTGCTAAGTTTGACCTGTTTTTGATTTATATAAGGAACGTTATATAACAGCAAAATTATTTCTCCGTTTGTAATATTCTTACGGATTTAGACATAATTATGTTTTTGTTATAGAAATTTCAATTCAATATTAATATCTGTACCTACTATCATACAGGTATCTTGCCTTTAGAAGACCTTTTGCGCTCCTATATATGTCTAGGATTTGAAAAAATTACACAACTATGTTTTTTGCATAGATTTAGGCAAAAAATTCTAAATCTATGGTGTTTTGTATAGCCAGGGAACACAATTGCATTTATGATACAATTGTGTAGGCGACGAGCTAGCCACTTATGATTATTTTTATTCCATTCCATCTAACACAATTAAGTAAACTATTTACTTAAAAAAAGATTAAAAGCCATAATTGATATTACAAAAAAACATTGTTCATGTATTTTTTATATTGTTAAGCAAACTAAAATAATGAAGACACAGTGCGTATATATTATAGTGACGTCACACCTATAATATATATTATCACGCGGTACCTTATACCGCGTGATAATATATATTATAGGTGTGTAAAATGTTACCGTCTAAGTGACGCAAATCGCCCCATTTCCAGATCTTTGAAGTGCTATATCTTTGTCATTTTTCGAGTATTAGAGAAAGAAAAAATACGTATTAAATGTTTTTTGCTAAGCCAACTTACGGACTGTAAACACTTTTTGAGTAAAAAAAACACCATTTTTAGCTAAATATGGTTAAATGGGCTTAGCTTGCAGTGACCGTCACTATATTTTTGATTGATAAATTAGGAATATCTGTGTACGGCTACAATTTATCACGTACAAACAAACATAGTTATTAGTAGTGATACTTAAGTGAATGGATGGCAGTATCTATGAGTCAGCCAGGCAGATCTGCGATGTTTACTTGATACCTATTTAATTAGCGAGATAAACGCTGTTTAAAGGTTACTTGCCGGCTCGTAACTCACTATGCGATTCTGCTTATTCTGTTTTGCTTATGAATTATTTGTCTTGTTTATGGATCATCTACTTTTAGTTCGAAGCTTTGCTTGCTTAGCGGTTATTTAATTTCTGACTAACTAGAACTTTAAACTACTGCGTACCTATTGACCAAAATAAGTTATATTAATTTATCAGTAAGAAACGATAATAAAATCTAGATATTAATAAGACCTAAATGAAAAACATTTACATTTCCTTTGAACGCTACTGTACTTAAGTCCTGACTGAGACCTTTTGCGTATTCCTCATCATCTTTCTCAGGTTATTTGGGTGGATGTTAAATGGCATCATTATGATACCTGAAACCAAGTTGGTCAAGTACGTACTTATTCAAAAAAAGTTGAAACAGAAAGCCACAAAATATTTTCTGCGTGAATGGTATGCAGTGAATTTAGTCAGGATAAATAGAAGGTATATAAATAAATACCCAGCTTGATAATATTTACCAAAGAAGCTTAATACAAAAACTTCATAGCAAACATGAGAATAATTCTATAATTAGATGCCATTTGACTTAATTCAGATTGCTATCACCCTTTTGTCCTACGCTCCAGAAATCGGATATTTTATGAAAGCTCCTGTCACTTCCAATGGTGATTAGATTAAGGCAGGCCCATTACCGTGATATACACCCAGAATAGTTGGTACTTAACTAATTACGAGTTCAATGATCCTGAGCGAGAACAACTATTTCAATAGGCCTCGTAAATTTCATCACGGAGATGTGTTTGAAAAGTTCGTTCGGGGTTGTTTCTAGCCGAGTTGAGAGTCGCCATGCGTAAAACGCGTTTCGTTAAAATAATACGGGTTTTCCGTTTGAATATTTTTAAGTTTTGAAGTCTAATTTGTTGCATTTTCTTAGATTTTATGTAAATCAATATTTTAAGGGAAGATCCAAACGGCTATTTGAACATAAAGCGTTACGGTTATAGGATGAAATATTTATATCTTTGCGCGCCTATTTTTCTTAAACCAACAGGCCAACAGGCTTACCATCAAGCTGATGGCCCTACAAAGATTCTCTAAGCTGACTTTGTAAATCCTTAGAGCACGGGCCTCTGGTGTCCTCAGCCACTGAACCAAAAGTAATAGTTTGAAAGTCAGACTTTACGTCAATTTCTCAGAGAAAGTGCTGTATAGGGTGGAGTAAAAACAAGGGTGGTTCGATGGGGTAATACTTATTACTTATATAATTTTCTTTAATTTTATTTGTTAATAAAACTGTTTCTATGAGACAATGACATGAAAAAGGTACACACACACACACCTAATCGTATGTAGCAGGAATCTCTTTGAAAACATAATAATATATTGCATGCGTCATAGTGAAGTGACCTAACTCAAAATTGGTTTATAAATTAATATTACGTGTTAAATGTCCCATGTTGGTCTGGGACTTGGCCCATTTTGATCTGGGACAAAAAAAAGAATGTGCCAACTGTGGTTCTTGCCTAGCATGTCAGAGGCGATTAATGGTTTACGGGCTTTTGGGTATGTGACTGAGTAGGCGACGAGCTAGCCACTTGTCACTCCTTTTTCACAGCTTTCCATCCAACCCAGCCCACTGTCACATGTTGGTCTGGGACTTAAAAAGAATATGCCAACTGTGGTTCTTGCCTAGCATGTCGTAAAAGGCGACTAATGGTATATCGGGTTTTGGGTGTGTGATTGTGTAGGCGACAGGTTAGCCGCTTGTCACTGCTTTTTCACAATTTTCTATCTGACCCAGCCCGGCTTTATTTTTGGTCGAATGTGGTTGAAGGGGCTTGCTGCCCCTTCGACTCTGCCTACCCCTTCGGGGATCATGGGCGTGATGTTATGTATGTATGTATGTGTATTACGTGTTAAAACATTTTGGTTAATTTTCTATCAGCAGCATATTTTGAGTTAAGTTTATTACAAAGCATGCGATACATGACTTGTTGAAATCCTCATTAACAACAATTTCCATTACATCGCAGTACTTAATTGTGGTTTAACTTTGAATTACTTTGGCAAAAGTCAGTATGTTGTATAACTTTGTCGTAACTTCAATGTTTGCTAGTAAGCTATGTACTGAGTTTCAGATTACACCATTAAAAGTTACCAAAAGTGATGTTTCGTTATGTAGTTTTGTATGTCAGTAGTAATCTACTAATGTTATTGCTTGTCTAGTAAGTTCTTATAATAGTTTATTACTTTATAGACAAAAGGGTTATATGTAGGTAATTATATCAGTATAGTTATGTATGAGTATATTAATTCCTTGAGTGAGGTCTAAGGCCATATAAAGATCGGATGGCTCACATCTGCAACACAAATATGGTTTACCAGAAGCGGCGCCCCATAGTCAAAGGTTCATAGATCATAGACATCATCACAGTGGAAATACCTAAAATCTACTTTCTATGCCATTTCAATATCAGTATTTAAATTTAAAACGTATTTTTGGTTATGAGGATTTTGATCGATGAAGTGTCAATCGATTTATTTAATACCTAGTTACATAACATCACGGCCTTAATACCCATAGGGGTAGCCAGAGTCAAAGGGGCAGCTAGCTCTGATAATTAAATAAAATCGTTTAATAGTACTAGCACGGCTTACATTTACAAACTCCATATGTAAAGGAGTAATTCACCATGCGTAATACAAGTGTAAAATACTGGTTAAAATTTTGTCCCATTTTGGTCTGGGACTTAAAAAGAATGTGCTAACTGTGGTTCTTGCCTAGCACGTCGTGGAAGACGACGACTAATGGTATATCGGGTTTTGGGTATGTGATTTGTGTAGGCGACAGGCTAGCCACTTCACACAGCTTTTTCACAATCCATCTAACCCAGCCCGGTTTTGTTTTTGATTGAATGTGGTTAAGGGGGCCTGCTGCCCCTTTGACTCTGTCTCCCCCTTCGGGGATTATGGGCGTGATGTTATGTATGTATGTATGTACTTGTTCAAAATGTAAAAGCTAAATATTTTAATTTAATGAAACTAGATAATTGAAGGCGCTTACCTACCGATCTTTTGAATTTATCTACTCCTTCGGGAAGGTGGGAGTAATAATATTTATCTAAGATGTTTCGAGCCATTCATATTTTTAAATAAGAGTCAAACATTTTAATAAATGTCCATGTTGCACTCGACAACATTTATTGCTCCTGCAATGTTTGAACATCTGTGTTGATTCAACATTTACAGGTATCCGATAAATTAGTCACGCTTAATTTTCTGGTAGCATTGTTGTAGAAAATTAAGAAGATTTATAGTGCACCAGACAGACGTCATACCAATAATTGCATAAATATTCATGTTGAAGGTTAGTACATATTCATTCTATAATATAAAACTATATTAATATTATTTTGTTACTGTTGTTTAAGTTGAAATAAAAATTTCGTGGCGTGTGTTCGTTTAATACGAGTAATATTTTCAACTGACAAATATTGTTGCAATGTGTATAAGTCAGAACAAGTAATAAAAATAGAATTTATAAATTAAAAAAAATAAGCATTCTCAATTTATTACACAAAAAAAACAAAGAGATCCTTCCGTCTTCATCACCTGACCATCGCTATGCAACTATAGTAAAAGTAAAAAAAATCGAAAAAGATTGTGCCAATGTTTAAACGGACCACTTATATATGAACATTGCAAGTTATATATAATTTTACAAGGATTGAGATATTCGGAAAACAAGATCGGAAAAATAAATATCAAATATGTATGTTTACGTCAGAATCACAGCAGGTTGTACGGCTGCTACCATCAAGCATATACTATATAGGTATTTATTAACGCGTAAAACGATAAGTGCAAGGTTTCCGATATAAAATCGAACGCCATATCTATAGGTCACTATGCACCATTATGCGTGTTGGCTGCAATGGCGAGCGTCCGCAGGGCCGTGTCACGGCGAGACCGGAGCCCTATTAGACGATGCCAATGTCGCTCCGAGGTTGCGCACGATAGTTCATGCCGCGGGTCCACTCAGGTACCGTTGAGTACGTAAATAATGTGTTTATTGAAATTACTCTTAGTTTCTGACAAGCAGTAAATCCGCAGCTTCGGAAGATCAAATTACTACTATAACTATGTTCATAAATTTAAAAACCATATTATTTCACTATATGCAATAATTTAACAATAAGCGGTGGTTGCTCAATAGTAAGGACACGTGCCTCTTAACCAAAGAGTGCGGGTTCAAACCCGGGCATGATCCTTTAGACCTTTAGATTTTTCAAATCTATGTAAGAATTTATATACTTTCTTCTTGGTACCGGTGGTAGATTAATGTAGCTTTATGGATCACCTATGTAAATTTGACGATTTATAAGTGCTTTCTTGAAGCCTACATAAATAAAGACATTTTGAATTTAGATTTTTTTTTAATACCATTAGCTTGGCGGTGAGGAAAAACATCCATCCAATCCAATCCAATGATCCAAAATTGTCTGGTGCCTCTATCTTAGGGTAACAAAGGTCAAATGGGCAGTCGCTTCAATGTAATTACCACGGGACATAACGCTAGGAGGATGAGGGTTATAAATAATATATATATAATTCCGTCCTGAAATATGAATCACGAGTTAAAAACAGGTGCCGATTTCTATTTTTTTCAAAATATATTTTATTTTATATACATATGTATATAAATTGAATTCTAACTATTAAACTCTAACATAAAATTTTGACAAGGTAGAACAAGAAATATCATACAAACACTTTCGTTGCTAACAGTCCGCCACTTATCATAAGTTGTTCACGCGTCGTGATGATGGATTTATTGTAGGCTAAGCACAAGTAGTCGATTAACGAAGCTTAGCTCAAGCGCCGCGTAAGTATTGCATTATGTGCGCTGTGCACCATTCAATACCATTGTCATGCAATTTGGGGTTTGGTTACGAGCCTTGCTAACGTAACTACTATGCTACTAATATTATAAATGTGAAATTTGACGTTTGAATTGATGTTTGTTGCTTAATAATTCTTTAATAGAGTTGATATTTGACACTCAAATACATCTAAGTTATATTTTCAATTGATACATAGATTTTAATCTCAATGTTATTCTGTTCCCTTGGGATAAAAGCGGAATAATATAATTTTATTTATCCAAAACGTAAAGGACATAATATTATAAAGGAAATTGTGGCCTTATATTTTTATTTATCTTTATTAATATAAATATTAGCATAGAGTAACATTTATTTTTGGATATCGTTTAACTTCTTATACATTATACAGTGGCACTAACATTACAGTAGTGGTACAACATTATAGTTATACTACCACAGAACTCATAATAAGATAAACATATAAGTCGCATATCCTTCCAGAACAGTAACATTTATGCACATAATATGTATTTTGATACTATTGAAGTCATTTCAGTCATCGCAAATGACGCAGAAAAAAGGCCATATGGCTTAATAACCAAATAGATGGTGCGCGTTTCGAGTTCATGCGGAATTTCTTTGATAGGCAGAGTTCAAGGAATAGGATACTCTTAACTGTGTCCAGAAACCAAATCTTAGACGAAAATCATATGAGAATTGTGAAAAATATGCGGCATTTCTATTATCTTTCTATGAGTTCTATGGCCATAGTATATTTACTTAAAATATATGGAGTGCACAGCCGGTAGGATGTGGGGGTGGTGGTACAGCGTGCTGACGTGTGACACGGCTAGGGGCGCGTGGTGGATCAGCGGCGCGTGCGCCACCACGTGCGGGTGGTACACGCTCGCCACGTGCGGGTACACCACGATCGGCTTCGGCGCCGGCGCAGCGCTCGCCACACACAGAACCGACAGAAGGAGTACCTAAAAATTAAAGGTCTTTGTTAAGACTATACCTAACGTAGAAAATCTTCTCGGTGGGAACAACATTCCGAACTAGTGGTGATATCATTATTGTCTGATCTGCCGGAATTGATGCTCCTTAATTGCCGGAATTGTTGGGTTGGATGGAAAACGATGTAAAAGTACTGAACCATATCCAACAAATTAGTCGCCTTTTACGGCTTACTGGTCAAGGAACACAGTTATTATATTGTTATAGTCCTGGAATCCTAAAAAAAATGGGACAATATAAACTCAATCAGTTGTTTTTTATGTTAGAAAAACACTGAACTTACTAATAATTAGACTATACGTCATACAGTAATAACGGAAGCTCCATTAAAAGTTGGCCGCAAGATTATTCCAGAAGCAAATCTAATAATGATTCGCCATTTCCAGGTCAAACTCACACTATGCCACTTGACAGTGAGTGAGCGAATCAATTCCAGCGCCGCATTCATAATAGCAATACGACCTATTAACCCAGGTCCCTAATTTACTATCCGCTAACAATATAAATGTACACTTAAGTGCAAAAATAGTGGATTGAATTCGACTGGCTAGATGGTGCATTCGGTAATGACCTTGCCTCTTGCCAAAGAGTTGTAGGTTCGATCCCCACCCAGGAATTCGTATGGTGAATACTTGTGTTTGTTCTGTGTCTGGGTATTGAATATTTAAGTATATACAAATTTGTAATACCACTGTTGATTCTGATATCCGTATCATAAGTGGTGTTGGCATTTACTGCTATAAATTTAATTAAATACCTATATTTACGTGCATATTTTGGTAAAAACTTGTACAAAATTATTTTTTATGTGACTTTTATTTAAATAAGCAATCGTCAAAATATTTTTTTTAAATTTTAATAAATAAAGAAGAATACCTACATATAATAGCATAATATATAACTTTTAGAAATTAAAATACTGCGCTGAATATTCCTCGATTTATTGTATTCGAAGATAAAATGATAAATCTTAATTAGTTGAGTTTTACTTTACATAATCAAGAGCTACAATTCAGCGGTAATCCATTATTTGTGCTCGTCAGTGTACATTTGGGCACGATTATCCGAGGCGAGAAAATTAGTGGGTCAGATAGATAGGCGGCCCCAAGCCCGGCCGGTTACATTAGTCATTTACCGCGAGGAAATGGAAAAAGTGGGCTATATAAATTCGGGCCACTACGGCTTGATTGGATAGTAAAGTATTCTATTTATGAATTCTGGATAAGAATGCAGGAACTTTCTTTGCTGTTACTTTTTTAAATTAAGAATGGTACTTCTGGAGTCTAGCTTCGGTGATCACTTATTAAAAACAGTCCCCTGTTCCTCACTGGGCGCTTTGAGCACGTGTCCAGGGCCCTTTATTACCCACAAACATTTTAATTTACTAATGTGCCCAGGGCCTTCATTAGGTTAAAGACGGCCCTGGTTATGAACTTTAAGTAGATGTTTTATGGTGTATATCAGGATTGTAGCAAATGAAAGTAAATAAATAAGTAAATAAATTATCTAGACTGAGACACCAATTCCTTAGTTCCAAACTAGGTTTATGCTTGTACTATGGATACTATGCGAACGGATAGACATACTTTAACACGTTTTTAAACAACTATGACTCGAGTACAAATGTCCATGTTTATCACACGAAACATTTCCCCTTAGCGGGATTAGAACCATTCGTAGTCAGGGTCTCTGAACAATCGACCAACGGGCCACTCAAAAGTACGTGATCTCTGCCTACCCCCATGGGAAACAGGCGTGACATTATAGTATTACGCCCGCAATCCCTGAAAAAGAAGGGAGTCTAAACAGCAAAAAACTTCCTAAACAACGTGAAACTGAAAACAATATAAAAGGCAATATGACTAAAAAATTCTGTTTTTTCCGTCAGTTAGATTATTAAAAAATATTGAACACATATTTATTTATTTATTTGTCAAACAAATATTGACGAAGATACAATGCATTAAGTTGTGCGTGACGTCACACATTCGTAATTTTTTTTATTATATAGTGACGTCGCAAGCCCCCGCTCCAAAACTTTGATGTTCTTTATCTTTGTGATTTTTGTTAACTTGATAATTTTGTATAATTTAACTAACGGACTAAATAGAATTATAGTTTTTTAATGCAGTCATCGTCCCTATTAAATTGGGTTTGATGGAAAATTGCGAAAATATTGTGACAAGAAGTAAGCTCGTCACCTACATAAACACAAACCTACTAGTTATTTACTCTACCAGGTTAACTTAAATATCTAATACTAAACGCGACGTTGAATAAGTCAATTAGAACCAACTTTATGTCAATTACTACTAACTGCTTGATGTTTAGACTTGGTTGCACATTTTGTGTTTCAACTATGTCTTATCCCGTGAATCTATGTCGTTTAATAGCATAAATGGCGCCTACCTAACTGATAATCTGATTTCTATATAATATTTTCTACGATCTTGCAGTGAATGTAACTCTGTACGTCTGTTGCACTGTCACGCCTGAACCGATTGCGATGAAATTTAGTACATCAATAGTTTTGACCTTAAGAAAGGACATTTGTCCCTTTTTCAAACTTAAAGTTTTTTGAAAATTTGAAGTATGATAAGATGCAGACATATCTATATTCATATACATAATGTGAGTAAGGTAATGTTAAAAATGGCAGAGGATAATGTGAAGCTACTTTCGTTCAGGAATCTGATGCATAAATTTTGAATATAGACAGAAACATTTATAAGGTTTTCCTTCAAGTAAAACTGGTAATAACTTGTAATTAGCAGCGAAAGCCCTCTAAAGTTCGATGAAGAATACCTTAGGTAGGTAAGGTACATGATAAATAAAGTTTAGTTAATTAGTCTGGAAATTCTAGCGTTGAAACTGACAATATAGCAGAAGCTCGGCACAGACAGACAAGCGTTAATTAATTGATAGATCAGTTGAATGTCAAATTCCGGTAATCATTAGGTATCTCTTCATATGAGGCTGGTTAGGAGGATTAACGGAGTAACTATATATAAGGATTAACTATTAATCCCTATTAACGTGAAAATTATATAACGTACATATTTATTTAAGTTAACATGGTTAATTAAAATGTACACACTGTGTTTCATTTTAATACAGAGTTTGTGTGGTATTTACTTTTCTATTGATTAAAGTCTATTTTTCCAATAGTCAGTTATAAATCAGCCAGTAGATAGAGTATAAAGTCACCAATTTCTAGATGTTATCCGGCATATTGATTAGATAACGAGCGATCACATTTTAAAGTCTCCCATATTGAAAATAATACAGCTATTATTAAGAGACTGTTGAAAAATCAGTTGTGTTAAATGCGGAGTCCAGAATTCGTCAATAGTTTACCTATAGTCTCCTCTTAACATTCATAATACAAACTGAATGTAAACTTTAAAACAAACTTAATGAAAATAATTTAATTTTAAAAACTTACCGCTCTATACATTTTCCCAGAAAACGCTGCAATTAATACTATTTACCTATCGGCCCAATGCCGTCCTCAGATAGACTAAATTTTCTGTCCAAGACCTCGAATATATAGCTGCGGTCTTCTTAGTACTTACAAACTAGCGCTAGGTACCCTAAAGTATTTCCCTCGCATCAGCCACGCGACTAAATATGGCCAGGAATCTGTATAGGTCGACTTAAGTGGTTCCACGGCAATGCGCTGGCTATGTCGAGTTTCTAGTACCTTTGAACTTTTAAATTATTTTAAGGTTTCTTTAAGGAAAATGTGTGAAGGTGGAAATGTACTGATGACTTTATAAATACGAAAACTGTTTCAAACATACTAACTTTTATTTTTAAGAATTAAAACATACAATTCGTTAAAGACATAAGAATACATGAACAGATAGATAGATAGAGCAATAAAGCATTTGGAAGGTTTTAAATTTAGCCCTATGTAGGTCGATATAAATAAGCAAATGTTGTGTGTAAACACTGTTCTGCTGTCAAAGTAAAAAGTCCGATGTCCCATGTTGGTCTGGGACTTAAAAATAATGTGCCAACTGTGGTTCTTACCTAGCATGTCGTAGAACACGACTAATGGTGTATCGGGTTTTGGGTTTGTGATTGGTTGGGCGACAGGCTAGCCACTTGTCACCACTTTGTCACAATTTTCCATTTAACCCAGTCTAGTTTTGTTTCTGGCTGAATTTGGTTAAAGGGGCCTGCTGTCTCTTTGACTCTGCCTACCCCTTAGGGGATGTTATGTTATGTAAAGTAAAAAGTAAAGTTATTTTGTGTGTGTGTGTGTGTGTGTGTGTGTGTGTGTGTGTGTGTGTGTGTGATAACAATGATAAACTATTTATCGGACCAGTATTTAATAGAAATAAGATAAATTTATATGTAAATTTATATGCTGACCCGGCGAACTTTGTTCCGCCTAACAGTAAACACATAGTTGAGTTAAATAAATTGAGATGTAAGCTATCCTATCTTTCAAGTTGGATCAAACTGCACACGGTGTGCAAATTTGATTAAAATTGGTGAAGTAGTTTCGGAGTCCATCGCGGACAAACAACGTGACGCGTAATTTATATATATTAAGATATTGAACACAATCTACGGTAAATGTACTTATATTTAACTTGACCCTTATGACTATACGAATAGAAAAATACGCATATAAACAAATTTTGTATCCCTTTGTAGCAAACCTTTGTATCTATTCTTTTGTTTCGGTGAAAAGGTTTTCTATAAATATCTTTCAACTTTGTTTACTAGTGTCGCGCAATTGTACGCCGTAAGGTATGACGGCGTTGTCGAAAGATATTTTGCAACATACTATTTTGAATCACAGAGCACTCCATCTTTTCAGAGGCTGCAGTTACAAGATATAATAAATCAATTCATATGTACAACTTTTAACTAGTGTATTTAAATTGACAAATGGATTTACTTAAATTACATGTTTAGAACCTAGTATTGGTATGCTGCAACCATAAGATTTTTTTTTTAAATTAAGGTAAGTACTTAAAACACAAAAATATATCCCCAAACGAAATTAAATGGGAATCCCCACTTTATTTATTATCTTATAGCTGAACCAAGAAAGAACCTATAACGTCGGAAGTCGTTTCTCATTTATTTGTAAACTACTATTATTCCCTTAAAACTGTTGTTTTTATTGGTCGAGAATATATAGTTAAAACAATTCCAGTGCATATTGGGCACATACATATAATTTAATGTTATTATAATGAAAAGTAGCAAACTTATGAATAATAGAAAAAAATACAATCTATGGTCAATAAATTATTCAAGAAGGCTCTATGTACACAGTAAAGTACATAATCTCTGTAAATAAACATGCAACCAACAAGAACACCAAGGCGCCTTGTCCAAATACGACTTGGCAGTCGCTGCCAAATACGAGCAAAACCGGTCGTCTCCACTAGCGCGCCGACATGCAAGCGCTTGCTTTATTCATATTTACTGCAATACTATGCGCTTCATTTGCTCAACGACTTAACTTTATTGGTAAGAATGTGGGCTATTCACAATCGTAAACTGTAGTCACGCCTGCCAGTTATGTGGAGATGAGATTGAATCTTGTTAAGCGGTTTAATTTTATGTAATTGGTTTTTGTAATGTAATCTTCAGTATACTGCATTAGCGAATTAAGATCTTTTGATTGGTTAATAAAACGCCTTTAACTTTACACCAAAATGTTTCTACTTATGTAGTGTTTTGTAACTAACTAACTAAGCTTCACGCCATTTCCCTAGCGGGGTAGGCAGAGAGAACGCCATATGGCACGATCCTTACACACCTCACTCGCCTCTTCAACATTGTGTTATAAGGAATCATATTAAGTATTTTTAATACCATGCCTGACATGGACAAAAATAATATCTATGCATGTTATCTCTAATACAAAATTGATAAAAAATATTTCAACTACGACTTATAACTACAAAGTTAGTTAGTTAGTTACATTTAATTTCTATTTTATATAGACAAATACAAAATTTCTAAGAAACGATGTACCGAGACTATCAAGATTTCTATAGTTGTCCGTAGTATAAATTTTTATACTTAAGTGATCAATTACGGACCTAATGGAAAATTATTGTACGTAATTGGATACAGAGCAGCTGGACACTTGAGCCAATAATATTTGTTTCTGTATTAGGCAACGATTTGGACAAGATTGTTTCCTAATACAGACAGATATTTACTTGCTCACATTCTTAGTTTCAAAGGTTTTTCATTTTGTGGGGATTTGATAGCTAAAAACTGTAGGCTATGTTTAATTTTTTTCTATCTATACTTATAATAAATCTGTAGAGAGGTCAATTCTGTACATGAAATATATTTTCAAAATAACTATCAGGGGGTGATTAGTGATCGGTACTGATGCCAAAAATGCAATCAGTAAATTTTTTGTCTGTCTGTCTGTCTGTCTGTATGTTCCTTATAGAAACAAAAACTACTCGACGGATTTTAACAAAACTTGGTACAATTATTCTTCATACTCCTTGGCAGGTTAAAGTATACTTTTCATCACGCTACAATCAATAGGAGCAGAGAAGTGAAGGAAAATGTTGGGAAAACGGGAGAAGTTACTCCATTTTTTAAGCTTCCGTCGCGTGTGCAGCCTTAATGATTAAAGTTACATAGAAATCATGTATGACGGAAATAGTCTTTATAATATTAACCATAAACGCGGGTGACACCGCTGGCACAGCTAGTATATTATAAGAATGGCCCAGGACAGACAGAAATGGAAAGAACTGGGGAAGACCTTTACCCAGCAGTTGGACACAATTTGATAAAAAAAATGATAAGTACAAAATAAATAGTTGTATAAAAAGGTAGAAGCTTTTCCTAGCTAGGTGATATATGAATAGATACAAGGTCGCAATAATAGGACCTCCGTTTGCTGTACAAAATTACTTGATGATGAGAGTATCTTCGTGTATGTATGCATGGCGTGATGCTGACAGGTCAATCAACGTCATCTATTAAAACGCTCATTGATATTGATTGTATTGTACCTGAGTAAACTGAAATCTATTTACATCACCATTTTAAATTTTACTAGCTGACCCGGTGAACTTCGTTCCGCCTAACAATCAATGTCACATAATCGGGTTATATAAATTTAGATTTAAGCTATCCTATCTTTCAAGTTGGATCAAACTGCACACGGTGTGCAAATTCGATTAAAATCGGTTAAGTAGTTTGGGCGTCCATCGCAGACAAACAACGTGACGCGTAATGTATACATATTAAGATATTGTACGACGAATCACAATATAAAAACAAAACGAAAAAAATGCGTAAAAGATCAAAATGTGCTTTCAAAGAATTGAAGACACATTTGAATCGTATATCTACACAACGATTCTATATTATAAGTTAAGGACTGGGCAGAAGTATTTTATAAACACTTCATTCCCATTTTTGCACTTAGTTCATTCATATCAGCACTTTTATTGCTTGAACCAGCAGACATTTATTTATGCTCGTTATTACAGTAAACGTGCATTCAGTTATACCTAATTATCGTTAAGGCTTAATTACGCTTAGCGCTGATCTCGCTAGCTATGAGAGCGCATTCTAGGGCAGCCCGGGAATGTGTCTAAAGCGCCGGTCAGTATGTTAATGGACGCATCGCATAGCTGCGGCGCTACGCTGGATTCGAAAATGGGCTGAAAAATACATAATAGGTGCTACCTGACAATATTCGATAGGGTCCAGACCAGGCGTACTAAACTAAACTAAACTTGAATTAGGTTAGATGGCAAACGGTTTAAACCTTAGAGGTGCTACCAGTGTCTGCCTATAAATAATGATGAATGACTTCGCAAAGCTTGAATGTTGTATATAAAAAAATGAAAATCGGAAATAGGAGGTAATGTATAATTTACTATACTCTATATTACATTGAAGACAAAATTAGTGGACGGCGACAAGGGGGAGAGTCTTGACGACGGCTCCGTGGTGGACGACGGAGCTGCTGCTGTGGGCAACCGCAACGGGGGCGGTCTTGACCACGAGGGGGGCGGCGTGGACCACGGGGGCGGCGTGCACGACGTGAGCGGACTTCAGGACCACGGGGGAGGCGTGCACGATAGGAGCGGCATGGACGACAGGGGCGGCGTGGACGACTGGGGCAGCGTGGACAATGGGAGCGGCGTGCACAGCATGCACGACGGGGGTGCCGTGGTTGACGACCTGGCTGCTCTTGGTGATGGTGGTCTTAGCAGCCACCACGGGGACGGCGGCGTGGACCACGGGGGCGGCGTGCACGGTGGCAACCACGGGCTGGTGGGCGACCAGGAGGCCGGGAGCGGCGGCGGCGCAAGCCAGGATAGCGGCGAAAGCGACCTGATGAAAAAAAAGGAATATTAGTAAACCTTAGTGCCTCTAAGTCAAGTCGATTAATCTTATATCTACTCAACCGCATATTCTATTAGATGTTAACCAAAAATGTAACTTATTATGCTTATGTATATTTTGTGAAATCTGGTCTGTACGGAATGTTATTAAAATAAGAATGAAAGTCATATGCTGGCAACATTTGCGCATTGCAAGTTATAAGTATACGTCAAGTAGCCTATCTATCTGACTGTTCATAAATCATTTCGATTTAAAATCAGGTCGAGGACATTCTACGCGTCTATTGGTTTGCGATATCTATATAATATGAACATGTTATTGACATTTGAGATGCAAAAAAATAAAACGTTTAAAGTGGAATTGTTTCGTCGGGCCGATAAAAACGACACCCTTTTTTAATTGAGCAACTATACTAACATCACGCGTATTCCAACAAGGCGTGGGTAGTTGAAGATACTGCTGATTTTATATTAGCATCGTCGAAAATAGCAACAATAATGTAAATTGTTTTAGTTTTATTTATAGTCCGCGTAAACTTTCAGCTACAAAATTAGCATCGCTTTGAGAACAGTCCATTATTTAGCATTTAGTGTATCAAGTTAAAATTACTAATTTCGAATTCTCGATTGCGTATTTTATTTTCCGTTTCACCACTTGTATTTTAATCGACCTTTTGGCTTAAATTACCAAAAAAGAACTTGCCGATATTTTCGGATACGTTCAATGACAAATATATCGGCAAAAACGAAACACGTTTCACCCCTTTTCGCATCCCACGTGACCTGACGCAAGTATTTCAGATAATATTTTTCCTAGCGTCCTCAAAATGCGATGTCGCTACGAAATTTATTATATATTGGGAGAGATATTGGCCCGCAAAGTGGTTCCATTACCTAACAATTATTCGGAGAAACGGTTATACTTCGGAACAAACAGCGCTTGTAACATATAAACTTCCAAGCTCAATTACATACAAAGGGTAAAGTATCTTTCAATTTGAAATCAAAAAGGATGTAAGTATGCAAGAATTCAAATGGATCATCTGATTGAAATTGACGTAAGGGTTTCTATACCAATGTGTAGCCAGGTATGGAATTCGAAGTGGAATATATTATAAAGAAATTGCTTGCGACTAGCTACGTCTCGGAGCGAATAACGTTTGATCTTCCTATTTCTCAAACGAGACTGAAATGGTCAAGAATAGGGGAAAAAATATAAGCAAAATAATGTTAAATAAATAACAATAAACAATACTTAGCAAGCAATTAAAAATAACGAAGGATTCAAAATCCTCACAACTTTTCAAAAATACAACAGCAATACTTAAAGCCTGGCATCTAACAATTAGCTTGAAAGTTAATTATAAACCATTTAAAGTTTTCGATTTAAAAACCTTAGCAGCAGTATTAATGAAGCATATCTATGCTATACGAAAAAGTGAAGTAACTGAAGCGTTCAAGATAATTACTGCCAAAATTATCTGTAAAAATGTATGGAAATTCATGTAGCCAGAAACGACTGGTGTCCAACCAAATTCTGGTCCCGTCGGCTAATTGACTTCACTCCAACTTTTCCAGCACTTGTTAAATCACAATTCGCAAACGAAACTTACGAAGGTCTGCATGGTTGTTTGGTTGTTGTTGGTTGTTGGTTGTTTGTTGATGTAAGTTGTTGACGTCGCGGCGGTGGCGAGTTATCTAACGACTGAGAGCCTCGTCCGGTATTTATATGGAAGCCCCCGAAATAATACAATAAGCACGCAATGTCGTACTTGAATATCGTAAGCTAAAGGAGGTTTGAAAGAGCTTGTATGGAGAAGGCATCGAATCGCCCCGGGCAGAACAAGTTGCAGAGGTCAGATGGTAGCGTTGTACAATAAGTTGTTTATTAGGCGTACTTAGAATTATTAAATCAGTTTATGCAAATAAAGTGAAGGGCATAAATCACGGATAACACAGGCATTATGGCGCAGTATGGAAAAGCTGATCATACCAAAGATTTACAAATAGCTAATGAAATAATATGGATTGAATTTACGTACTTTTTTACTTTTGTTTTATTACAATTGGAAAGCTATTACTAAAAAATACAGTAATATAACGATCAACGATATATTATAACGATTGTAATTTTAAGAGTTAAAAATTATAATTTAATTTAGTGATTTTATTTTGTTATTCATCATGATTGGTAGAATGGTTATGTAGTACCTGATTATGAAACTAAAGGCCGCAGGTTCGAATCCCACTGAGGACATGTTAGTGTAAAGAACGTAGCCACGGAGTGGTTTGTCAGTAATCTAGTAACCATAGCTAGAGCTAAAATCATAGTTAGAGATACTACGCAATAGATGTAACTTTGAAACCAGAGAATAGAGGTGCGAGTTTTAATTAACGATATAAAATCTTGTCAATTAATAGCATCATCAAGCAATTGCTTGTAATAGAAATTGATGTTTTGTTGTTTACAAGAATTACGAACTGAGGATCTACAACATTACTAGATACCACACTCTCGCATGTGCACAAGTGTCGCATCCACGGAGCTTTCACTTGCTTCGTACCTCGGACATCTCGCTCATGGCATTCGTACGGCGATTAATGAATTCATAAACAGGCAAGAACAAGACTCGAACTGGCTGTATGTAGGTTGATGCCAAGTTCATTCAGTCAGCTGCAACCGCTTACATAACCTGCCGAGATGTACCGAGATGCTGATCAGATGACCAATGGACCAGTGGATGATAGCTTGCGTACGAGAACATTTGATTCGACAGATGCTGATAAGATCTTATTTTTTGTTTCACGCAGCAGTTTTTAGCACACTAGGTCGTGTGCAAGGATACGTGAAATTATTTATAAAATAAAATATTGCCGTTTAAGTCTTGACATGTGCAATACCTTATACGGTAAACAACTTGTTTTTACGTAAGTAATCTTATATCTATGATAAATGTTCAGAAATGTTTTCGTTTAATTTTAACATGAAATAACATAGGAATGCAGCGCAGGCTTTTTAAAAATAAAAAAGGTTATTAAAATATTTCACTAACTACCATTGTGTAAGAATCTGAAAGGAGACATTATTCGCTAAAATACTTAGATGCTTAAAATTAAGTGCTATCAAATTTCATAGCCAAGTGAAATGGACAAGGGTCGCGGCGGATCCCCGTTTTATTGTCATCGCGGGCTGATGGCTAAGTCAACCTTTGGGGTTATTTCTTAAAATATTTGACGGGCTCAAATGATTATGCGGGATAGGGGAATATAATTTTTGGGCAGTTTGAATTGTTATTGCGTCGCTCGAGGTTTTAACAGTGTCTATAAGGGTTCTTCGAAATAGTAAAATAAATTCGAATGTTTTTTTCAACCAAATTAATAAACAAATATATTATTTTAACATTGCAGTTAGGCACAACAATATTTTCTGGATAGCTTGAAATATAAAAATTATAAAAAGACCAGTTTATATTAAATTACGCGACATTTATATTACGTGCATGTTTCTCGGAGAACATAAACTTTTTATTGTGTCTTGACTGTCAGACAGACATCAAATAATTTAACTTCTTAACACTAAATATTATGTAAATGACTAAATTGAATACAATGAGTTTATACAATGATATGTTGGTTTGATAATTAAAATTAATGTGCCAACTCAACTGTGTTTCTTGTCTAGCATGTCGTAAAAGGCGACCAGCTAGCCACTTGTCACTACTTTTTCACAATTTTCCATCTAACCCAGCCCAGTTTTTGGCTGAATATGGGTAGGGGGCTACCTGCCTCTTTGACTCTGCCTACCCCTTTGGGGATTACGGGCGTGATTATATGTATTTATGTATGTTCTACGATAATTAATGGTATTTTAACGAAACAAAAGAAAGCAGTGATAAGATTTGGGTTGGCTACTTCTAGCTAAATTATTACTGTGTGGTTCTAGTATTTTATTAGTAATTAAGTACTAAGATATTTAAATATTTCTAGCATATATATTCCCAGAATTCATCATCTCATAAAATATATTAATCAGGACCTATTAATGTATTTAACATTAATAGCAATTATTTAAATCAAATAAAAACTCTACTTAAAGTAGGAATAAAAGTAACACTTTTTTTTTTTAACTTGGAATAATTCGTTGTACCAAATGATTTTCGAAATACTCACCAAATATCTATCGCAACCTTCAAACTAATGAGCAAGTATTCCGCTATAGCAGAGGTCAATAATATTACCATACGAAGTTCATAACTTACGGTAGCCACGATTACCGTAAACACACGTTCAAGGCTCCCAAGCCTGTCATTAGTTTTGACACAATATTCACGGTGCGAACTACTAGATTAGCGATTGAATGTCAAGTTCAAGAAGAAACCTTGTCGACGTCGTAAAATACGAATTGCTTATAAATTTATCTTGATAATTTTTTTATAAGGGCATACGTTATGAATTTTTTTTAATGGTAGATATTATTCTGATGTTATATTGATTACTAGACTATTTAATAACGGTTTTTTGTCTCAGAGAAGTAGTTTAAGCTTGGCATATACGGCGGACGAGGTGGTTATGTGGGACTGCCAGGGCAGGCGCCTCAAAGAGCCCCTATTCGGTCAAGATTGATTGACCGGGGTTTATCCATTAAATATCATGGGTGTAGTCTTCACGCTTTTGAAGACGCCGCGGTATTGTTTTTGGCTGAATGTGGTAGGAGCCTGCTGCGCCTTTGACTCTGCCTACCCCTTCGGGGATTATAGGCGTGATGTTATGTATGTATGTATTATGATAATATAATAACATATTTTAGGTCACATAACTTTTAGGCACAGATCTTGAAGCTGTTAAAGCTAGTTTTTTTTTGCGTTATTTATACTAGTACCTACTAGTACTAATTATCTAACAATTATACGACCGACTAAGATGAGTCAGGTACAGACTATTATTTAGAATAGGTCTTAATATATTTAAAGGAGATACTTTGTTTCACCATCGCGTTATAAAATAATCGTGGTATCGAAACGTCCTTCAAATTGAAACGGCGCTTATTGAGATGTATCTGATATCTAATTGTTAAATCGCATGCTCAGCTACGGATTGCAAAATAATGAGGTTTCAAATTATTACTTAGCTTTGGAACTGCAATGGTATCCGAGGCTAGCATTGCAAGATTTTAGAAACAGATACGTACAGACAGACGTACCTACGCCACAATAATTAAATGCTTGAGTACTCAGAATGTAATCTATATGCCAATTTCTCTAACTGGCGAAGGATTACTTAAATATAGCATGTTGAATCGACTTAACGGCTCAATACTCAATACTCAATCATTTAGTGCTTCCATAATGTTTACAAGGTGTTGGTGGTTATTAAGAGATAAAGTACATTATAGACCCTGTGAGGGCACTGCAATTGAAGAGTGGACGCATTATTATACACAATGTTAAAAAGTCTATTTTAATTAGATCTGTATTTAGTTAGGTAATGGAGTAAGATTGTTGGCTGAGGATATACGCCTCAACTCGTTTTTTTTTTCGGAAAAGTTTTAAGTTTTAAGATTTGGAAAAATTATACCAAATTTAGGCAAATATATTTAGACAAAAGATTGTCGTTTGTGTAAATTTTCCTAAATGAAGACATGGTGAGAGAAGTAGCACATTCAAAAAAGTTATTCGTGGATTTATGCAACCATATCGAAGTCAAGTTGATCTTATGAGAATGTAAAAACTTAAGGTACGTAATTTAATGTAACTGTCAGACTCGCTAAATCTAGGATCATTGTCCAAGCTAATCCCGATTCAGAACGTAGGACGAGGATAATTTAATCGTAGCGTTTGTAGCGTTTTAACATTAACGAATGAGGGTTCCCCCCATTAGAATACTATTACTATTATTTAAGACGAACTGTTGAGGACGAGACACAAATATTGACACAACTAATTACTCCTCTCCGGGTTAACGAACACGAAGCATAATTTTGAACCTCGTATAAAACATAAGTTGATTACTCCGTATCCAGGCCAAACAGTATTATGCTTCAAAGGTAAGCTTTTACAATCACCCGAAGCACGAACTGAAAACACAAGATCTAATATTAGTCCCGGCCGAGTACATTGAACTGAGCAGTTACTCAGTTTGGAACATTACTCGCTTCACTTACCGTTCATTACGGCTGTAACAATGAATGATGTTACGATCTCATCGTAATACATGGCAATGAATGGGCCGTGAAGGGTTGTTTTCTTATAAGTTGACGTTCATGTCTTAAGTTGTGAATGGGGCTCCGACAGGTATATAAATATATTTTACTCAAATATAAATTGAAAATTAAGCCTTGAAGGCTAGCAAATTATCGTTCCTTATTACCGTACCGTACCTTATCATCAGCGTGCACGATCGAATACCATGTAAATCAAAATGCGTCCTTACTATTTAAGATGGTAAAATTTTTACA
The DNA here is from genome assembly GCA_951394215.1 of Glyphodes perspectalis. Lineage (NCBI taxonomy): Eukaryota > Metazoa > Arthropoda > Insecta > Lepidoptera > Crambidae > Glyphodes > Glyphodes perspectalis. The sequence goes on along the minus strand of OX596210.1, from coordinate 661,946 downwards.
AAAAGTTTTGATCTGGATCCTCAAAACAATATACCAGTTATGTTGCTTGTCTAGTATGTAAGAACAAACGCTGGCAAAATAATAAAAAGTAGACACGAGACCTAGCCGAAATTTTTGATCATAATTAATATTAAAGCAACTGAAACATTAGGACGTATCTTTAATTCAGAACCAAATTGTTAGTTTTAATTATAATTAATCTATCTACTATTAATTACATCCTTCTTAATTTACCCAGTTTAATCCCTGGTGAATACTTTAACAATGCCATCCTTTTATCGCGGGCTTAAAGTACAGATGCCCAAATGTATAACCATCTTTGTTTCAAGTAATTACAGTGAAATATAATTACTCGTAATACCAGATCCTCGGTAGTGGTGATTAGTTTTTATTAGGTTATGCTGTCACGAACCAAAATTTAGAAGTTCAGACTCTTATATCAAAAATGTTTATTCATGTTAATTTTAATATTCCCTCTGTTAAAATATTTTTATGTTACAGCACATGTATCTACTAAAGCCAATTAAAAACATTTATTTATGCGTCATAGTGAATGACATAATTAATATTAAAGTTCTACTGCTCGAATATTCAGACGAAAAATATATTTAGAAGCCTAACAATAGCAAAGTGTAAACTCAACTTTCTCAAAAATATTCATATGATGAGTCGTTATAAATAATTATGGTTTGATGAACCTTTTTCGTAAATATGGATCCCTTTTTGATAGCATATTTTTATCTAATTGCCTGATATCTGTGATTGATAAAATTCAACAAAGGATTTATTGAACGAAATAATGGACAATATAGACATGAATAGAACAAAAAAATAATTGATTTATCTATTTATTGTTTATAACATCACATACGGATAACATTCACGATTATAAAAGAGGTTACATCGGTATAAATAAAGATCTAAACAGAATTATTTTTGTAAATCAATGGTGTAAAGTGATATACGGTACAGTTTCATGAACGGTAGAACTGTGGTGGGATACAGCAGAGTCGCCGGTCTTGAGGGTCACCAGGGGAGACGAGTGGACCAGCACTGGTGTGTGGACGACGGGGGCATGAACCAGGGTCGTGCTTCCGTGGTTGACCACTTGGCTGCTCGTAGTCAATGTGGACTTCGCTGGAGAAGACACGTGGACCACAGGAGCATGGACTACAGGGGCAGCATGAATAACGGGTACCACTGGGTGGTGGATGTAAGTGCTTCCGTGGTCGACCACTTGGCTGCTGGTGGTCAGCGTAGACTTAGCCGGAGATACGTGGACCACGTGAGCGTGGACTACTGGTACGACAGGGTGGTGGATGAAGGTGCTTCCATGGTCGACGACTTGGCTGCTCTTCGTGGTTGTGGACTTTCCTAGAGGCACGTGAACCTCGGAAGACAGCAGGAGGCCTGGAGCCGCAGCTGCCACGGCTAGGAAGGCACTGAAGATAATCTGAAAAAAAATATGTGATCGTTTTTGGTGGGGCCAGTACAGTAGGCACGAGAAAATTGTTTGTAAGATTGTAGAAAAATAAAGAACGTTTTTATTCTTAAGGTGATTTTCCATGCTTATGTAAGAGTAACATTTTGTAATATAAAATAAATAAATAAATAATAAATGCAGTGAGTACAAAAAAAAAATATGCTACATATCCAAAAGTTAATATGAAAATGTAAATTTGACCCTCATTACTTATTTCTACCGAGGCTTACAACCAAAAATTTATTTAAAACATTCCGCTGTAAAATGGTTGATAATAAAAGTTTATCGTCATTTCAGAGGTCAGCGAGAAGTTTGTAAACATTTGCAATATTATATCGATATATTATAATGATTATTTTAAATCTCTTTAATTTAAACTGTCGATTTAATTCCAAAATTAACTTGTGTAATGTTATTTTACAAGTTAGATTTAATTCAGAACTATGCCTTATTATTTATTAGTATTTGTATCGCTTAATAAAAATTTCTTAATATCCAATTTTAATATTTAATAGGTAACTCACAAGATTATGCATTGTAAATATGTGTGTTGACGTCGTATGCACAACTGATGCGTTGCAAGTGCGCTCAGCTACTTTTTATATGCTTGTAAATAATCGAATGCCCTAGATTGCGACAATATTGGGCAGTGTACTTGAAATTTCTTTTGCTCTTGTTTTGCAAATTAAAAGTTAGCTTTGCGTAACCAGCGGATGAATGCGTCTTGTCTCTGGGCCTTGAGAGGCTTTGCTGTCATGTGATTAGCAGTCTTAGTTTTAATTAGCATAATATAAGCGATAACTAAGCGCAGTTTAGAGTCAAAACTCAATTCGGACGTCAAAAGTAAACGTCGGTTTTGATTACATTTTGCAGTCGATAAATGGATTTCATGTCTTAATTGACTTACTAAACGATTTGACATTGAACTCAATATGCAATTGCGTCCTGTCGGTCTTAGTTTCGAGATTAAAACATGAAATAATAATTTAGGTAAGGAAATAAGTAGCCAAAAGTTTTACAGTAGGGATGTTGGCAAGTCAATTGAGATACTTTTTAAGAGCTATCAAATCGCAATCACTTCAAATATTTTGTATGGGCCTATAAACATTGACGTCACTAGTTCGTATATTCAGCTGACTTAATATTAGGCCGTTTTTTGTAAAATAAAAAATCGTGAACTCAATATAATTCAAAATCAATAAGGTTTTACAACATACTACGGTACTTTCTTATTCAGAATTGATTTTTTCAAAATTAAATATAAATGGTGTCAACATCCCAGGTCTAAAACATCAGTTGCCTTTACTGGGTTATAAAATTCAGACCAGTTTTATCAAAGTTTGCTTCCTATGAGCTATCAAACTAAGCCAGATTTTTATACTACCATATTTGCATCGTAGGAGTCAATCGTGGAGGCATTCGAATATGCCTATCTATATTTATCTAAACTTATGGTTATGTAAAAATAGATATATATATAATTTCGGCTTTAAAAAGTTATTTGTGATAACAATAGGTATATATTATATATATTCGACAGGCCCATAGGTCGAGTGGTCAGAAACCCTGGCATGAAACCAAGGGTCGCGGGTTCGAATCCCGCTAGGAGCAAATGTTTCGTGTGATGAACATAGACATTTGTACTCGAGCCATGGATGTTTATAATCGCATTTTAGTATGTCTCTCCGTTTGCCTTGTATCCATAGCACAAGCTGAGTTTGGAACTAGGGAATTGGTGTGTCACTTTGGAGAATAAATTATTTATATATTTATTATAATGAATTCACAGACAATTGTTCAACTGTAATTTCGACACAACATCGGATCTAAATTGAGGCACTATAAGAAGTAAATTCACGATTTTTTTCATAATTTATCATTCTGGTCATTGAGCACAGATTCATCGCAAGATAAATGGTGGTTGGCACATTGGCCGCAGCTCTTTCTGCGCAACCTTCGGAGCCTACGAGACCCAAAAGCTTTAGATCTTATGAGATAAAGTTTCGGTATTGCTTTGTTCTGTATTGGAAACACTTCTGAAGTGCCGTTTATTTTATCTGCGTTATTAAATATCATCAGTGTCCGAGATTGTTTAATAGTTTAGTACTATTTTATTATTTAGATATCAATAGAAGTGTGTTGGGAAAGTAAAATATTTTTTATATTTATGGTGTGATGTGATATGATGTATATACAGGAAAATCGTATTTTTAATTCAATCAATCATCAACTTTGAATGAGTTAATTGTTAATAATTACTTGGAATTAATGTTTTTAAAGTTTTTATGATAGTGACAAACATTTGCAGATTTCTACGATGTTCTCATGTATGTGTAAAGGATTTTAAAATCCAAACGTAACCAACACAACAAACATCTGAACAATATTTTGATCATTCAGCTACCATCGCTCTTAACGTAATACACTATCCGATAAATTCCTAAATGCCTACAAACTGTCAAAGCATCCTAGCTTGAAAGACTAACATACGATATTACATTCTAAGCAGCGATGTTTCTTTGTTTATGCAAATGTAACGCTACATAGCGCGTCGTCATCGAATCTTCAAGCGCTCGTAAGCGCTCTCAAAGACAAAATAAACACACATTTTGAGCGGCGCGCCGGTCCACAATATCTTCATTACTGACAAATTTTCTGAGGAAAAACATGAATGAAGGCAGCGTATTGACGCTTCCGAGTGTCGGAAAAACATGTACAGTGTATTTTCCCACAACGAGAAAAGCTTTAAAGGGAATAAAGCGAGGAAGTTTTGGGAAAATGTATACGTTTTGAAAAATAATCTGTACCTCAGAGACTGAAATTGGTAATATAGTGTTTGATTTTATAGTGATCGAGCATTTGTACAATATAAAACAATATTTTAATATAATCGTATCCAATTCCCGAATTGAAGTGTTTTATTATTACGAGTAAATGGAAAAAACCTACAAATATGACAGATATTATGTTACGCTTATCCTAATAATAATAATATTATGCACTGTCACGCCTTACGAATTAGGAAGACGTAGTGGGTGGAACTCCCATGGGCCTCTGAATCGGAGACCCCCTCTCAGGCCATGATGAGAGTGATAGGTAGCCGTGGGTTTACCCACTAAACCCCACGGCGCTCCTACATCGCCTGAGTGGTGGCCACCGCGGGTATCCAGCGAAGCATTGGACTACCACAGCACCACCGACGACAGCCCGACCTATACGGCGGGCCCCATTTGCCCCCTTCTTGAGGAAGTGGTCGGTGAATTTCTCAGGAGCGCTGGACCATACGCTTTAATACATTTGTTACGCTTATTCTACGAAATCACTTATAGACTGAAATCGCTAAATAAATTCGGTCTGATTGTTTCACTCGACTACACTTGAAACCAACACCATTGAAATGCGAAAGTGTTTCTAATTTTATTTTAGTTAGATTTTAGAATTATAAAGTGCTCCTTTGCCAAATTAAGCCGTTTTGCGTTAAGTTTAAATGTCTATGAAGAGGGCATGCTATTTTTGTACAGGAGTAGTATCTGGTATAAATCTTAATTAATTATTTGCTTACAGTTCAATGCCTTTAGGGGTAAAATGCGTTGAAACTATTTGGAAAATGACGAGATGTTTTCTACGATAAATCCATTTTAAAACATCTAAGTAAAAATACAAAAAGCAGACAAGTGGGCAGTAGTAATTAACGAGTTTGCTATTCTGGTGATACGATCTACGAAGAGATAAGTGTGGGAACACACTTTCCTAGCATAAGAAGCGTTATAGGATTCTTAATTTCTGGTCGGGTCAAGTTTTTGGTTTGTAATTTATATATTTTTATTTTGATACTCCACAACAGGCCCACACTAAAACGTGGTTTAAAGTTAATTATGATTCATACACCTTGTATAAATTGTATTGAAAAGAGTAACTACCGAGTTTCTTGCCGGATTCTTCTCGGTAGAAACAACATTCCGAACCGGTGGTAGAATCATATAGCTGTGGCTTTACCTGTATTTGACGATTTATAAGTGTTTCCTTGAAACCTATATAAATAAAGAATATTTTGACTTTGACTTTGACTAATTTCATCATAAAAAATTACAGATAAACACATCATTTCGGACAGGTCTTCAGATGTATATCAATTTGATTTTTTGCACATACATAAGTACTGTTGGACAACATTCCTCGCACTTCAACGTTGTGATTTATTACGTATTTAACTCGAATAAATACGTAATAAATCACAACGTTTAAGCAACACCTGTTCTCCAAATTTCTCAATTTGCGGCCGAGTTGGTCGCAAACAATCAGTTTTTTGTTCACATTCCGACTGCAGATGTCATTTCGTTTTTCTGCGTCCAATCATACGCGAAATTATAACATTAAATCATTTTTCCCTACCGCATTGGTTGAAACTATAATGACGTGCTTGTAAAACATAAAAAGCGAAGCTATAAGAAAACACACATACATATTTCGCACACGTTTTTATATAAGTATATAATATATAGCATGTGCTAATCATAAAAAATCCTTTACGGACTAATTTTGCGTTAGCCCATCTAATATAAATACGAAGATTAATCTTAAGAACATTACGAATAAACTTAATTTTCATTAGGTATTCAAACTTTTTAACCGACTTCAAAAAAAGGAGGAGGTTCTCAATTCGACTGAATTTTTTTTTTAGGCTGTAATATTCCATAATAACTAATCCAAACTTCCCTATATTATGTTGGCTTAAAAGACTGACTAAAATACCAAATTAAATCATCATTCCAAAGGTTATATAAATAAATATAGCAGACGGTAATTATATACAGGATTTATCCTAGTACGGGTGTCAATCCGCCATAATCAACTTCAACTGTCTCATTACGTATTTTTATAATGTGTTAACTGAAGATTATGGTGATGATTATATGATTTATTATTATTAATTGTATTTAAAGTTCGGCTTTTACACCTTCCTACCGACTGCATCGCTTACAGTACGCTGTCGCCCCGGTGCAAGGCAGGTCTTGCGATTTGTGTTAATGCTACCATCTCGAGATAAGTGCCAATTCCGTCCGCCGATCGGCGGCGATAACTTTGCCGACATGTTTTATGGCTGATGTTCGTTGGATTAAGCGTTAATAGCCGATAATTAATTAAACACGCGAACGCTTGTCTCGATAATTAAAAGGTTTCAGTGTTACCAAAATTTATGGGCGATCGGACATTTAAGTTTCTTTTCTTGTGGGATTTTACTTGTGAATTTTTTATATTTAATACCATATACTTCGATGAAGATTGAAAAAAATCGTTGGTACATTAGTTGTTGGTACATTACAGTAATTTTATAATCTTAAAGTATTAATGCCCTAGTAGTTATTTATGGCATACTTATTAACCTACCAAGATATCATAATCATCTAGGTTTGCAGTCATAGTAATATAACATAACAACACACACATAACATAACATCACGCCCACAATCCCCGAAGGGGGGCAGAGTAACTTCAATCACTTTCAGTCAGATACAAAACTGGGCTGGGTTAGATGGAAAATTGTGAAAAAGTAGTGACAAGTGGCTAGCTCGTCGCCTACACAATCACATACCCTTTTACGACATGCTAGGCAAGAAACACAGTTGGCACATTATTTTTAAGTCCCAGACCAACATCGGACAGATATAGTAGTATAGTCATAGTAGTATAGTACATATAAATGTATGTATCTAAGTAATGATTGAAGTAGAGGTAGGGCAAACTGACAAAACTGATTATAAGGCCTATTAAAATTATGTTTTAAATTTCTTAAGTGAAATACATATATCATTGAATTCAATCATTCACCCGTGATGAACAATTACTTCTCTTTTGTCAGCAGAATGTCGGTAAACTGTCAACGGTTATGAAGTTTTAACTGTCTGAAATAATTAAACCCACGTCACATGGTGACCTCAGATCAATTAGCAAAACCGGTCACATGCCAAAACAAATAATATTGCAAATAATATGATAAACATACACGTTTTACTTTCGAACAGCCTTTTGACGATGCATTTTAAACCTTAAGTGAATGGGATTAAAGGGCGTGTGAATGGAACCAGACAAAAATATAGAGCAGACCGCAGTTTTACAAGTCGTAATTATGTAATTACACCATTTTGTTTTATGTCAATGTCAGTTCAAGCGTCAGTTTGGAAAGGAGTCTGGAGCGCCGGCGTCAACACGAGGAAAACGCGCCAACACTCTTGCGCATTGTCTGATGCAAGTGTAAAAGCAATCTGTTTCTTAAGAAGTCACAAATATGGTTCATAATTGCTCAATTATAATCGGTGTTGAATGCGGGCGTGAAACCGCACAAAATGATACGTTGTGAGTAATCGCTGTGATTTACTCACAAATTGGAGCCGTTACTTTAATGTGTAAAATTAAGTCGCCTGTTTATTTTATTGGGCAACCGTAATACGAAGTAAAGACGTAATATTTAATTATACTGTACTCAGACGTGGTATTGGGCCAAGCTATTAATCACAAACAATTTGCGTTATGATTATTGAAATAAAAATTACAGTTTTCGGAACTAAGTATCTGATTTTGTTTCTTAAAAGTCTAATGAATATGAATAAGCTATTGAATACATATCCGATAAAGTTAAATTTTCCTAAGGCCGTTAATAATTATAATGAAACGCTGTCTGCGTTATTCTAGATATACCTAAAGCTAATTGCTACGCAATTAGTCATATTACGTAGACGTTAATATGCCTTAAAAGCCGCAATACTCCTACAATGAAATTATAATTCAACGTTATTATGATCAAGAAACTAATTATAAGTTATTTAAGAAAAATAACAATGAATTAATTCCAGTAAAAATAACGAGATAGAGAAACTGCTACCAAGTTGAAAATAATTGGAATAATAAAAAATAATTCACAGCTGCGACGCTTAAAGGCCGAGCAGAAAGTGCATGGTGCAATCGCCAAATAGTGCATCCCAAAATGAATATTAAATGTCAGTAGGATTGGGCCGTTTCTCACTTTTGGCAGACGCATGCATCAAGTTTGTGGGACGAGGTTGCGTGTGCTAAGACCGACTTAACAACCTCAGAGATGTGCTTAAATCAAGCCTCACTCATTGCTAAAGTTGACATAATGGCGAGTATGTCCCTTGATTCTTTTAATTGGATAATAAAGCTTACCTACCGCCATGAACGCCGTACTTGCCATAACAGCGGTGCGTTAAGTGGCTGGGCGCTATTTTTGTTATTGAGAGATTTAGGTATTCACCGATTTTAATGAGGCACGAAGTTTCTATATGTTTGACTGATGAGTATATATTAATATTATTGCAACATATTTTGTTTAAAACGTTTGTTTAATCTGTTCAAACTAATCCAATAATACTCATACAATCATAGCTACAGATCGCTCTGATCGTTCAAATAATCTCTAATTTTGTAGCCTTTATTCATCCCAAAAGAATGACTTATCTTATTAGGTCTTAGATCAGGAACGACATGTCTTCATAGCCATATATACATATAGATATTTGATCGCCAGCGTCTAGTATTAAACAGGTATTACTAATGATACCTTTTAACAATTTAACAAATATCTAACTAAAAAGGTCGTTGACACTATCTACTGGTAAATGAAGAAACTATTTTGGAACACGCTGGCTAAATTAAATTCAAACTCAATTGGAAATTGTGAGAATTGGCGTTAAAATTTCGGAATAGCCGAAAATACCACCACTTTATACGTAAGTGGTATCGATTAAGGGTATACCATTTTATATACCCTTAATCGATACCACTTAATAATTAAGTACTTATTCGTAGAGGAATTTTAAATTCTGAACTAAATCTCAAAATAACTATAAAATAAAAATGAATCGCTGAATTAGCTGAACCGATTTCGCTAATTCTTTTTTAGTTGTGTTTGTTATTATCAGGTGAATGTTCATATGAATGAAAAAAAATAAAGTTGCACGGAAAAAAAATGAGTATTGCAAATCAGAGAACGGGGCGTTACGAAGTGCGCCGGTACAGCTAGTCTTAAGTATAAATACGAATATATTAAATTTAAATTTTATTAGCAGTAAGATCGATTACCTTCACAAACCAAATACTGCAAATTATGTGATATACATATAGATTGTTTTTTTTCTTTATTCCACAAACTAACAGCATATAAATAATCTTGGCCCAAAGAAGGCCAGCCAGACTGTCTTGTTAGAAAATTTGGGTTAAATACACAAATTAATTGACGATTCCAATATAACTAGTGGTCGTCCAGTGATCGAAATCCGACCGCTGGACGACCATTAGCTGGACATTATGCGAAATAAAAAAAAAATAATAATTCTGCAGTCTCCTATACTATAAACTATAAGAATGCGAAATTTCATACCTCCTTCCGCGCATCTCCGTAAAAAGGGGTACTTACAAAGTACTTTGTACCCTATTATATAATAATCTATATACTATTAATATGTATATAGATTATTATATAATAGGGTTTTACCTTCTGCAATGTCGACCAGCAGTAACATGACTCAATAAAGGCATATATAACATCACATAATTATATCTTCCGCATATTTTGAAGGCATAAAATCATACTCATCTCATTTCCGACTAGTTGTGTTCACTCGTCTTTGCGGATAGCGTCGATATCTTGAAGGGCAGCATTGAGCCCATTAAGAATCTACAAACAGGAAAAAGAACCATCAATTTTTAATAATGTGCTTAATAGCAAAATTGTATTAATTTACCATACGCCTTGAGCGTTGAGCCACCATGGCATTGGACCTCAAAATCTACACAAGAGGTCAACCTTGTCAATGCTATCGTTGAGTAAAAAGCTACAATATCTTGTAATACGAGCTTTGTGACGTCTCAAGGTGTTAAATGTTATCTTTTGTTGAATGGTCATATATTTAGGTGAAAGGGTCAAGAATTGTTGAATGGAAATATGCTAGAGCAAAATATAATTATCAGGGCTAAAATAATATAATAAATGTTTTTGTCGCAGTCTCAAGCTTGAATTTTTTTAGAAATAATGTTTGACTTCCAACAAATAATATATATTTAGGCAAATATTTAAGATCCACGCTTAAGTAAGTAAGTTTAAGTTTTTTTCTATAGATAAATTATTTGACGCCAATGATTTTCGAGCTTAATAAGCGCATTAATTTCTAATAAATCATTCACGTAAATAAACATACGCATGAATATATTTCTTATCACAAATTGTCTTAATATGAACTTACAATTAATAAATGATTCCTTTCTATATCATATTATGTCATCTCCCACAGTCATTGATTGTATGATTTGGTTTAGAACTATAAAAAAAGTGTATATTACTCATGTATATTTTGACGCTGAAAAGAGTAACTACCGAGTTTCATGGCGTAGAGGTTTTGTAAAAATGACGATTTATAAGTGCTTTCTTTAAGGCCTACATAAATAGAGAAATTTTGAATTGAATAGAATTGAATATATCTATTATTTGCTAGCAGTAGGTAACTCAAATGGCTATAAAGTTTGTCACCGGCAACATTAAATTATTATCTAAACACAGTAAAATGGGATTTATGGCATCCGTATCCCACATTCGACGACAAACGTCTTAGTTATTAATCCAGTCGTCCAGGTATGTATATTTATTTACGTGTAGTACCTACCTATCATTAGGAAAGATTTTTTCGGCATTTCATATAAAGTATATGAAAACTTAAAGCAAAATTATCTGGATACTGATAGCATATAACAAATAAACAATACAATGTCGTTTCTTCATATATTATGCTAGAGCATAATAGCGGTATTTTTTTTACTGTTGGAAAATATAACTTATTTTATTAATTAAAAAAGAATATTTTAATTACTTAAATGAAATGTACATCCGTCCTCGTTTTGCCATGTGACAAATATTCTGCATAAATACTATACAAGGCATTAATTATGCAAACAACATCGCTACTATAAAAGTTACGCTTATTTACTGTACGATAACGATCTACCGTTCGTTACCCTTGGTTGATTGATCACATCACATTATGATCATAGCAATTACATTACCGGAAGTTGTATGGAGCCGGAAGACAAGTGGCATAGTATAGAAGGGACGCAGTAAAGAGACTCTTCTTGTAATTGCAAGATGTGGGATTTCCTATAGAAATAATGTAGGTAGTTTTGTACAATTAAGCGTAAAATGTGTATTTTGTATGTCTTGTACTTATTACGCATGTATTTGATGAAATAATTTAAAAAATATTTAAACAATTGTAAAAATGATTGTTGTCTTATCCTGAGGTACTATATAAGTATTTTAAATTTCGATAAATGAGCAATACATTATGGTAACTTATTTTAATGGTTTCGATTGAATTGAAGGTGATTATGAATGTACTCGTATGTACATGGATAGCTTTTGATCATTTGTTGATAACTGTGTAATTTGAATTTATTTTTTTTATTTTTTTACATTAGATAGTGTTATATCCTAGATAAATGATGTAAACCCAATTATATATCACTCGATATATTTTACCGCGAAAGAAGAACAACAATTTCTATTTCTCTTTGTTGAGAGATTTTTCTAGATTCGCTTAAATATTTATACCAAAAAACTCCAGCTAATCTTACTGACATCATTTCCACTGCACAAGTGTGGCCATAGATAATCAAACCTTTATGAATATGTTATGCGCGTTTTATTGACAGGCTAAACTTACTGAACTGGTAATTGAGTTTATGTAAGTTTTTTACTTTAATGCGTTGTGCGTTTGTGCGTAGTTTAAGTGTCTAATTGTATAATGAAGAATATACAATACGCATGCCTTTGTATTGCGTTATTTTAAAACGTTATGTTAAACTAAGGTCAGTAAAACCACGTCGTAGAATGGAATTATGTATTAACGCGATAAATTACTGCTGAATCCTATGATGCAATATAAACAGGATATTACTGAATGTTTTTACTTCTAATAAATTTTGATATGGAGTATCCAGTATTGATTATATGATACTATATGTCGCACTTGAATAAACAGCGAAGTTGGTACGCTTACATATATCCAAACATAATCCTTACAATGTGTTATAATTATATTCTTATAACTGTGATCCTTGCCTAGCATGTCGTAAACGGTGACTAATGATATATCGCGTTTTGGGTATATGATTGTGCAGCGACGAGCTAGCCACTTGTTACTACTTTTTCGCAATTTTCCATCTAACCCAGCCCAGCTTTAATTAAGGCTGTATGTGGTTAAAGGGGTTTGCTGCCCCTTTGACTCTGCCTATCCCTTTGGGGATTACGAGTGAAATGTTATGTATGTATGTGTATGTAATTCTCACAATATTCTGGGGAAAAAATAAATTATCTCTCGATTGATGTATAGTAATAGAAATATAGTATTCCCATATAAATATGTCAAGCGATTTGAAAAAGATTATATAATCTTAATCCGTTTTAGTTAATAACTTACCTGGTATAGATACATACAATTTAGGAACCAGCGCAGCACCTTGTAGTACACCCTTACGTGATCCGTGATATAAATTATTCGCGACGTTAAGTAAAGTAGCATTAGGCTGTACGCTCGAATGTATTGATGAGATACATAATTTCTGATATACTCCTTCTAATATTATCTGAACAATTGTATTTGTAGGCTGTTAATCGGAACAAAAGATTCATCAATTATATATGTAATGTAAGAGGCAAAGGAAAAAATATGAACACTGTGTAAAAAAAAAATCTCCTTGCTGGTAATTGTTTTCCTAAACTTTATACGTGCTCTAAATAAATTTACATATATACACAACATACTTATGAAAGTAATATTTCAAGGTGCGTCGTAACTAGTAGGGAGCAGAAAAAATACTACAAGTCCTAATAATCTCTTGGGTTGAAACCCACACATTGTACAAATATATACGAATAATAAAGGATATTTTTTACGGTAATGCCGCTCTAAAAAGGGCTATTATGCCAACCCAGTTACGGTTATACCCCGCCAATCAATTTGCATGATGTGCCTTCCCCGGGCTTGTTTTCGACCAGCCCGGCAATTAATCCACCAGACTGGATAACTTCTTAATGCACGGCTGACCTTCACTTCTTCCGAACAATATCGTCTTGCCATTATTTCCAGGAACATCCAGTGAACAATTAAAGCGTTTAAATGTCAAATTAAAATATAAAACAAAAGCTGCGGTTGATAGAAAGATTGAAATGTAATGTGATTTTTTTTTTAATATTTAACGACATCACATACTTTCATTGATCTGACTCCGAAGTAAGTAGCTTAAGCACTTGTGTTACGGATATCAGAAACAACAGTGGTATTACAAATATATACTAAAATATTGCATATTAACACCCAGACACAGAACAAACATAAGTGTTCATCACACGAATGTTTGTCCTGGATGGGAATCGAACCCACAACTCTTGGCGCATGGGGCAGGGTCACTACCGAATGCTCCATCGAGCTTGTCAATACATTGACTTGATACCGATGAAAGTTGTTGTAAATTCCTTGTAGAATATTAGTAATATTACAAATGGGAATCTATAACTAAGCACTGTCTACGTACTTTTAAATATTTAAGATTCGGCTTTAAATTTATTTTTTTTATACATGCAGGTCTTGATTTTGTAATCTTTACATGCATACTATCTAATTAAATAAAGTGTAACAAAAATACATATTATGATCATAAAAATTCTTAAAAGGTTTAATCGTATTTCCTTGTTCTAATAGTAAATGTTTTTTGTTTCAGATTCCTCGCCATCTGGTGGCCGCTGAAATGTCAAATCACCAAGCGTCGTGCCAGAATGATGATCGTCTTCATCTGGATCTTCGCGGTCCTCGTCACTACGCCCTGGGTTTTCTTCTTCGACCTCGTCGTCGTCTTCGATGACAACCCCAACGTTAGGCTATGCCTGGATGTCTGGCCGAACCCCATCAGCGAGATCCTATACTTCGTCATAGGAAACCTAATATTTTGTTACATACTCCCAATGATTCTGATTTCTCTCTGCTACATTCTCATCTGGATTAAAGTCTGGAGACGGTCGATCCCAACTGACACACAAGACGCACACATGGAAAGAATGCAGCAGAAATCAAAAGTTAAGGTCGTCAAGATGCTGGTCGCTGTTGTAATCTTGTTTGTTCTATCTTGGTTCCCCTTGTACCTGATCTTTGCAAGGATAAAGTTAGGAGGCCCTATCCAGAAATGGGAAGAAGACATGTTCCCAGTAGTTACACCGCTGGCCCAATGGCTGGGGTCGTCTAACTCGTGCATAAATCCCATCTTGTATGCGTTTTTCAACAAGAAATACAGAAAAGGCTTTGTAGCCATAATAAAGAGCAGAAAGTGCTGCGGAAGGCTCCGATATTACGAAACGATTGCGTTACAGTCGTCGAGTACTTCGACAAGAAAATCTTGGCATTACAATAACAATAATCACCCGTCGATCACTCGCAGGTCGCCCCCTGTGGATAAGAACGCAGTGTCGTTCATATTCAACCACACTGGAGTGTAAAGATCTGAGGAGCGATCTCTGGAACCGGTTGTCTATTGAGCCATGCCGGCTCGGCGTCCGAGGCGGCTGCGCCCGCGCAGTCGACACGACGCACTTCAGCATATCGACACATACGACCTTTTTTATGCTTGTATTGTATGATTTTAATTTTGACAGTTTGATGTTGTCTTGTGCAAAAACCAAGTTTTTGACCTTCGTGACTCGGTACCTACTAAGTAAATGATATGTGGATGTCTTTAATAGTAAGGTAATGTACTTTTATACGTAAGTCGGTTTAAGTGTTGTAAGGAGATTTTATTTTTACACTGATTGTAATACCGTTTAGTGGTCAAGAGCAAACGCACATCGCGCACAAAGTTACATACTGAACATTTTATTTGTTTTAACATGTCTTATTTTGTGATTTTCCAAAGGTTTTGTTGTTAATAATTAATACAAAATTTTAATGTTAAAAAAATATAAAAACCAAAAAAAGCATTTTACACAATTACTACCAATACTACAGTACAAAAAAAATATTTAGTAGGAATAAGCTTTTCAAAATATTATAGTATTTATATAACAATCAAATTTTATGTCTGTGGCCGTGGTATTAACATTATGAAGTTTTATATCAGAAATAGTAAATGCTAAGTCAAAAATTTCAAGTATAAATCTCTTCCTTAAAAATGAAAGATTTTTTTTTAAATAGCTGGTATCTACTCATTTTGTCACTGTCCTTTTATTTTCACTGGATATTATTTTCTATTTTAAGTTGAAAGTTGAGGGTTGTTTTAATACAATAAATACTACCTATTTATTTTCTATTTACCAATTCACATTAAATAAATCTACCTATATTGAGCAAATGAATACTATAATACAAATACAATCATTATCGGTAAACGTAATATTTTAACCAATTAGTTGTAAGTAAATAAAGCAATAGTTTTATTAAGAAATTCATTATACATTTTTAGAATTTTATACATATAATAAAAATATAGTTATCAATTGTCATATTTATATTTCTATAGACTCACTTCTTAGTTTTATTTGTCGTTACAGATTTTAGAGTGTTAATTTATATCTTATCGTAATTTTTTGTGTTTAGGAATAATTACTATTTCATCTTCCATCAAAACAGCATCCTATTTATGTACAATGTGTTATACATCATCCATCAATAGATTTAGATTTGCTGGGTACTTATATTTATATTGGATATTCGGTATATGCCGAAGGCCGCTTACGATGCACAAAATCGATAAATAATATAATAACGTCTATATTAAATATTTTCATCGAAATTATACACTGAGAAATAATAATATTATTGAGTACATAATTATTGAGTGAGGTATTTATTGAAGGACGAATATAAAAGCAGTTAGATAATGAAAATTTATTTACTTTCGTACAAGATTATAATTTCATACCTGTATCATAGCACAGTGTGGGATGATTCAATAGTGCAACAATATAAATTGACTTCATTTTAAAATTGTTAATCACAAAAATATTAGGACGAAACAAATCTTCAGTAATACATTTTAATAAGTATTCAATAATATTATTGCTACTCAAAACGTATTGGTAATATAATATAATGTTATTTGTAATATAAGGGATTTAATCTATGAATAAATTAGCTGTATAACACAATAACCGCACATACCTAAAGTTTAAAATATAGGACAATTGACATGAATCATGAAAGAGTATTTTTCTACTAGGGCATGTGGTAGCATAAACTAAATTAAATTTAAAATTCCTTATTCCCTTTTTTGTTAAGGTTTGAATGGGGCAATTTTTATTAACGCAATTAACTATTTTCGCAAATTTGATTTATGGAAAATTTGTGACGGACAAAGTCAAAGCTTGCAAGACTGAATTCTCGAAAATTCCTTGAAAAGGAGTTTTGTGTGATAATAAGAATGGATATCTTATTCGGCTATTTTTGTAAACCTATCGCTTAACCTAGCTTGCGTAGATGTCTTTGTTAAATGTTTTTGACTATATGAATGTCCAGCCACCGTAGTTGCACGAAAAATTGGACAGATTTAAGAACTTTCTATCCTTACTGCCACAGCAACAGACCATCGTGGTAGATAAAACGCAATTACAAACTCAAAAAATAGGGTTTATGCATGACTCATTTTTTTATTTTTATTTTAGCCATTAATAGCGACTTAGCGACTATGAAATATTTTTCAATATCTTGATAGGTAAACCATCAATAGACCAATATTAACCCTTTTAGTTTGATAAAAAAATAATAGGACAACTTATATATTGCGATCAAATATATATATATATATATATATATATGTAAAGTCTGAAAATTTTTAATTTGTCTTGGGTAATTTGTTTTTCTGTTACAGTAAATTTTGCTTCTATTTTCAATATCTATAAAGCGAAAAATTCACATACTTACATATATTTTTAATGACCTAGTTAAATATATATTTCATGCATATTCCCTGTTAGTGTCTTGATTGCTGTTATCCACATTGAGCTCATTATTTTTAAATCTCCAATGCTAATGTACGAAGCTGTAATCTTACATTGCCAACGATTAATTAATTCGCACAATTTTGCCAAATATATTTTGTTTTGTATTGTATATTAAAATTGCTAGTTATGTAAATATAATTAAATTATATATACTCTAGTTAATCATTTGGATTGATGAATCGTGTTTTACAATAACGTGTCTTTTGAAAACCGAACTAACTTTACCATAGAACCACAATAAAACGGGTAAAAATACATTAGCAATGTCCACATAACCCAACATGCATACCTACTATAAGTTAATACATACTGAATAATGTTAAAAACGTAATTTTTACGACTAATTCCAAACATAACCAAAGTACTTCCTTAATGGGAGTGAAACAATATAACTTTTATTATTATATACCGCGTTTGTCAGAGTAATGTGTAAGACCTGTACCTTTATTAGCCCATAGTGAATGCATAAATTGTATGGTATAATTTTTATGAAACTCAAAGTAAACATTTTTGTATATGAATATAAAAACCTATATTTATACAAAATTGGAAAGATTTTCTTGTAATTTTCACGTTTGTAAATAATAAATGAATAGTGTATTTTAATGAAAGTTATATAAAAGTTTTAATATTCAATTTTCATTTCTACAGAGGCAGTTCTGTATTATATTGCTGTTGTTTATTTGCTATGTTTGGTGTTAGTATTAGAATTTATATACTATTAAGTAAAGCCATAAAGAAAATACTATTAATTATTACTAGAGGTAAAGTGAGACCTGATGATTGGACATTAAACATAATAATTAAAGTACTATTTATAACAGTTTCATACACAAAATATTCTTCATATAATCCTATACCTACTTATATAATATATTTCAATAAACTGTTTGATGTTATATATATTTACTTATATAACTATTAGTCAAAAGTACACAAGTACACATAATAAACATTGGATATTATTATAATACTTAAATTATATTGTACGAGATCAAGTGCTTGTAGCATAGCTGTTTGTTAGAATTCTGTAAAAAATGTATTATAATACGTATAAAATGTATAATATATTTGCAGTAGATTGATGTTTCAAGCAATGTTAGGTGATTATAGGTGTAGAGAAGCTTTTTACTATTAGTATTTGACCAATTTGATTAATTAGTAAGTAATAAACAGATTCATTTAATGTTTTTGTCTTTAAGCTATTGTCTAATAATCAAATTGGTTGAATAAATTAACCGACTTACTAAGACCAAACAAAATATGGGAGATACGGCGCCACCAGAAACGATGCACAGTGCTTTAGTTAGAATAGTAGACGTAACGAGAATTTGAAAGTCTTAATCGATTCAATAGGAGAACATTACATGGATTATTACAACTAGCATAGATTGACCACTCTCACCATCACACGATTTATTGATTACAATAAATTATTGCGGAATGTACAATTGCATGTAGTGTTTACAATAGCAACTATTAGTTGATAGGTTTTGGGGCTTCTCTTGGTGGTATCCACTTCATTACATTGTGTGCCTTTAGCTTGTACAAGAGCATTGAATTGTAAAATTATTTGAACCAAAGTGATGGGTGGCCTTTAATGCTCGAATTACAGATCAACAGACGGTGGGAGTGTGATACGCATAAATGATGTTGAGGTCGTATGTTCCTTATTTGTTTATAATAATATCTACGTTGACAACTATATACTGATATTCATACAGTTTATATAAATAACCTAGTTTATTACAATAATCAATTTTGACATATTCAAATTTCGATTGAATTCCGGTACAATTTTCTAACATATCAATGGAAATAAACATTCTGTTTTCGACGGCAGGTATTGTAATTTTGTAAAAAAAAACTGGAAGCTACAAAAATACAACGTAGGTAAGCATATTATTTTTAAAAATATTCTAATATAATTTATACCGTGAGCATAATTATTTGTGTAATTATAACAAATAAAAACGTCCAGCGAACAATGAATAAAACTATGTTATTATTATTTTCATTACTTGCATTTTTACATAAATTTCAAAACAAAAAATTACACCATTTAACAATTAGTATATTAAACTAGCAAGTTTTAGTAAAATTAATATGTAACGTAGTCACATTCTATGGTTCCGTAAAAATAGTAGTAATTTTGGATTTCATGTTTGTATTTCAGTAAAATAAAAATAGACGATAATTTTTTAGATTGTTACATTTTACGTCGTTGAAATAGTTTGATTTACTAAAAAAATTAATCATTAGAATTGTGTTAGGACATTTTACTTAACATTTATTAATTAATAGGTATCTACGTATGTTTTGTGCCGCACATAAATGTTGAACTTTCACTATGTTTTACACTTGCTTTCGTAGAAAAGATATATTTTTGTTTATAGAAAATATTATTATTTACACGAAATATATAGCTTTTATAAATTATTTAGCTTTTAAATAATTAATAGATCAGAAAAAAAAAAACATTTGTAACGGAAGTAACTAAGATATCAATGCTTTTAATCAAAAATAATTTAAATTAGGTCTGTATTTTTGTTTTGTCTTATGTTGTAAATGATAATGTATGTCAATTTTCGCACATATTGTCATAAATAATTTTATAGCTATTTTTTATTCATACGTTGTATAAAGCCAAACGTATTTTATTTTGTAAGTTAGATTTTAAATTATGCAAACATATAATTTCAACTGCAAAAACATTTTTATGTTTCGTTAGTTATTAAAGATAAACATTAAAAATCCTTTAAACAGACATACATATAAATAATCAGATGAGATATATCTAATCTGTAATAATCATTTAATTAAATAAATTATAACGTCACATAACATTTTTGACAAAGTATTATCACAAACGTATTCTCATCAGTTATCTTCCGATAATATTTCATTACAAATAACATGAGCCATATCTAGGTTGTATAACTATTATTTGTATCTAGGTCTTGGATCGTTTCCACAAGAAAGTAAAATCAGTTGAAAATGAACATGAAACTCATAACATCACTCATAAACACAAGCCTTTTGGAATACACAAACGTCTTCTCAGAATGTTGGTTTCTTAAACCATTCATATACATAGTAATGTTTGGCAGTTTTAACGATCAATTAAATCTAATTGTTCTTTCATCCAGAGAATCTTTTGAAAAACTAATAAAGTATAGAAAATAATTATTCGTAATTTTAAATGTCATTTTTATTGGTTGTATTGTCAATAGACAATGAATAACATTACAACAAGTAACATCGTTTTGATCAGGAAATTACTAATTTGATCAGTCATCTCTAACAATATTTGATTTTAATTTATTATTTTATATAGTAAATCAAGATTGATCAGTGGCGCAATATCCTGCACTAGTTTTGCATCATTACCTCTAATAGTTCCGTATATCAATTTATTGCATACCACTTAGGTTGTACTTAATTTTTTTAGGTGGTGGATTATCAAGTATATTTTATGAGATCCAAAGTCCAACATTGTAAATCCTTATGTACTTTTAATTGTGCAATGTGCAGGTATACGAATGTAATTGTTCGAGAACGGTACATTCGTACATACATGAAAGTGTAATTTACATCATAGCAACTTGCCTCACTTGAATCACATACAAGTATATTGTCATCACACAACACATATATAATACTGTTTTGTTTGTATTTTATTAAGTAAAAAGTGTGAATATAGAACAAATAGTTGTTTTTACTGTTGCAAGTTAGGCGAATAACTATGTGATATCGCAGCATAATACTTGAATAAACTTGAATGTAAAAATTAATCTAGTGGTTTGATTTACGCCTTTTTAAATATATCTCTGCATATTATCTACTTATATCTTTCTATCTTATGGTAGGTAGCAGTGGTAGCTCAATGGTAAGGACACGCGCCTCTTAACCGAGGTGTGCGGGTTCAAACCCGGGCTCGTACCTCTGGATTTTTCAAATGTGGTGAGGAAAACATCGTGATAAAACCTGCAAATTCAAACAACTTTGGATTTGTAACCTTGATCCAAAAACTGTCTGGTTCCCCTATCTTAGGGTAACGAAGGTAAGATCAGCAGTCGCTTCAATGTAATTACCAGACTCGCTAAATCCTGGATTATGGTCTTAGTGGACCCCGTCTAAGCACCGGACATAACGCTAGGAAGATGATGATCTTTCTATCTTATGGGCGTAATGCATGTTTTCTTGGTAAATAAGACGATAGTTTCGAAAACATTTTTTTTTAATATTATTTTTCGCCAAAATCAGACGCAGTTGATGCCAAATGTTAGCCAACTTGCTATAAAATAGCCTACGTATTCAGGCTTCACAAGATCCCTCAAGGGGCTATAAAACATAAGTAGGCATCTCTCGGTGGCGTTTTAACTCAAGTTCAACGGCCGTTCTGTAAAACAGGGACGACCGCGAATTGCCTCTGATTGGCGCAATTCGCTTAGAGCACTCGATTCCCCACAAATTGATGGGGACGGGAGGGATCTTTTGGGATGTTAACAGGCATTCATTTGATGTTAGTGAGTACTCATTGTAAAATATAATTGATGGCATTTTTGCGGCAATTTATGGATCGACAGATCGTTCGGGTTTAATTTGATTAAGCTATTGTTTGATTTTCAAAGCTCTGGGCACTTTGCTAGACGTCAGTCGAGTTGTCACGCTATAATTCCTAATGGCTTCAACCATAAATTTATTTATATTTATCAAACCATAGTATGATGTTTTAAAAGTCCTTATAATATTCTATGTGCGGTTTTGCAAAATTCCTGCTAACAAGCTGCACAAGACATGGTACGGACAATGGTAAGGACACGCGCCTCTTAACCGAGGAGTGCGGGTTCAAAATTCAGAGGTACGTGCCCGGGGCACGTACCTCTGAATTTTTCAAATCTATGTACGTATTTATACCAATAGATCGACGGTGAGGGAAAACATCGTGATGAAACCTGCAAATTCAAATAACTTTAGATTTGTAACCATGATCCCCTATCTTAGGGTTACGAAGGTCAGATCGGCAGTCGCTTCAATGTAATTACCAGACTCGCTAAATCATGGATCATGCTCTAAGCGGACCCCGTCTTAACACGGGACATAACGCTAGGAAGATGTTGAAGCTGCACAAGACAACTACACAAGAAGCCTGTGATTGAAACTAAAAATGCAAGAAACGAAGTTTCAATGCGACGCAAATCCCAATGGAATATGGTTTTGGGTATGTGATGTAGGCGATGAGCTAGCAACTTGTCACTACTTTTTCAAAATTTTCCATCTAATCCAGCCCAGTTTTGTTTTTGGCTGAATGTGGTTAAAGTGGCCTGCTGCCCCTTTGAATCTGCCTACCCCTTCGGGGATTATGTATGCTTACAAATCCCAAAAAACTCGGAAGATTCCAAATTCATCGGTAAATGACAGATATCATTAAGGATATGGCAATAGAGTGAAACTAATATCACATCTATTCCAGATAGAGCCCAATACAGTTGCTGTGTTATGTAATGTTTTCCTAAATTTGCGCCAGGAACTATATATACACTATATACCCTGCTCCCTGATCGAACATAAAGTGTAGACTTTATTCGATTCCTTCGAACGTTGTGTTTTCCAATAATTCTCGTATTATTTCTATTGTGTCAAACGAGTTTATGTACAAAAGCTTTATTCCTCACGCTTTAAGAACGAAATAATATGTTGATCAACTTCTGTCGCTAGCCGAACATTTCACACTTTGTAGGGATAATTTTCTTGCAATCTAAAAAGATTTTTAGCAGTCTTCTTGAGATGAAGGAAATACATATACATACTAGCTGTTGCCCGTGGCCTTGCCTTGGATTTCGAAAATTCCCGTGGAAACTTTGAATTTTTCTGAATAAAATGTAACCTGTGAACTAATCCATCACCATTTCAACTTTCAGTCAAATCGGTTCAGCCGTTTTGCCGTGAAAGAGCAACAAACGTCTGAACATCCAAACTTACAAATTTTCTTCTTTTTAATACGAATATTAGTAAGAATTTGTAAGCCTGAAATGTATAGTCGCATATTAGCAGATATTTTTTACTTGTAATAGCCAGCGTGGCGGTCAGCCTATTAAATATTACCTACTTGTTTTAAGAAAATCGTGAATGCTTCGTGAGTCACAGAGCATATTATTATAATTTAATGCTCAGTGAGTCTTCGAATGCAAATGTAGACCAGACGGCATTTTAAGCTAAGGTTTATATTTTATTAACTAACTAGCAGCACCCCGTGGTTTTACCCGCGTAGTTTCCGTTCCCACTGAAATATGGGGATAACATAAAGCCTGTTATTCGCTGATAAAGTAGCTTCATACTAGCGAAAAAAAAATTATAATCGGACCAGTAATTGCGAAGCCTATTTAATACAAACTGACAAACAAACAAACAATTAAATCTTTCTTCTTTATAATATTAGTATCAACTAGCTGTGCCAGCGGTGTCACCCGCGTTTATGGTTAATATTATAAAGACTATTTCCGTTATACATGATTAACTTTAACCATTAAGGCTGCACACGCGACGAAAGCTTAAAAAATGGGGTAACTTCTCCCGTTTTCCTAACATTTCCCTTCACTACTCTGCTCCTATTGATTGTAGCGTGATGAAAAGTATACTATAACCTGCCCAGGAGTATGAAGAATAATTGTACTAAGTTTCGTTAAAATCCGTCGAGTAGTTTTTGTTTCTATAAGGAACATACAGACAGACAGACAGACAGACAAAAATTTTACTAATTGCATTTTTGGCATCAGTATCGATCACTTATCACCCCCTGATAGTTATTTTGGAAAAATATTTCATGTACAGAATTGACCTCTCTACAGATTTATTATAAGTATAGATAAGTTATCCGATTAGGTTTTCGCAATATAACAAGGAATTATATATTACCAAAAACGGTTAGGTATGGTAAATACAAGTTACAAACCTTTCTAAAGTAGGTACCTACTAAATAATAATGCATTCATACATACATAACATCACACCCGTAGCCCCGTAGAGGTAGGCAGAGTCAAAGGGACTTGCTGCCCCTTCGACCATTTTTACCCAAAAATATATACTCAGCCCAGTTTTATTTTTGACTAAATGTGGTTAAATGGTAAGATAAAAAACTGTAAAACAATAGTGACAAGTGACTAGCTCATCGTCTACTCATTCTCATACCCAAAACCCTATATAGGTACCATTAGTCGCCTTTTACGACATGCTAGGCAAGGAAATAAATAATAATGTGATATTCGTAATAAATATATAATAATGTTCCGTTTTTTGCCATTTGGCTACGGAACCCTTATGGATTCGTCATGTCTGTCCGTCCGTATATCACAGCCACTTTTTTCCGTAACTATAAGAGCTGTACTGTGGAAACTTGGTAAGTAGATGTATTCGGTGAACCGCACTAAGATTTTCATACAAACATATAAAAAAAACAATAAAAGTTTGGGGTTCCCCATACTTGGAACTGAAACTCAAATTTGTTGTTTTTTCATCAAACCCATACGTGTGGGTTATCTATGGATAGGTCTTAAAAAAATATATTGTAGTTTCTAATATATTTTTTTTCTAAAAATATTTTTTAGTGACAACACAAAATTTAAAAAGTTATGTTATACCTATAAACACAAGTAAGTAACACTAAAAAGGCATCCACTCAGCATGTGTCGGGCAGCCTAGTGGCGCCTCGACCCTGGTCTTCCGTAGATACCTTCACGTGTGAGAGCACGGCCGTGAGCAGCGGCCTATTATACTATATATTACGAATTCCTTCATTTCGTAAACATTTATTTAAGACGCCATGTTTTGAGAATTGTTCCTACTATGACCTTCAAGTGTAAATTCTGCCGCCTAATAAATATACTGCCCCGAGGACCAAAAACAAATTACTAATTTTCTTATTTACTTAACATTTACGTCTCGTTTCATGTTTGATGTTCCACCGCTCATGGCGTGGGTAGTGATGTTATATTAGCTATTAGTATTACCAAGTTATTTGACAGATTTCCTTCTATTTATAAATTTAGTTATGTTTTCGTTTATTGTATAATGTCGAGGTCATATTTCATTAGCATTAAGTAATTGCTATTTTAAAAAGGTTTTAGGTCGGGTGTGGAGTTGTTTTTAATGTTAGCCTACTATTTTTTTATAAATTATTAGAATATTTTAAAAATATGTCAAAGTATTTGTCTCATGTTGGTATAGGACTTAAAAAGAACGTGCCAACCGTGTTTCATGCATGTCGCATGTCGTAAAAAGCGCCTAATGGTATATGGGGTTTTAGATATGTGATTGTGTAGCCGGCGAGCTAAGCACTAGTCACTACATTTTCACAATTTTCCATCTATCCTAGCCCAATTTTATTTTTGGCTTAATGTGGTTGAAGGGGCCTACTGCCCCTTTGACTCTGACTATCCCTTCGGGGATTATGGGCGTGATGTTATGTAAGTATATCCAAGTAAAACTTTTTGAGCAAAGTTTTGATATCAATGAAACAAATCTTTATATAAGGAATGAATGATTATTTATAATTAAATTATAAAGAAAAATAAATATATTTAAGAGAAAGATGTAAAATTATATTGAAATATTTCATAACTTCATAATGTAAATTAAGGTATTTCTTTTATTTGACTGCGGTGAACCCGGCAGAATCTACAGAAGTCACAAGCCAAATATTTAATTAACTAATTGGTCTAGAATTTCTCGGCCCTTTAACTAAGGCTTCCGAGTTTTTGTTACTAAAGGTCCTTTGAGGGTTTAATACAATAAAAATCGGCTGTTCACAATTGTATTTAATTATTTATATTTATATCTAGGTATGAATCTGAAGCTATACCCTAAAGCACGATCTGGTGTAAGCAAAATGTGATTATCGCATTATATAAATTATTAATTAAAATTAAAATATCAAGTTTACGAAACACTGGAGATAATAATAAAATTCTAACACTAGGGCAGATTATTTGCCTTCTTCCATTAAAAATCAAATAAACAAGCAAATAAATAATTATTCAGACCAGTCTCCCTCTCACCACCTATGCTCTAATTGCAAACTAAATATAGACGCCTGGATTATACTAATACCTAGATAAAAGATAGATGATGAATACCTACTAACACATGGGGTGTTCGGTTGATATCTTTCAAGTCCGGTGGCGCTAGGGTAGGTAAGGTTGATCTGGATTCCTTCAGCGTCGCCACTTAGGGCGTCAAGGTTTGGTGGACTTACCCCGGCCACTCCATCTTAGTCGGAAGTGGATCCTTTTATAATAAGGATCTTGGCAGTCGCTCCAAGATCGGAGCGGTGGTAACTCAATGGTAAGGGCACGCGCCTCTTAACCGAGGAGTGCGGTTTCAAATCTATGTACATATTTATACCACTAGCTCGACGGTGAAGGAAAACATCGTGATGAAACCTGCAAATTCAAACAAAATTGAATTTATAACCATGATCCAAAAAAGTCTGGTTCCCCTATCTTAGGGTTACGAAGGTCAGATCGGCAGTTGCTTCAATGTAATTACCAGACTCACTAAATCCTGGATCATGGTCTAAGCGGACCCCGTCTAAGCACGGGACATAACGCTTGGAAGATAATGAAGTCGCACCAAGACACCACGCCGTTCCCCCGCATGACGTGTCAGTGTAAGAAATTCCAAAAATATGATATCTATCCAAGTATGACTCAAGTATTACCATGTCTACCTATCAAAAATCTACCGCTAGACCGTTTCAAACCTTAAACACTTATGATCCCAAATCAAATACAACTAACAACTTCACTGGACTATCCATAACTTAAAAAAAAGAAATGATAAAACAGTCTAGCGCAAAAGTAGGTTAATGAGTTTAAAATCCCGCTGGCTGGACCTCGGCCAGGACCGTGAACCCGTTTTTGGGTCACCAGTGCAAGGGCGCTGCAGGTGGCTTGCTCGGGACACAGATGTTTTTTCAAAGGAAGCGTAGAATTGCAGTCGGTCTATTTTGGACAGATAATAGTAGTGTCTGCCAATTTTTTGGCACGTAAGAGCTTTGGAGAAGGAAATTCTTGCATAGCGATTTCTGTAAACAGTTTAGGAAAATATTCGAGATGTCTTCGATCATATTCATTATATACTTTTATACTTAGATTACACTTAAAAGAGACCTTAATATTCGTAGCACATCTGTATGTGTTACGAATATGAAGGTCTCTTTATTACATATATATTTATACATGTATCTTTCAGATTTTACTGTTTTCACACGTATTAGTCTGTATTACATTTATTCTATTCTATTCTATTCTATTCTACTAATACGTGTGAAAACAGTAAAATCTGATAGATACATGTATAAATTCTGTCCTTGCAGCAAAGTGTTGCTTGTAAAATTATGTATTTATACAAACATTGATGGGTGATTGGGTTGTTTTGAGCGGTGGTAGGACAATGGTAAGGACACGCGCCTCTTAACCGAGGAGTGCGGGTTCAAACCGGGCACGTTCCTCTGGATTTTTCAAATCTTTGTACTTATTTATACCAATATTTATTTATTTATTAATAGCTCGACTCGCTGAGGGAAAATATCGTGATGAAACCTTTAAATTCAAAAAACTTTGAATTTGTACCCATGATGTAAAAATTGTCTGGTTCCCCTATCTTAAGGTTACGAAGGTCAAATCTTCAGTCGCTACAATGTAATTGCCAGACTCGCTAAATCCTGGGTCATGGTCTAACCGGACCCCGTCTAAGCACGGGACATAACGCTAGGAAAATGATGATGATTGATGGGTGGTTTCAGTAAAAAAGATCCCAATCAAGAAGTTTTGCGAATTGAGCTTTCAAAATTTACAGAAAAACGACAATAATAGAGTTCATTTCAATTTTGGTTATCCATTTGCAGCTAAAGCGAGACCGGTGTCAATAGGCTTTTCGAATGGAACGTCAACAACACACTTAATATTCAGATCACTAAAGGTAAAAAATGAAGATACTTTTAGGCATTGTTATAGCGACTAGGTCCGAAAATTCACGGCCACGTCCGGTAATTACCCTGTCAAACGCAAATACTGCGTAACATTTATTTGGGGCGTCCAAGTGGAACAATATTACGAACGATACAAAGTTACAGACACCGAGCTTCAAAATACGTCCTATATGGAATCTCTGGCTATTTATCCTATGTTATGTGATCAGTAGTTTTTTACTTGGGGAACTCCCGCGAGCCGTCACCCTCTAAATGGGGATCCAGAGGGCGGTGTCAGACTTGAAGCGACCCTAAGGTGGCCTAAGGCGGCGCAGTTCCGGAGGAGCCGGTACCCCCACTGTCGGGACTCCTTCATTGTGCGCATGCCGCGCCGCGCGGGGATGGTCGATGCTGTACACCCTACGGTCGTTAGGCGCCGGATGCACAACACCAAGCACACGCGCACGTCGAGACATGCTAGGCCACCCAGCATGTCTCAACTAGTCCGCCCAGGAATCAGACGCAGGTCGTCTCCGCGACCGCGAACAGCGGAAAGTGTCTTGTCGGAGGGGGTCGCCTTCCACCCGGCGGCCCGAATTGAGGGCGAGGCCCTGTACGCGCGGGAGTGCCAGCCCTCCCGCGCCCACCGCAACGGCAATGCGCCCCAGCTGGGTTACCAAGGATAGGGAGGCGGGCAACGACAACACCCATCTCCTCTTCCTTGGCAATCCAAGTCCGGCCGCAAGACACCAGTCGCGGCCCACCTCGAGGTCCCTCTTCGCTTCAGCCCTGGATATTTCAAGTCCAGGGCTTACTAAGCCCCCCTCTATACGACAAACCAAGGACCCCGGCGGGGGGGATGTGATCAGCATTTGGACAACATTCGTTATCTCATCTTTACCCTTTACGGATATAGGAATATTTATACTTTCTCTATATAAAATATATTTCATTTTAGTATACCTATTTTTACTAAGCAAGGAGATAGCGATAATAGTACTTAAGTATCTAACATATGTACTATTTTGCGCGCAATCTCCGCGAAAGTAGAAACAGTAAAAGCTCCTTAGCCAATATAAATTGGTGATGAGATAGATCATTGTGGAATGTAAAATTAAGGCAAGTAAGTGATCGCCTGCAGTTATGGTAACTTGTAAACTTATATTGGTCTAGGACTTAAAAATAATACATGACGTTAGAGGTCAGAGGGTAGGCTTAGGCTTATGTTAGTCTGGAGAATTAATTTATATAATTTATTATTATTTAATAACTTGCACAGGTTTAAGAGTCCACAAAAATTGATCGCATAAAACAGGTCTACAATATTGAAAGCTAGTCGGTAAATGATACCAAATCAAGCACAATGCGAAGTGCGCATAAACAAAACATTCCCACCAATAGGCCAGTAGTTGCATCGATCCGAATGCAACAGGACCGGGCGACCCCGGCCGTGAACCTTCGGGCTTAGGTCACTAGCGCCCGGCAGCCCGCAGGAGCCCCAAACGTGATCCAGGACCTCTGAGAGACGTAGCGACAATTTCACAGGTCCCAGAGAAAGTTTCAGAATGCTAGCTGACATTTGAATTATAAATTAACAAATTACACGTATCTATAACTTCATATTTGTTTTTTTTTTATTTAATTAGCCATTTTACATTGGTTTCTTGTGTAAACAAACAGTTGTTTTATCTTTATTAATTCTAAAATTCATTTATTGAATCCGTTGATGATGTGAACCTTAAAATAATTATAATTTACAAATATATATAATAGATAAGCAACATTAGTCTTGCTTATTTATTGCTAAGCAATCATTAGGTCTAAAACAACGACCATGAATTGTCGATTTTAGGTCATAGATCGCCAATGGCTGACCCGCCCCAGGATTGATCCCAACGCACACTGGGCCCAAAAGTAACAAATAGTATTTATGAATTTAGTAAGTATGTCGAAATTTCCTCTATTATTAAATGTATTTATCTTTCAACTTAATTCTTTAAAGATTGATTTTAAAATAGTTACAAAATTAAATAAAGTAGCACGAAATAAACCTATCATGACAGATATTTTTCATATCAGGATCAGAAAGGCAACGGAATTATTACAAACGGCCACAGATACAGCCTCGCTCAAAAAAAAAAATATTTGTGTGCTCTAAAAATTACTTAGAAATAAAAACTTTTTTTAAGTTAGGAAATAAGCAGGATTAGGCAAAGAAACAAAAATAGGTAGGTATACAATGCTTATGTGCGTAATGCCACAACAAACCTTTTATGAAAAGCAGATGCAACGCAAGTTTTTGATGTTTCGAAAAAAACTTTAAAACAAACCAGGAAATAAGTGTCATAAAGAATAATTAAAATCTATTCTGATCAGTAATTGTTCTTCAAATAAAGTTTCCAATAAGACATTAAAAAGGGATAAATGAAAATTAAAAATTTGCTTCGCCTTTATTAAAACTTTAAACCATTAACAATAAACGATTATGATGCAGAAAAAAGTAAATTAATATATGATACAAAGGAATCAAATAGTGTATTTCGGATAGGAGTTATATTTTTTAGGTTTTACTTTGAATCATTTTTTTTCTATGTTCATAGTTTCTATTTAACAAAGAGGTTTGTTGAACATTGTTTAAAAAAAAAAAAAACAAATTTTAAAACCGTTCGATTTACGTTCTGCGCAAGATGTCGTCGATTGTTTTTTCAGTAAATTGTCTTGGCGCCAGTTTATGAACATACGTAAGTTGCGTACGTCAGGCCGTGAAGATAGGTATCGTTAAAAAAAAACTCTAGCTTCAGTGTGATGTTTTATTATGATATTCATGTGATTTAACATAATATTTGATTGATTAGCGTGATTAACGTTTCATTCAACATAAGTATCAATATCTGCATTACGTACACAAAATATCAAATTCTAATTTTAATTCTAAAACAATATAAAATCTACAGATTAGCTTATTTCGGTTTGATTCTAAATGCATTTGACCGACGCCTGATTTTGTTTTTAAATAAAGTGTGATTGTGAGGTGTAGGTATGTAATTAGTGTAGTTTTATGTGTAAAGGAAATCCAATGCTCCTGACTTCATCATTTGGTAAATGTGGGTAAGTGCTAGAATAATAACAATTTTATTCTTCAATGTTACCTACTTAATTGATATTCAAATTAATCAAACCATTATATTTTGGACAAGCTCGCATATTACGTGTTGATTCAAGTTATATTTTAATCGGCTGATAAATTATAAAATTTTTAAATTTAATAAGATTATGTATGTTCGGTGGTTTATTGTAATATTTGAATCATAATTAAATTCCGGCGGATGGTTTAGCAATTGTTAAATTAATAAGTTAGCATCATGCGAATAAGTATAACATGTAATTAAATTATCTACTCTCTGGCCAAAATATATAAATAAATAAATACGTGAAGCAAAAACTTTTTACCCCTTTTTATGAGAATCACGCGGACGGAGGAGTATGAGATTTGGCACAATTAAAGTTTATATGGAGAAGGAGTTCAGATAGCTAATATTTCAATAAATAATTTAAAAATCAACCAGTGGACGACCACTAGTAATTATTATTTCATAATAATCCTAATATTGGAGGTATTACTTATGTTAATCGCAATGCTAACTTTACTGCAATGTCCATGTACTTTTTCAACTAGACGCAGAACTTATTAACCCAATATTCTTTTAAATTGTATTTATGTACGTACTTAATTTGTTCGTCATAGTCAGCCACATTTAAAACTAATCATATGTCAGACACAGTCTTCATAACAGCCCCTAATAGGGTTATTAGCAACTTCGATCTTTCGTAATGACCGGAAACTGACAGCTTAGTCTGCTATAAATCACTGAGTCATCTATATTTTAATTGTTTGACTTTACAAACGGTAATAGTGTTAATAAATCATTACACCGCTAAACTATGACAAAGATGTGTATTTGACGTATCATTTTATAATTTTTATAAAAGGTCCGGCCCAATCTTATTATTCAGCAATATACGAGTAAGTAGACATTTTTAAACATTTCTATGTTGGGAAGTTTTGAGTGTATAAAATCTTGAAGCTTGTGAAAAGAATTCGGATCCATTATTTATGAGATCTTAACTTTTTATAAGTCGATTCAAGTCGAGGAGTAACAAGAGGGCTTACTTCGTTTATGAATGGAGTATTTATGTCGGCGTTCATTTTGTTAAGCCTTCTTTAAGTGGGGCTTGCAGGGAATTAGCTAATTAATAACGTGATATGGTTTTAGCAATTCATTACACCGCTAAACTACAGTAAAGATGTGTATTTGATGTATCATTTTATAATTTTCATAATTTTTAAATTACGATACTTTCTTTTACGGAATTGATAATTTAAATTTCCATCGATTTCAACGATTTCTATTTATGAAAATTAATTCTTTATAAAAAATAAAGAAAATTATTAATCACAGCCGGATGTTAACCAAATAACAGTTGAAGTTAGTGTGTTAATTAACTAACTAAACTTTACGCCACTTCCTTAGCGGGGTACTTAGGCAGAGATAATTTAAATATACATTGTGTCTACATTCTTATTCTATTATTTTTTTTTAGATTGGTCTTCTTAAAAGTGGATGCTATAAAGATAGCACTACAATAAGAACAAAAAATAAGGGAAATATACAACGTTTTAGTAAATCCACTCCCGGGAAAGCTCTGTGTCCGTCGCGTCCGAGCTGAGCCGGGTAGGGCCGGGTAAGCCGGGTGCAGTGTGATTGTTTCAGATGGAATTTTTATTGAATCCCCGGCGCGATAGCGACCGACCCAATACTTGGGGAATATTGAGTGGGCCCAGTATTTGTTCTCGCGAAGGTCATCTTCTGTTTTTTTCGTTTTGTAAGACTGATATGGACAGGAATGACAATTTGATTGTATCAACTCTTACTATATATTTCCTATTGGTTAGGATTAGGGCTCCCATCACCTAAATTGCCGACGCCGGATATATACGACAAAAAATCCCGGATATTTGGCCGAAATATGTTTTTCCCCGGACACGTGTGAAAAAATATTTTTTCAGAGATGTCCGGGAAACATCGTTGCGCGTTTCCAAAACCGGAGGTATTTTTTGGGGGGCAACGGTATGCAACATGATGAATATAAAACTGCTAACACATAAATTAACGGTTTTATACACAGCATTATGTACCACACAAACTTAATTATAAGGCTATTTTTTTGTTATCCGATGCCACCCATTTATAACGAAGACTACGCACTGTGCAACGTTATTTTTTTGTTTCAAAATGTCACTTTGATTTTATTACTTTCTGATATAATCAGAAGCCTGACAGCTCACCATTAAGAAGGTCGTATTTGCTACTTAAAGTGGTATAAAAAATCTGCGAATTGTCGTATAATGTAGTGATACAAACGGCTATATCAAAGTTTGCATGCGGCGGTGTGCAGAGGTCGCTGCGTGGCCCAGTTCCGCGCGGTTCAAGGGCGCTGCACCGCACCGGGCCAGTTCGTTTTTGATGTGGCTTCATTGTTACACTTTAGAAACAACGGGAGGCTTGATACCAAGGAGGAAACTGCACCACGTAATAAAAATAAATAAATTTTCCAGACTGACACACCAATTCCCTAGCTCCAAAATAAGCTTATGCTTGTGCTATGGATACTAGGTGAACGGATATACATACTTAAATACGTTTATAAATATCCATGACTCGAGTACAAATGTCCATGTTCATCACACGAAACATTTGCCCCAAGTGGGATTCGAACCCGCGACTCTCGGTTTCGTGGCCAGGATCTCTAACCACTCGACCAACGGGCCAGTCAAAACGTAGTTTTCTTTAAAAGCAAGAGGGATTAGTCAGTTGGTGTCATCTTCCTAGCGCTACTTCCCGTGTTTAGTTGGGGTCCGCTTAGACCATGATCCATGACTTAGCGAGGGGTAGTTACATACATTGAACCGACAGTTGAATCCTTAGATGAACTAGATAAATTGGATCATATTAACCATATTTCGATTGATTACTACGTTTTCTCTCACAGCCGAGTAAGTACTATAAATCTGTGGACAGATTTTAAAAATTCTGAGGTACGGGCCAGGGTTGAAGCCATCACTTATCGCATGAAAGGCGCAAGTCATTACTATTAAGATACCCTCGCTCCCAGTTGGTGTTTGAATGTCGTTGCCAAGTAGAACATATCGAACACAAAACTTGAACATATCGACGTAGTATCTAGTAGTATCCCAGTTTTTTCTCGTTCTATAATTACAATCCCATGTCGATCTGGGACTTAAAAATAATGCGCCGACAGTATTCCTTGCTCGGCATGTCGTAAAAGGCGACTAACGATATATAGATTTTGGAGTATGTAATTGTGTAAGCGAGTAGCTAGCCACTACTTTTTATCAATTTTCCATCTTAGCCAGCCCATTTTAAGCTAAATTTCGTTAAAGTGGCTAGTTGCCCATTTGACTCTGCCTATCCCTTTGGGGATAATGAGCGTGATGTTATGTATGTTTAGGGATGGGGTTTTAGCCGTTAATTTGCAAATCATTTAGTAAACATTAAATCGCCTAAATTATAATACTAATTGCTTCTTTTGGCGGCTTGATAATGTGTAATTATTTTTAATTGTGTGATATCCCTCCGTCCGCTGCAATGAGACCTGGTTAAGTAATTACGTGTCAATTTGCGTTCAATGAACCATAATGTATTGTTTATATGTGGTTTGGGAGTCATTTGCATTATTTATTATATAATGGACCGGGAATTGGTGGTCAAAGAGTACACATTTTAACTTTTAATGATGTCATCATTATATTATTGTAATACGCGATGATTGATATAGGATCAGTGTTTTTCAACAGATAATATAAAATACTTATATCTTAATTCATAAGGAATCTTACTATATCTCGTGATCTACAAACAAGATAGTAAAAAAGCCTTATTTCAGCTAACTTCTGAACTATTTATTCAGTCAAAACTCGTAACTAATTGATGATCTTTGTTTAAGAGTGAATTTTATGTACGGTCGCTATAATAAACAATGTATAGATTTGTCCCATGTTGGCCTGGGACTATAAAAATAATGTGCCAACTGTGTTTCTTGCCTAGCATGTCGTAAAAAGCGACTAATGGTATATCGGGTTTAGGGTGTGTGATTGTGTAGGCGACGAGCTAGCCACTTGTCACTACTTTTTCACAATTTTCCATCTAGCCCTGGCTGAATATGGTTAAAGGGGCCTGCTACCCCTTTGACTCTGCATATCCCTTCAGGGAAAACGGGCGTAATGTTATGTTTGTATGCAAAGATTCAAGACGGCAGCTAAAATATAAGATTTGTCAAGATTAAATCCTGCCAGGTACCTCTAAGGATCATGGTTGTGCAGAAGAACACATGCTACTATTTTACACCATTATTTTGTCAGAGGGTCAGCTTCCCCGGTGGATACTAATATCCACCTATCCTACCAGGTTAAGGCAGATGTTAAGGTAAAAGGTTGAAGCAGGGATACATTTAAGCGAGTACCTATAAGGAGATGAGTTTATAACAGCCTTAAACGGTTAACACCGCTGCCGGGCGGGCGAGGGCGCTGCCTGCCCCAGTTTCGGCGTTCAAGGTCACTACACCGCCGGGACCGACCGCCGAGTATGTGGAATGAAAACAATGCTTTTAAAACGCTATTTAGAACATTCAATATATTATATATTAAAATTTTACTCCTAACGGTCGCTAAGCTAAATGCTTTCTTCTTTGATATACTTTTTTTTTAAAACCAACGTTCCTAAAATCTCACGCACGAGATTCCAAACAAGACAGCTTGAGATTCGAAAATCTATGTATATTGTAAAGCTTTACTTTGTGCCCTCTAGAAGTGAAAGCAAATAATTATATATCTTTGTGGCTCGGCGTTTTACGTTGAAATGTCTTGTGTACAAACTTTGCACCCTGTTTCTTTAAGATTTTTTGCCAACTGGCCAACACGGACTAGTAAAAAAAGGAGGACTCCACGCTATCATAATATAGCGTGAAGCCACGTTTATGCATGTGTGAGTAATATACTTATGGATATCAGATATCGGATATCTGTCATTTGGAGCACTTATTATGTCAATGTGTCACGTAAGTTGCGTGTCAAGGTAGAGTACCTGAGGAGCTTCAATGTCTAGTTAGTGGCGCGGAGTCCTTCTTTTTTACTAGTCCGTGCTGGACAAATGATGTTTGATTAAAGACAGGGCTTAAAATAAATCTTTCTATCCAAGTTTGGTAGACTTTACCTACGTACATAGCGGTAGTCTGATATAAATATTACTAGATTTTGCTCGTGGATTGCGGTGTGTAATGCAAATAATAATAATATTGTCATTTACACTTACGTTTCGGATTTTTCCGAAAGAAAACTATTACAATTCGCTACTTTTGAACTTAATTATGCTATTTAAACCGCTATATTGACTACCTTGTAGGTCTAGTGGCAGCATGCGCCGCCTAAGGACCAAGAGGACCGGGTTTAAATGTAGTGTCGGACCAATAATTTGTGGCTGGTTAATTCAATGTTAAAATTACTCATTAACAGTCCGGAGTCAAAAAGTTGGCGGTTTAATCACCACCATGCATCGGAGAGCACGTTAAGCCGTTATCCTGCACCTGATCTCTCTCCGGTAATGTCGAATTGCGAGTGCTCCTGTGTTTGCGCCACACACTTGTGCACTTAATATCTCCTGCGCAGATGGCTAATCCTCGTTGAGATTGGCCGCCGTGACCGATATCGGTTAGGAGGACATTATAAACCGCTATAATTGTGGTCGTAATTTCTGCAGAAGGTACTAGTGTGCAGTAAAATGCAAAGTATATTCAATTCAAAATTCAATTCAAATTCAAAATTTCTTTATTCATGTAGGCCTTAAAAAAGCACTTATAAATCGTCAATTTTACAAAATGAATCTGCAATGTGAATCTACCACCGGTTCGGAATGCTGATTCTACCGTGAAGAAACCGGCAAGAAACTCGGTAGTTACTCTTTTCAGCGTCAAAATATACATGAGTAATATACACTTTTTTTAAATGTTCTATACCAAATCATACAATCAATGACTGCGGGAAATGACATAATATGATTACTTACAATAAAAGTGTAAGATTAACCAGAGCAGACCAGCCCCCAAAGGTGGCACCTGTGCACAAGCATGACGTATGTGTCAGCCATCGTTTCACTCAACCATATCAGAGGGAATGTAACGACCCGCCACATAACGCCACCACCCCAGAGGCAATTAAGTGAGCATGACTACTCAGGCTATCTCAGCAATTAATTAAAAAACTAAAAAGAAAAAGGTCACAAATATCCAACATCAGCCACTTACCATAGGAAAAGGTGTACAAGATTCAGACTACCCTATTAAAGATTTCACATTGGAACCCAATGGAGATTCATTTACCCAAGCTGTCTTATCGTTCAGATAATCGTCAGTAGTATAATAACCTTTTTGTAGTAAGGTATTTTTAATGTACTGTTTGAACTGAATGAGAGGCAATGTTATGATACTTGCGGGAATTTTATTATAGTAATTTATACTTTGTCCCATAAAGCTACGTGACAACTTTTGAAGTGTGAAACGTGGTATTGCTATCTTAAACTTATTTCTTGTATTTTTATTATGCACATCACATTTTTTAGTAAACAAATGTCATTAAATCACATTTAGTCTTTGTGCAGCACCTTCATGATGACTTTGTCACATTCACAGGCCTACTTCTCAGTGCACATAAATTCAGTATTTATTGTAGCGTGTATAGAGGTCACTGGTTGCCCCAGTTTCGCTCCGGTTCAAGGTCGCTGCACCGCCGTGTAGATCGGTCGCTGTAGGCTCGAGGTTTCGTGCAGCTGAGCTATCATCAGGCCTGGTGCTTTCATGGAGTTTTTATACCGAGCAACGTTGCTAGATGTTCTAATTTAGCTTGTAATTTTATATATTCCTACTTGGGGCGGACGTTTCGTCATCGAATAAAATTATTAAAAAAAATGCAGGGTGGGTACAACGCAAGTGAATGAAACAAAGAGCAATTGCAGTACGAATGGTAAATTATCACTGGTTCGCTTGAAGACACGGCTAGAAACACTCTTATAAAGAAATAGAGTCAAAGAGTGAGTTCTACTGACTGAACTTAGGAAACAATACGTACAATTCTTATATTTTTCGATACTACATGACCGATTAGTGTAGGCGAGCGAACTATTTCGAGTTATGGACTGCAATTAGAAATAGAGGTTAGTATAATTCTGGACATGTCATTCCGTATTTCCTTTTTTATAATTGGTAAAAAAAAACTTTCTTGTCTAGCAAGTAAGAGTCGTTGAGATTAAATTTTGCTCATCCGTGCACGTGCTTTGCTAACTTGTTGAAACATTTCCAAATCATAACATTACTAAAAAAATTACCCATACTAAACTATAGCTTCGTAGTTAATCTTTTATGACAGTTAGGCTTTTATAAATCAGTAATCATAAATTTTAGTGCTTGTAGTAGCGTGTATAAAGGGCAGTGGTTGCCCTAGATTCACCCAGTTCAAGGGCGCTGCACCGGGCGTGCCGGGACCGGCCGTGGGGCGATATGGCTTTCGGTCGCCTGTATATGTTTGAGCGATGGGATTGTAGGGTAAGCAATACTTGGTAGGGACTGAACAAGGATGGGTAACCGAAATCCTAAGCATGGCTGTATATTAGATGATTAAGGGGAACTCCCCTTGGCTAACTAGCTAGTAGTTGGTATATTATGCAGTTGTATTTCGGCGTCGTTCTTTTCCGTCCTTTTTGGCGGACGCAACTGCTGATGAGATAATACAAGATGACACGCTCTTACGTGATCTGAATCCTTAAAATACACAAAATCTCCAATGTAGTATATGGGTATCAACAATTCGTCAACATAGTAACTAAGGCATTACATACTGCGCCGGCTATTTACTTAACGCAAAATTGGACTACGGTCTAGTAAAATGGAATGCGCGTAGTCAGTCATAAGGCGCTTAGCGCGGCTCTATTGATTCTTCGGCCAGGTCCGATAAAGTGCCCTCGACGCCAACAAATGTACTGAGTTAGCGTATTAGCTCAGCACAGCGTGTTGTTACATATGTCTAGAACAAACAATTGGAATCCCCAATCGCAGCGAGCTCAGTTTGCGCGGCGCAGCGCCCTTGAACCACTCCCGAACTGGGACAACTGCTGGCCTTTACCGGTGACAAATGCGCCAGACGATGCACACCGATTTGTCTCAACTAGCGCCTCGCCCGACCTATGAACTAGGCAACTACTTCAAGAAGATACGGTAGCACAAAGTTTAGTCGTTAATTGGACTTGCGAACCATTTCTGTGTTAGTATACATCATGAGATTAATTCGGAAAGATACGAAGAACGATGCATATACTAAGTTGAAGATCGTAGGACGCATAGTCAAGTAGACTCCTTGATTGCGAAACCAAAGATGAACATTGTCATTTGTAATCGAGTCATGGATCTTTACTAATATGTCTATGTATCCATAGCATAAGCATAGGTATATGATTAGTTTGATACTTGGCAATAGGCGTAAGAGTCTAAAAAATACTTATATACACAATTTTACGAACGCAGTCTCAGATAGTCTCTGATCCGAACCTAAGTCGACCTTCACCGAGCTGATAATAGAATGAAACATCTTTGATATTAAATTTAGTAGAATAAAAAAATATATTAAAAAAGGGTTGTCTAAAAATCCTGGACAGTCTATTTTTTAAAAATGATTTTTAATTAATTGTTTCCTTCGCACATATAGAATCAGTTGCATTAAGCCACATATTTATACTTATTTATGAAATATTAAGTCAAAAGGCAGCAAACGCTTCGTCAGAATTAAACTAGGTTGGCTTGTATGGAAAATTGTGAATAAGAGGCGACAACTGTCTCGCTCGTCTCCTAAGCGGTCGAATATATATCTAAAGATAAAAACACAAGTATTCAAATTATTTTACTATTTATAGGTTAAACTAGCTCAATATCAAAACATTTAATAGAATAATTTTTCAAATAAATGCATATTTAAAATGCTTAATGGTAGTTTAAGCGGGATTGAACAGCCTTGCATAAATAGGTAGGTACTTTTTAGCGCAGTCACAGTATAGAGTTGAAACCGTAAAGCTTCGGTATTTCATGACAACATAGTTTTACTTTGAATTACGAGAGTTTAAGAACATTTTACATAAAATCCCATGTTGGTCTGGAACTTAAAAATAATGCCCACCGTGTTCCTTGCCTAGAAAGGCAACTAATGGTATATCAGGTTTTTGGTATGTGATTATGTAGAACGAATCAAACACTTGACACTACATTTTTCCACAAATTTTCCATCTAACCCAATTCCGTTTTATTTTTGGCTGAATGTGGTTAAAGGGGCCTGCGGTACATTTGACTCTGTTTACCCCCTTCGAGGGTTGCGGGCGTGATGTTATGTATGTATGTTATATAAATTCATTGAGACTTTATGAGCGCCAGTACACGATTTTTTTACATACTATTTATGGAAGACGATTGGCACATGTTTTGAATACAAGACCCATATGAGAATAATTAATATAAAGCTTGAAAGTTAATCAAAAATATTGCGTACTTCTAACAGTCAGAGAGGATTACTTTTTTTTTAATACCTAACTAAAATTATCTAAATATATCGGGTTTTTGGTATGTGATTGTGTAAGTGACGAACTATCCAGTTGTCACAACTTTTTTACAATTTTCCATTTAACCCAGCCCAGTTTTATTTTTGGCTTAATGTGGTTGAATGGACCTGCTGTCCGTTCGAGACTGCCTGTTACGGGCATGAAGTTATGCTCTAACAACACTTCAGGCCACTTCCCTTGCGGGATAGGCAGTGAGAAGCGAACGCCATATGGCACGGTCCTTACACAGCTCACTTGCTTCTTCAACATTCATGATCCTTTTCATACAAGATCTACGGTGTTTTTTATATATAAAGTATGAAATAAGGAAGTAAGAATAAATTTGTCATTCTACCAACATTCAGTGATCCATCGGATTTACGTAAAGTCGCCTCACTGTCGTGCGTTCATTTAGCCTAATGCAGTTTGTAGATGCGCAGTCCATCCATCGTTTTAGATTTATCCTCGCAATTTCCGCCGGCAGCAACAGGCTCCAGGCCTCTCTGACCTGGTTACCTATATCTGCCACCTTGAACAAACTGGTGCTGTGTTTGTTTACGTGGACTTGACTAGGCATTTCTTTTTCTCAGTGTCACATTTCATCTCCCTAGCGTTATATTCCATGCTTAGTCGAAGTTCGCTTATACTGTTATCCTGGATTTAGCAAGTCTGGTTATTATATTTGAGAGACTGCCTTATGACCATTGAAACCTTCAGATTTTAGACATATTAAATCAAGGTTATTTGTCACATTACATAGTTATTTTAATATATATGCTTTCTCACAATCGTCGGTCAACTGGTATAAATCCGTGCCTAGATTTATAATCCAAGGTTTCCAACATCAAAAGCAGCGTCCTTCCCATCTAAAGTTAGAAAATAATTTTAATAAAATCTTCAACGTACGATCAACTCTCCCATGTTGGTCTGAGACTCAAAAATAATGTGCCAACTGTGTTTATTGCCTAGCATATCGTAAAAGACAACTAATGGTATATCGGGTTTGGTTATGTGATTGTGTAGGCGACAAGCTAACCACTTGTCACTACTTTTTCACAATTTTCCGTCTTACCAGCCCAGTTTTATTTTTGGCTGAATGTGGTTAAAAGGGCCTGTTGCCCCTTTGACTCTGGCCACCCCTTCGGGGATTATGAGTGTAGTGTTTTGTATGTATGTTCAACGAAAATATGCGTTACTTGTATAACCAGGTGTAAAAAAAGTAATAATATAAAGCAGTAATATTATTATTCACTTTTTTCATTCATTAAACCAATGTTTTAACAATTAAAGAGGCGGCAAATACAGAACATTTAATTAGCCATCTAGATTTTACCGAATGTACGATTCCAGCGACGCACACAGTATGTTTTGAACTCCTATTTGTGGTTTCAGCTGCTGACAAGGATATCACGTACGTCAATATTGAACGCCTTGTGTTTTTCGTTTAGTCACCAAACATTATGGTTTATTTAATTAGAATAATGACGAGTGATAAATGTATAATTAATTATGTATCTTTTATGGCGTCAAATTCAATAAACATAAGTAGTTTTTTTTGCTTAAAAGTAAAAATTTGGAGGTTTGGTACATACTGTTTTATTTTATTTTATTTCCGTCAAGGTGTGAGGTAAATATTTTAAATCGTCTCATAATTTTGACTTTCTCATAGAATCTAGTCGTAAAGGAAAAGTTTAGCACATATTGTCGTATCGATTAAAATATGAATAAGTAAGTTATAAACCTTTTAAACCTGGACTCATAATCTGATGCCGCGAATATTTTTACCTATTTT
Organism: Glyphodes perspectalis; assembly: GCA_951394215.1. Classification (NCBI taxonomy): domain Eukaryota; kingdom Metazoa; phylum Arthropoda; class Insecta; order Lepidoptera; family Crambidae; genus Glyphodes; species Glyphodes perspectalis. Next base: position 618,947 of record OX596210.1, on the reverse strand, counting down.
CTATAGACCTCTAAATAACATACATTTATATTGAAGCAGTATTTACTTATTTCATAAAACCTTCAGCCAAACACGAAGCCGACTCACACATTTTTCTTTTTCTTTTTTTTCTATATTTAAATATTTGATATTAATACACATAACAGCCACATAACAAATACAAGTATTCATCACACGAATTTTTATCCTAGATGGGTGTCGAATCTACAATTCTTGGCGCATGGGGCAGGGTCACTACCAAATGCTCCATCGAGCCAGTCAACATGAAATAGTATCAATCAATAGTAACACATTTTTTTTTCACGTTTCAGTTAATTAACAAATGACCTTGTAGTCATCCGACAAAGCAGTATCTCTGCTGTTGTCATTGTGAAAAAGTTAACATGCGACCAGTTCGTTGCTTCTGGGCATAACTGATGTATCACTAGTGCTCCAACGTCATTAATCAAGATGTAGCCTATGAAACAAACTTTGTTACCCGCTCCATTCCGGGCAACCTTGACACGATAGCACTCTGTAATAGTTTTAAGTGCGTTATATTATGAAGGGTGATGAACAAAAAATCGGATGAAATATGACCAGAATAGATGCTTATATAAACGACTTGTCATCTTGTAATGATTAAGTATAAGATATTGGTTAGTACGAATAAAGTTGAACTGTAACTAGGGAATGCAAATCTCGCGAGATTGGGCTCAAGCGAGATCTCGCGAGAGTATGAAAATCAATCTCGCGAGATCTCGGCAATTTCGAGATCTCGCGAGATTAGCAGTTTTGTGTTTGTTTTTTTTCAAATAATAACAATATTTGAATAAATGAGGAAAATAATAATAAAAACTATAAGTATGTATTATAAAAACATTTATTTTCACAATTTTTTTCAAGACTTTTTTATGCATTAAACATAGATTGACGTAACTGTCTAAATTTTTAAAATAAACTTTTAAGTAGTATACTTTTACGCTTTTACGTATTTATCTATCAAATAACAATAAAATAAATTATATCAAATAATATCTACTGAGTACCTACAGTAGAACATCGAAAATTACAGATTAATAATTAACAAAATATACCAATTAAATGAAATATTTGTTCAATTAAAATCACAAATCACTATGTATTACAATTTAGGAATTATTTTGAAAATAGCTCCTTAAGAAGCACAAAATGTCCAAAGAGTCGTCTGCTAAACGGCTTTTTATTTTCGGATTAATTTTTGACCAATCGCACGCACGCATGAGGCAACGCTGAGCGAGACCCCGTCCCGCGACCGCAACCTCAGGCTGCCGCCTCCCGCGCATATCGAAGGTCCGTTCGTGTCAGTTCGCGCGCTGCCGCGCTTCGAATGAGACATTTTTATACTCCAGTACAATCTCGTTAATCTCGCGAGATCTCGCCCCATTTTTCGACCGAGATTAATCTCGCCCAAAACGCCGAGATCTCGCGAAAACGAGATCTCGCGAGAACGAGATTGCATTCCCTAACTGTAACGGTCTCCGTCTAACCAACTCTACAACAAATTATGTGACGTGAAAAACTTTAATTTCAACCCCATGTTCAGTTTTTACGATTCATTCGTAACTTTTGTCTTAATTGCAATAGTAATAAATAAATTTAAATAAATCCTCCAGACTGATACACCAATTCCCTAGTTCTAAACTAAGCTTGTGCTTATACTATGGATACTAGGTGAACGGATAGACATATATAAATACGTTTATAAACGTCCATGTTTCGAGTACAAATGTCCATGTTCATCACACGAAACATTTGCCCCTAGCGGGATTCGAACCCGCGACCCTTGGTTTCGTGGCCAGGGTCTCTGACCACTTGACCAACGGGCCAGTCAAATTACCGTTGTGACGAATATGAATAAAGTTAAATTCATTTGTTTAATGTATCGTGACGAAGATAAACGTGTAAAAGATACACTTAATTATATAGCACGACAATAGAATGGTACTCACGTGTCCATGAGTCATGTTAAGTACTGTATATGTAATCATTAGCTTTATAGAAAATATCGCATGCGTAATGATAAGCTGACTTAACTCAAAATATGCTGCCGATGGGAAATTAACCTAAATGTTTAAACACGTAATATTGGGAATCATTTAACACTTTTATTTTATTATCAAATTTTTGGTTTAAATGCTTCCCAATAAGGTGCTTATTTATTTAACAGCTTTAAAGTTGTGTTCCTGTTTATTTAATAAAAATATTTTTTACAAGGTTTCCTCTTTTGTCTTTATTAATCGTATTTTTACTTAAGATCAATGCATACATCATTACCCTTTTTGAAACGTTAAAAAAAACAAAGGAAAATTGTTCAAAAAGAAGTCATGAAGAATGTGCCAATAATGTTCCTTAGTTAGTGTGTCTAATGGCGACTAATGGTGATTGTGTGGGTGACGTCTAGTCACTAATCCATTCAACTTACCCAACCTGGTTTTAGTTTTCGACATTGTTAACAACGTCAGTTTATCTACCCCAGTAGTTTATAAGGCTTTCCTACCCCTTTGAAGATTACAGGCGCGATGATATCGAGAATAAATACAACGTTATTATAATAATATGCAACAAGCGTATGAGCACTAACAAGACTGCATAAAATTTTCATCATCTTATAATATGCTTATAATATGTCCCGTGTTCAGACGGGGTCCGCTTAGACTGTAATCCAGGATTTAATGAGTCTGGTAATTACATTGGAGCGACTGCCGATCTGACATTTGTTACACAAAGATAGGAGAACCAGACAATGTTTGGATCATGGTTACAAATACAAAGCTGTTTCAATTTTCAGGTTTCATCAGGATTTCCTCGCCGCCAAGCTAATAGCGATAAATACGTAAATATATTTGAAAAATCCAAAGGTACGTGCTCGGGTTTGAACCCGAACCCCTTGGTTATGAGGCGTGTGTCCTTACCATTAAGCTACCACAGCTATAGGGGTTTCGATTTTATTAGTTTGAAATGACAAATATGGGTAAATATAGAAAAGCTCCTTATTAGATAAGGTAGAGTAATTAAACTAATTAAGATATAGTACTTTTATTTGTTTTACTCGTAACTATTATTAGGTATGTAGTATTCTAAATCGACCCTGAGCAAATTGCTTATTTATATTCATTAAGTACCTTCAAATTTACATTGTAATGTGAAACGAAACTGATAGGAATGGTCTTTGATCCAAGAACAACATGTGATCGGGGGGCTACTGTCACCTCCTATGGTTGGCCTTCTTAACATCTGCACGGTTTATTTGCACTGAATGACAGATAGTCCAGTCAATTAAGGCATTTTAAACCCCAAACTGTGGAAAAATTCCTAGTGGGCTGAATTTTTGTATACACTTTCATTACAGCGTTATAATGAAAATATGAAAAATCGACATTGATATCGTGCCGGCTAAAAAAGTTATAAAGGTCAAAAGGTCTCGAAAATCAGTTTTTCGCAAATATCTCGCGACCTATTGCTCGGAGGTCAATAGAGGTCATTATAAAAATTGTTTATCTTAAATTTTTTTACAAAAATGTCTCTTGCATTTTTTTGGAAAATTAACCGTTTTCGAAGTAGAGCGCTGAGAAAGCGACAAGAATTCACTCAAATATGGTATTGCATACCGTACTTCAAGGCGTACCCTCTATTGCTTTTTATTAATGTTTATAAATGTCTTCAAAACAATCAATGCGCAGTTTATTTCTATTGAATCCATCTTAGTCCAGACATTTAAGGTTTTATCTGCGGAAAAATTCCTAGTGAGCTGAATTTTTGTATACACTTTCATTACGACAGACAGTCATTAAATATTCACGATCTCCATATTTGACGATTTATCTATAACACACATAGGTACATATTATTTCACTTGCTGGCACTTGCTGGTGATCAAATTGAGTAAAGTTAGATGCAAGTTTACTATTTTTTTTTTAAAGTTCATTAATGAGATTACAAAAAAATATTGCTACGTATTTTTACTTTTGTTCAGTAAACCAAAAATGATGAAGATACAGAGCGTCAAAGTACCGCGTGACGTCACTAGGTTCGTAAGACTGTACCTTCCAAGTGACGTTTCAGATCTTTGAAGCGATGTATCTTTGTTATTTTTCGAGTATTAGAATTGGCAAAAAATAGGAATTTAATATATTTTAATAAATATAACTTACGAACTTTAAATATTTTTTTTTAAACTAGCTTATTGTGAACATGTAGTGACAAGTAACGAGCTTATCGCCTACACCATCACTAACCCGCCTGGCTGACGTTTACCCAATACCCAGTACACCTTTTACGACATGTCAGGCACAGAACACAGTTGGCACATTTAATTTTAAGGCCGATGATGTTTCATCCACAGTGGTATAAATTCACAGCTCGATTTTGAATCAGCACTTTCGCATGTAAGACGCTGACTTGTCTATTTGTTATATCAACTGCAATTATAAAACAGGTGCATGATACTTATTATATCCTAGCACCAAACATTATACATTCATACTACATATCAGTATAAAAATATATTTCTTGTTACACTCTGTAAAAATGTTCTCTCTGTCTAGTGAGTTATAGTTCATAAGCTACAGATCGGTGATAAATGACTAAAAAAAAAAATGTGTTCTACACTTGAATACAATAAGCCGTCTGATGAAAACAACTGTTAAGTGTTAAGTCTTTATCATTATACATTCACACTGTTTTAAAGGCAGTCTTATTAAAAAGACAGACGGCGAACGTGTTGTGAGTGTATATATGAATTGATGGAGTCATCTCGTAGCGAGAGTGTTCACGTGTTCAAATGGCGCCCGTTTTTGAGACAGGTAAGCAACATCATGCGTAAAATCAATCAAATCGATATGGCTGAATAGGCCGTGTCAAAAAAAAAATGTCGGCCTACAAAAATAACCTTGTTTCCCCACTATCATCATGTAGGTATTTTATAGGCTTGTATGTAGATATATAGGAGCTTTTCACATGTTCAATGACGATTTTCTAAAATAATAATAAATCTACTTACTCCTGAAACAGTACTAATACTACGCTACAAATGTATTTAAAACAAGACTTTCTTTAATAATTATGAGATTAATACGCTTGTTATTATCTAAAGTTTCCAGATATACTTACCTACATACACTTTAAAGTAAATCTCGCTCTGTTGAGTAGTACAAGTTGATTAAAAACTAATGACTTTTAGTAACGCCATAAGTAAATAACCGCCCTGCTCACATTGCAGCTACTTGTAAGCAGTACAACATGGGTGTATTTCTTCATGTTCGGGCTCAGCCTAGGCACTCCAACTGTCACCATCCCACAGTTAAGAAAAGAAGCCAACTCCACTTCGAGCGTTAGTGACCAAATGGTTTCTTTTATATGTGAGTTCCACAATTATCTATTAGACATAAAACATATTACTTAATTTACTGTTGTGAATAACGCAGTTATATTTTTTTTCAGCATCATCAATTGGCTACTTCGGCGTAGTTTGGGTACCGGGATTATCCCTTCTAGCACATTACTTTGGGCGCAAAGTCCCCGCATATTTCGTAGCAATTAACGCATCATTAGCGTACGCTATTCTGTACTGCAGTCAAAACGCAACCCACGTGCTTATCGCTCAGATATTCCACGGTATGACGGCTGCGTCGTTGACCACCACTTCTTTGATGCTCGTCACAGAATACACAGCACCAAGATATCGCGGCATATTTCTAACCATTAAGTCAGGAACTGTGTTTTGGGGCGTGTGGGCTGGAAACGCTATTGGAGCATTTTTCCATTACAGAAACATTGGTATCATTGGCTTTATATGTTCTATTTATACTATCGGAGCATTGTTTATGATACCAGAATCTCCATACTGGCTAGCTGAAAAGAGAAGATATGATGAGTGCGTGGTTTCTCATCGATGGCTTAAAGGATGCGATGAAATAGGGGATAGAGAATTAGACGCTTTATTAAAGGATTCGAATAATCCTAACACAGGGAAAAAGACAAAAAAGACTTTAACTGAACGCTTTAACGTGACTGTGCGTAATATGTCTAAGCCGGAAGTATATAAACCACTTTTAATTATTGTAACAATTGTATCTATGTATCATTGTTCAGGAAAATTTGTGTGTACCATGTACTCTATAGAAATCATTAAGAAAATAACTGATAGCAATTCTACGGCATATACCGGTATGTTGGTTTTAGATGGTTTTAATGTATTTGGAATGTATATTGGATGTGGGTTTTCGAAAATTCTAAAAAGGCGAACACTATTGCTGACCGCGTCTACGGTTGGTATATTACTTCTTTACACGATGTCTGTTTATTTGTATCTTATAAAATTGTCATGGATATCGGAAAACCATTATGTTTCTATTGTTTTACTAACAGGATTTTCAATAGCTATATGCTGCGGACCCATGATATTGTCAGGAACTCTTTTTGCAGAATTGGTACCACTTAGAGCAAGGAGTTTCTCAATGTGTTTGGGTTCGTTGTATAGTAAACTTCTCATGGGAATAATGCTTCACGTAGCTCCAATTATATTTAAAACATTTGGCTTCCATGGGACATTTTTAACTTTTGCATTAACATCTACAATATGTTTAACATTAATTTACAAATATCTACCCGAAACTAAAGACAAAACTCTACATGAAATAGCAGATTTTTTCAAAAGAGATGATACCTACGAAACCGAATCAGTATTTTTAAATAAAGACAATAAATTATTATAATATTTAAAGAGTGTTATCTTGCTGTTTAAAAAAGTTGTGATCTTTCCTTTGAATATTAATGATGATGCGATAAACTACTATTCCCTTTGTATGCGGTATTAATTACTATTTAACATTAATGTAGTATTTTAAAAATTGCGTAATCGAGCTATTGGTACAAATCAAATATGAAACATAATTATGATGATTGATGGACGATTTGATGCTTCGGAAATAAAAAATAATATTATATAAATAAATATCCGACAACATCACATACATTGATCTGACTCTGAGCTAAGTCGCTTGAGTACTCGTGTTACGGATGTAACAAATATATTTAAATATTGAATATTATCACCCAGACGCAGAATTATCTAGTATTCATCATACGGATGTTCGTCCTGGGTGGGAATCGAACCCACAATCGTTGGCGCATGGGGCAGGGTCACTACCGTCATGGAGCGCCGTGGAGCCAGTCAATATCAGTCAAATTGTGCTTTATTCAGCTGTTCTTATTGTAAAAACTAATCTTAAGAGGCATTTCATATTTTCTACTATCCATTTATTTGTTCATTGCTGCTTTTTGTATGACTTTTGTACACTTTGATAGTTGTAGAGGGGCGTGTTAATGTTAATGTTAGTATTATGATATACCTATTTGAGATAACAGTAACGAGCAAATTCAAGTATCAAAATTAATATCACAAAGTAGCTGATTATTTACCGTAAACATGTTTTGTTCAAAACATATTGCGAAGTTTGTAGAGTTAAATAAAAAAAACAATAAAGTACTTTGTTCAAATGTTTTAAAGACGTTGTAAAAAACAAACAGCACCTGTGGATAACAAACAACTATTATTTATCCCGATTTTGGGTTTAAGTAATCATCAAAAAAATATAATAGATACCTGAAATTGAATAAGTGGATGGAATTACCAAACTGTATTTCTATTATGAAATGAAATGAAATGAAATGAAATTGTCTTTATTTACGTAGGCTTAAAAAAAGCACTTATAAATCGTCAGAATAAGATCAATATCTACCGGTTCAAAAAGTAGATTCTACCGAGAAGAAACCGGCAAGAAACTCGATAGGTACTCTTTTAAAATGCCAAGTCTATTATTACAATTTATACGTGAATGTAAATTTAGCAGTGCAGGCGAACAGCCTATTCTGGGTCTAACCATATATTCTTATCATTTAAATAGTCTTCTATCTTGTAGTAGCCCTTTTTAATCAAACAATTTTTAACATATAATTTAAACTTATGTACAGGTAAATCAATGAGATTTTTATACTTAACCCAATGAAAGAATTACCACTCTTATTAAGTCTGTAATTTGGAACAGTAAGTCTGTGTCTATTTCTAGTATTAAAAGAATGAGTATCTGATTTTTTTGGGAATATCTGAATGTTCTTGTAAACATACATGATACAATCTAAAATGTATTGTGACGCTAGTGTTAAAATATTGATTTCTTTAAACAGTTCTCTGAGTGAATCACATGGTCTGAGGCCGTATATGGCTCTGACGGCCCTCTTCTGTAAAATGAAAATAGTCTTAATATTGGCCGCAGAACCCCACAGCAGCAGACCATATGACATTACAATATGAAAATATTATTAATTAATATTAAATAAACAACATTGTGGTTGCTAATAAAATTTATTTGTATAGATGCATACATATTTTATTTGTAATTAGCTAGCGTAACGATGAGCAAAATTAAAAATATGTTATTACCAATAATTAACAATTAAATATATACCCCTTGCTAGATAAATAGTAAATATTGGTAATGTGGTAATGAAGAGTGAGAAGATTTCGCCCTTTGCCCCACGAGCTGTTCGTCTCACGGTACGAATCACACATGGAGCCTTTCTGAAGTCGTTGATTTGCACCATGGTATAAATAAATAAAATTGATGGTATGAATCGAGGTTTACTCAAAATCTATAAGTTTGCTTGCTATCGCTACTTTATGCAAAAAGTACCTATGGAAAAAATAAAAAATTATGACGAATTTACAATAAACCCAAACCTACCTATGACCAATTAACACATATTTTTTAATGCATGTGACGAATTTACTTTGAATGTATGGAGAGTACAAAAATGTGACGAATTTACTTTGAATGTATGGAGAGTACAAAATTGTGACGAATTTACAATAATCCACTATTTTGTACTTCGTTGAATCACACAAGGATTCTTTTTGGTTTCGTGGATTTGTATCACTATCAAATATTTAATAATTTTGTGCATTTTTGTATATCCAGGTAGAAATAGTTATCGAGACATACGATCGGCATACAATAATAAACTGGATTTACTATTTGTCCGCACAAATAATACGGGATGATTACACTTTTTTTAATAATTCTAAGTAAATATATGGCTACTTAAGTTTGTATTTTTAATGATTTGCATAAGAGTGTCCTGGGTAATTATTCAGTAATCTGTGGTTAATCCTGGGTCCTGATGAGGCCTTAGGACCTATACATTTGAAATAATACTTGCACATTTTCCTGACAGTTAAATAAAATGCATATATAATGCCAATCACTTCTTACTTAGATAAAAATAATAATAAAATATAGCATAATTTTCTTAATACTTCATTTTAACATATTTTTTTATCAAGTGGTACTAGTAGTAGAATAAAATTCTAAATTAGAGAGATTGCAAGAGATAGCATTATTTTCTTTGAATCCATCTTAATCTTCAAGTCATTCTTCATTAGTCTTCAAACTCTTGGTGTCAGACAACGACGCGGGAAGACCGAGCATACATGCGTGTCAAAGTATTATTTTAATAGGGACGTTGACTGGTTAGTCAATTGAGATACTTTTTAAGAGCTGTTAAAATAAAATCACTTCATATATTTTGTATGGGCTTGTCAACGTATGACGTCACTAGTTTGTATAGTCAACTAACTTAATATTAAGCAGTTTTTGTAATATTAAAAATCTTAGACTCAATATGATACCAAATCAATAAGGCTTAACAGCATACTACGATACTTTCTTTTTCAGAATTGATATTTCAAAATTAAATATAAATGGTGTCAACATCCCAATTTTTTTGTGTGTATTTAAAGTATTTTTGGTAATAAAAACAACTTGTTGTAGATTTACTTAAATTAACAGTATAAAATATAACGTTTTTCTATTAGAATACTCACGAATCAAAGCTTTCAATGGCCTGTACTTCTATCGGCATATGCTAACTTATGCGAAAATTAATATTCACTTTTTGTTTTTTTATTCTGTCGTGCAAAGGCGAACGGACAGTGAGGGGTAAATTAGAAGGTTAGGGATTTATAATTTTATAATATATTTAATGTCGCACTAAATTTTTCTTTGAATTTTTTTACGTGCCCCGATATATTATAAAAACAGAAACAAAACAAAAGCTGACGGGAAAGTCAATATTAAATAATAGGCCTCGGAAAAACTTTTCAAATTTATTTGGCACCAAAATCCATAATTTATGGTCATGAATATTAATTCGTAATATGGTACAGCCATACAATTAACGTCAGCAGGCTGCTCACGTGAATGTTCGTACTTACCCTATGTCTGTCGGGTAAAACCGAACATTAAGGGTTTTGTTTTTCGTTAATAATGTTAACTTTTATTTAGAATATATGATTTTTTTATTCTTGAGTTTACTACATAAATATATAGTTTATTTTGCTTTATAATAGTGTATTAAGCCAGAAATTTAAGTCTGTCATAAATCTGCTATTTTATGTCAATTTTCCCTTAGGTTTTCGTGGTTACCCGGCTTTCCCCGACCTTTGTATTGATAATAATGCTAGAATCCTCCAATCCACGGCGAATTGCCACGTTAATTATCCTATTGTGTGTCACAATGTGAATATTTTACTGCAAATGGAACCAAATAGAGGTCGTTCGTCTATAAATGTGGATTACAGTTTTATAGAATTACATATCCTTTAAGTGTTCCGTACAGAATTTGCATAAAAATATTAATGATTTCATTTTAGTTCGTTCGTGCGTTAAAATTTTACCGAGTCGTGTCTTACCATAGAGTCATAAAACTCAAATAATTATTAATATAATAAACAACACTTTCATTACTAGCACTCGACTATTAAATGTGTTTTAACGGTGGTTTATAGCAAAAATATTGCAACGTGAGTCTTGTCGCGTTTATGATTAGTTCGTCCTCGAGAGAAATAATAATTCATAATTTATTTTTGAATCTCGTCAAAACGGCCTACATATAGTGACAAAATCAGTTGGGCTAACCTTTGAACCGTTTGAAAGGGGTACGAAGTAGTTTGGTTTTAGTAGAATTATTTTTTATTTTATTTTATTCCATCTATAATGTCTGACTCTATATGTACATATTATATGGAGAACTGGTAGTAGTAGAAAAATAAAACAATAAAATATATTGCTATTATTATAAATGCAACAATTTGGGGTTGGTTGTCATGCGAGAACTGCTCTCATAATCAGATACCCAATACATAATTAATCGTCTTTATCCATGTTAGGTAAGGAACACAGTTTATTTGTACATTTTATTGAAGTCCTAAGCCAACAAAGTATAAGAAATATATATATATTAAATATATTTTTATTTCGTTAGCGGGCGAAACCCGCTGCCGAATTAATTTCTTTGAAAAGCGGCCTAAGTATCTTCTCGCTTTATATAAATAATTAGGTATACCTAAATAGTAGGTATAAATAATTTACTTCATGTGAATGAGTGACATTTAAGTATAAAAGTTGTAGGCGTTGATAACACTTTTACATTCACGCTTTACTGTAACCGAAAAAACAACAATGTGTTTGGTCGCTGAAGTTGAACATTTGTATTGAAACATTCGTTTAACCCTAAAATCCAGAAAGTACATATTTGAACAGGTGAAATATTTGTTTTTGGCACATATTAATGCTTATAGATGAACGTTCGTGACACATTTTATCCATTCACCTTACGCTGTAGACTGGTCTGATACTTAATTAAATTTTGTTAACTAGAGAACAATTTATGGATACTACTGAAAAAGATCTTGATACTAGTGTATTTAAATGGAAAACATTTTCAAGACAGGTAATTTTTTTTTTGAGCTCAATCTCTTCCTTTTTTGCAGAATGTTTATTAAATTTCTTTTATTAAGGGTATTTATATCGTAAAATCATTAATCCCAACATTTATTATATACACTATAAAGCTTGCTCATCAAATCAAATTTGAACTGCAGATTTTCCCAATTTATTTAAAACATATTTCTTATTGGTGCTTATGAGCAATCCAAACTGACTATAATTGCACATAGCTCTTGCAAGCCTCAAAAATTTTATTTTAAAATTATTTTATGGTCATCATACCTGTTTAAAAATGGCAAACACAACCCGTTAAATTATATCCTTATGTTAGAACACAACATATCTGTTAGGTCACTTATTTGGCAGCTAAATGGTGGTCTAAAAATAAACCAAATATTTATTTTTAGCTATTTGTGAGCAGTATAACATGGGTGTTCTACTTCATGTTCGGATTAAGTATAGGAACTCCTACTGTCACTATCCCTCAGCTGAGGAAAGAGGCTAACTCCACTGAGAGTGTTAGTACTGAAATGGCTTCATGGATATGTAAGTACCTGATAACATGCATTACATATATAGCGAAATTGATTCAAAATTGATCTGATTCCGAGTTATAAAAAGCTTAAGTACTAAAGTTTTACGTATATTAGAATCTACAGTGGTCTCACAAATACATACTTTAAAATTATATATTAACACCCAGACACAGAACAAACTCATTATACTAATGTTTCACCTGGGAGGAAATCGATACTACAATTCTTGGTACAACGGACATGATTACTTGCCGTTTATTCGATGCTGCCTTCCCTTTAAGTATTGCAGGCGTGATACTATTTAAGTATGTATATGACTACATCGTTGGTCTAGTGGTAGCATGCCCTGCCTAAGGACAAAAAGTCCCAGGTTCAAATCCCGACTCGGGCCAAAATTTGTGGCTGGGTGTTTCAATGATGAAATTACACAGTACAACAGTTTTATTTTTGGTTAAATATTCCTTAGATCTGGTACTATTCCCTATACCTTGGATTTTCTGCCTACCCCTTCCGGGCTAGCAAGCTTGTTGATTAATATGTACTCGTATGTACGTATGTGTTCATATTAAAATTCAATCTCACAAATATACATAGTTCACGGCTAATAATAGTAAATTATATTAAAAATATATTTTTTGTAATTTTTCAGCGTCGGCGATTGGCTACATTGGAATAATATGGGTGATAGGATTGACACTCATAATACACCGTTTTGGATGTAAAATAACTATGATGCTATTAGCATTGAACAGTTTTGTTGCCTTCCTCCTGTTGTACTGCAGTAAGAATGCTGTTCATGTGTTAATCTTCCAAATTTTGCAAGGAATGACGGCTGCTTCACAAACTACAATTTCATTGATGGTCCTAACGGAATACACGTCACCCAGATACCGAGGAATCTTCCTTACCATCAAGTCAGCTACTTTGTTCTGGGGCATATGGGTGTCTAACGCCATTGGGGCGTTCTTTAACTACAGATACATTGGCTTGTTTGGGATTATTTGTTCAGTTTATACTATTGTTTCAGTAATTATAGTACCAGAATCTCCGTATTGGCTCGCCAGTAAAGAACGATATGTAGAATGTGCAAAGTCTTTCCGTTGGCTAAAGGACGAAAGCGATAACACAGAAAAAGAGCTGGAAATTCTGATAAATTTTGCGAAAAGTTATAAAATTAACAGAAAATATAAAAAGTCCTTCATGGATTATGTTAAAGTGACCACGCGAAATGTATCCAAACCTGAAGTATATAAACCAGTGTTACTTTCTATGCTTTTAATGGCTATGTATCATTTTTCTGGAAAATTAGTTTGTACCGTATATTCAATTCAAATGATTAAGAAAATAACTAATAGTGACTCTACTGCTTATATTGGTATGTTGGTTTTAGATGGTTTTACTGTGTTGGGGATGTATGTTGGATGTGGGTTTTCGAAATTTCTCAAAAGACGCACTTTGCTCCTAACAGCTTCTACGATTGGTACACTCTTTTTATTCAGCATGTCTCTGTATTTGTACCTTATTAGATTTTCAGTAATATCAGAAAATCATTATATTACCATAGGATTATTAACAGGATTTTCGTTGTCAATCTGTTGCGGGCCCATGATTCTATCTACAACACTTTTTGCTGAATTGATACCATTAAGATCGCGAACTTTCTGTTTTTGCATCGGTTCTATATTTACGAAATGTTTAATGGGAACCCTCCTTAAAACTTCGCCAAATTTATTTTATTACTTAGGTTTCGATGGAACTTTAACATTTTTTGGCACAATTTCAACTATTATTATAATATTAATTTATTATTACCTACCGGAGACTAAGGGAAAAACATTAACTGAAATAGCAGACCTATATAAAACGAAACCGGAACCAAAGGAACTGGTAATTTTAACTGAAAATGGCTCAAAACATTAATGTGTCAATAAATACTAAGTTTTAATCTAATTAATTTCTTCAGTATTTTTTTAGTACAGTGCGAGTTTAATTATAATATCCCCACGGCAGTTAATCTCTATGAAGATAGCCAATTACGCAGGAGATATTATAGTCCAAAAGTGCACTCGCTATTCCTTCACTCTCATAGTTCGGTGAAGGAGTTCAGACGCAGAACCAACATGCATTCCGAGGCACGGGGCTGACAAACCACTAACACTCTGACTCCAACCCGGTCGAATCCGATTCCTCTTGGTTTTTAGGCGGCGCGTGCAACCATTAGACCAACGATGCAGTCAATCAGTTTAACAAATAATGCTCAAATGTTAGCAACATATGAATGTTGTTAACATTTCGACTTATACATAAATTGCCCTTCTTAAAACATTTTTGAAATTATTGTTTAAACTTATGAATTTTGAAAAAAATGGCATAAAATTAAATGTACATACATCTTTGCCTTAGTATCAAGCAACTTCTTAGACTCATTCACGATAATCGAGGAGAGTCGCGAATTGCTTATATTATTAGATCTCATTTATCCAAATATGCTGTAATTATGAAACATTGTCTAGGGGATTCTTACACTATGTGATTTTTACATAATAGAATATTGTGAATATTATATGTATGATTGTATCTTTGTAAAACCACTGATACGGTTATATAATATTATAGGTATAACCTTTATTTTAGTATACTTATTTATACGAAACCTGAAAACTGTTTTTATAAGAATCATTAATATAATATAGTGCAATAGTTTTTTATGGTATATATACATTGTTATATTGTGACAAAATAATGTTAAAAAAATCTATTAAAAACTGTACTACGCGTGCCCATCGTTTGTCATGAGATCACAAGGTCGTTTAGTCCCGTTAAACGTAGTAAGGGCAAGCGTGCAAAATACTCGCACAAGGACAATAAAAGGCAACGAAAATGGCCTCATGAGTTTTTGAGCTACCATTATATTTTTATACCGATTCTTTATAAGAAAATATTTGTATTGATTTTCTTTTATAAATAATAAATAAAATAATAAATTCTTCAGACTGACACACCAATTCTCTAGTACCAAACTAAGCTTATGCTTGTGGTATGGATACTAGGAGAACGGATAGACATACTTAAATACGTTTATAAACATCCATGACTCGAGTACAAATGTCCATGTTCGTCACACGTAACATTTGCCCCTAGCAGGATTCGAACCCGCGACCCTTGGTTTCGTGGCCAGGTTCTCTGACCACTCGACCAACAAGCCAGTCAAAATTTTAAATTACTACATTAGATGTAATGGTATCAATATTGTTTTGCTGCAGCGCTAGATACTGTACAGTGTCATCTATCTATCTGTACACATAGATAGCCTAAATGGGTGAGGCTGTAAATAAATATTTTTATCAAGTAGGTAGACGTATAAATTTATTTCAAGTATGTGTATATAAAAGATACATTAGCTGTACATAGTAGCAAAAGATAATCAGCAAAATGAATATGAAATCTATTGAGTTATTTCAAATGAAGCGTGCCGCGTACTGTTGAAATATATTGTTACTTATATAAAGACATCGTACGATGAATACTAAAATTTGTAATTAACTGATAAAAAGTATAAGTTCTTGCAAATGTGCATGTGTATTTTTAGAGCAATGCCTCATTAGTGCTTTGCGGTGCGTCGTCGCAACAGATAAACGCATTGTAGGTATGCCAATACTGCATTTACATTGCAAGAGGGTCTTTGGGCCTCTAACATTAAACTAAAACACTGTTCGTCGTCGTACCGGAGTTCCGGCAGCGCAACTCAAATCTGTAGATGATTACAACTTTTATGGTGGCATTCCATTTATATTAAAATAAGTTTAAGAAAAACGAGGCAACGACGCAACGCAATGCAATGAGCCAGCGCCCTTATACCCCTCCTTGATGACAACTTCTGCTCGATTCTTCAATTTTTTTATTTTTTTATTATAAAATCATACAGCCTTCGATAGTTCTAAATATGCATACATATATTTCATCGCGCTATTATTTCCCGGAGGGGGCAGTTAGACCCCTTTACCACATTCAGCTATAAAATAAAGCTGAGCAAGATGGAAAATTGTGTATAAATAGTGACAAGAGGATAGCTTCTCGCCTTTTTACAACACCCGAAACCCGACTTACCATTAGTCTCCTTTTTTGACTGTCTCGATGGTGCATTCGGGAGTGACCCTGCCCCATGCGCCAAGTTAAATACAATTCAGTCATAACGAACGATAAATCGATAGACAAAATGAAATACAGAACTCTGGATTAAATCAGCCTTTAGAATCTAAAAACAATATCACAAAATCTTAAAGTTACTTCACTTATTAAATTATCTATAGTTATATAATTTTGCTAATAGCATTACCAAATTCTTTGATAATCATTTTATTTTTAAACTACAACATTACATTACATTCAACCTGTGCATGTAACAACTCGTAAACATCTGAATGTTTGGACAAGTGAAAAATATCATCACGTATCGTTTAACCTCATTGCCATATAGTGTGCTAGTTAACCTTCAACTGCTACCATGAGCCAGTCCGAGACTCGGACGCTTAAAATACAAGAATATTCATAATCGACTTCAGCACGAGCAGGTACCTATACTCAGCCAGCCTCACAAAATACCTTACTTTATCACTTAGATTATTAGTAAAGTTTATTTTTGTATTAGTAAAACATCTTTACCTATACAGAATGTAAGCAAAAGCTAATACAAAATATGCTAAGCTAGTGCAAATAAATAATTCAGGTGATATTGATATAAATAAACAATAAACAATGAGTAACTTTGAAGCAGCGCAGGTTTGTCTGCATAATTCACATTAAATTTTATACTGCTAACTGTAAATACAATATCGGTGAAATTTTATTTTCCGTATTTTTATGTTCATAAACTTGGTGTCTTTTTTATGAGCAATGAATTTATATAATATATTTTTAATTATCATAATAAAAAAACGTTAAAATTGTGCATTTTCTGCAAAAAAATTAGAGTGTATCTACGTACAAATTACGAAGCTTCAAATGAATATCAATAGAAGAGCAAGTAAATCATTTCATCTATTAATTATTTTTCCTAACAATTATTTTTATAACTCCAATATTCTAGTGTGGATTTTAGTCAGTTTTCTAATTTTATTTTTATTTATCGCATGTCGCTTAGTAACGTCCAGTGATATTTTTAAATACTATGTCTCCTACATTATTTGCTTATATTAAAATAAATAAATAAATTCTTCACTACTTTACAGATTATAGCTTAGGTTCAAAAGACCATAGGGGTCTTATGGACCTAAACGACTACCGTTAACATTTTAAGGTTACACTTCAGTTACCGACGTAGCTGCTTTATTTATATGTTAATATAATCGTTATTTAAGATAATTTCTTTGAGTTAAATATTTTAGTGGCCGAATCATAAGTTGCTTTATTAACAAAGGATACGAACTGTTATGGAGACTGTTTGCGAAGACAAAAGTGTTCACTTGTTTGAATGGTGCCCATTCTTGAGACAGGTAACTATCTAATATACAATACATATTTTTTTGTTTATCTTATAACTTCTAAGTGAGTAAAATAAAATTGAAGTGTGTATACATTTGTGCAAAAAGTGTACGGTTTAGGTACTATAATTCTACTACTTGTGTCGACTTAAGAATTTCTTTTTGACAGCTCAGTGACAGGTAAGTTAGTGATGTCCGAATGATGTTCGAATGTGTTATGATCCCGATTTTACTATTATCATTAATCGAATTAGATAAGTAAGTACATATGCCGATACTGAGTAAGTTATAATCGATTAAATTTTTTACTGTTATGCGGAGTAAATATAAACCCGTGTGTTTGTGCGTCTTTATTGTTTAATATGAAAACTAACCACCACTAGTTAGGTATTATTGTAGAGATCGGTATAAAATAACTTTAAGTTATGTAAATATTGCAAATTATTATTTTTAACTTCTTAAATTTTTGTCTTTCAGTTCAAATAACGCATTAACATATAACCTTGTTAACATATAAGAAGTTTTTCTTAGAACGTACTTAATTGTATTTTTACGCAAGTCGTTTATCAGTTATCTTGTAAAAACCATTGCTTTTGCAGTCATTAAATCTCTTTTTTATGTATTAAATAAGCTAATTTAATAATATTATTGAATACCTAAATATATTTCTATTACTACGCATATTGAACTTAATTTATTCTTAATTTGAAAGAGTAACGTACTATGTAACCTGTCAAAAAGAAATTATTAAGATGGACACTGGACAGGGTATAATTTGTAATTTATGCTGAGTGATGTTTGATTTATAAAATTGAAAGACCCTGTCCTCAGGGTCTTTAATCTTACCTTAGCACGTTCCTACGTGCTAAGGTTAAATTACGATATTCTCACGTAAATACAGAACTTGCCAAGATTACTCCCCACGATTGGGCAGAAAGGTATTTTCTGCTATATAAAATCAAATTAAATGCATTTGATGTTAGTCAAAATGACAAATTGTCAAAATATTTTGAACATATTTCACTTTTTCAGTTATTCGTCTGCAGTACAACATGGGTGTTCTTTTTTATGTTTGGGCTAAGTCTGGGAACACCCACTGTAACTATTCCTCAGTTGAGGAGAGAGGC